>VXBO01000981.1:612640-657720 GCA_013400135.1 Rhinoptilus africanus
AATAGGTGGTTACATAAAACCTTTAATGCTCTTTTGCTTTCTAGCAGTGTTTACCTAGGTGGCTTGTGAATTTGCTAACTGACATATAAAACTGTAAGAACTGCAGTTTTTTGTTGTCTGTTGTTTTCAGGAGAGGTGGTCCCAGGTCTGTGATTTTAGCATGCTGAAAATTTTCTTTCTCACACAGCCTTGATCCTGATGGACACTACTCTTAATATAAACTGTTCATATGAACTTAAACTGTCCAGAATAAGGGGTAGAAAGGTTAGCTTTAAAAAACAAAACAAAACTCTGCAGTTGGTTACGGTTTTATAGTAATAGCGCTTGTGTGTCTTCTCCCTCCACCCCCAAGGCATAGCAGTCTGTACATAGTTGTATATTAGAAATTTGCCAGAAGAAACCAGATGTTCCCATTTTTCAGACTTTATGGGTTTCATATTTTCTTAATACTTCAGAGTTTATTCACACATGCATATAAGAGAGAAGGTACACTTGTATGTCCTTGTTCAGTGATGGGCAATATTTAAATGTCTTAGCAAAAAGTGGCGCTCATTAAATCTGTCAGATGAGGTTTTGTAAATTTACCTAAAAACAGATTATTGGAGCTCACAGTGAAAGCTGACTTCAAATGATAAGAATTTGTTTTAAATTTCATTAAGTGTGAAATACAAGTGAATAGAAAGTTCACATAAGTTGCAGAAACTTAGTTTCTGTCAGCCTTGCACAAAGCCTCCTTTTTGGTCTGTTGAAATTGTTCTGTAACAGATTTATTCTTGGAGTTTTCACTTACTCAAATAGCTGCACTTAATGTTTTAAGTTAAGTTTCAAGACCTCAGATGGCTTTACGAGGCAACTCTTAGACAACTCTTGCTTTTTTTCTCTTTTTACCGATTTTGAAGATTTTACAGCCAATCTAAAATGTCACCTTGTTCAGGAAAGCACTGACATCCATTTTGTTTTCCAGAGCATTTAAAGCGTGTGCTTACATTCCATAGATTTCAAGGAATGTAAACGTATGCTTTAAGTTCCATATTTGCATACGTGAGTGATTTTCACTGATTTACTGGGTTGGGACCAGTAGCCTGTGCAACTGTGAAAGTTTTGCGTACGTCTGAAATGCTCTAATATTTTTGTCACCTACCACTCAGTCAGGTTTCCTGCAGCCGGGTTGATGCTGTTGGACTTGGCTACAGCTTCAGACTCTCCCCCTTTTTCCTTAAATTATGTACCTCAGTTCCTCATGCATGGGATCACTGGTGTTTATTGAACTCTTTGCTACTGAGAAGATATTTGACATGTTTGTTTAATTCTGTTTGCAAATGAACACTGCCTTTTAAAATTTTGTAAAACTGAAAGTTGTATCAGACAAGTCATGACTCGTTTCCTGCTTCTTGTGAGTAGGTGTCGGTTACAAACAACAGCACTGTTGTAACTTTTTTTCTTTACTTAAAAACGTTGTTTACTGCTGTGTATAATAAGTTTAAGGAAGAAATAACCTGCCTGTAGCTGTTACATGGGGAATAGCTAATACTGGAAAGGCAGCAGGTAAGTAATGTTCCGTTGCATAGATCTATTAAATCTTAAAATAAAAAAATAAATTTACAAGCATTTTATGCAGGAACTGATATTTTACTCCACATTGAAATAAATTTAAGGAGACTGTTGCTCTTTTTACACAAAGCGTAATCTCTCACTTGCATACAGATTTCCATTGCTGGCAATGGAAGTAGCAGGGAGGGAATAGCATGGGGAAAATAGCAGAAGTTAAACTGAGCAATCATTGTGATTTGAGAGATGAGGTCCCTGTGTGAAGACCCTTATTTCTGCCCGTTCTCCAAATACTTAGTTTTAACTGATGGACGTACTGTGTTGCAATTTAGATAATACTCTCTTGTTATTATGAGTTTCATTTGTTAGATTTTTTTTTAATGAAACAAAAAAATGTACAGAAAAAATCCAAAGACCCTGATAGACACCAAAAAGGAATATGTCTAATGCACATCATGTATAACTGGATCTGTAATAGAATTTTTACCAGGTTTTGGTTTATTAAATGTTACTCGCAATTTCCTGTGCACACTTAGGAAATAGCAGTTCGGTAACTTTCCTTACTGTTGCTGATGCCATGATGGCTGCTGCTGTACTCTTTGGTATTAATCCAATTGTATTTCATCTCCTTTTGCTGATGAAAGGACAGAATAGTCTGTGAGGAAATACTTTATTTCTTTCCAATATTGATTTTTATAAGTAACTTTGAAAATAATGTCTTAAGGCTGTGTCCTTTATCTTGAAAGACAAACCCAACAAGTAGTGACTTAGGGGTGGCAGTGCTTTCGCAACAGAAGTTGTTCTACTGGAGGTTTGGTTTTTAAAAGTAGAAGGTTTTTTTAAAGTAAAATTTCTACTGGACTATACGTTTTGACAGGTCAAAAATACTTCTTATGAAGGAGAACATAGCATTTTGGAAACTGTACAGTCTTTTTTTCCTCATTTCCTTTTTGCTTTCTGTGCCAAGAATTTTCGTTCTGATTGCATTTTGAAAAACGTTTGTCAGAACTTCTGCAGATTTTTTACGGTGTGGCCTATAAGCTTGGATAGCCGTTGGTTTTGTTTTAAACAAGGTATATTATTAAATTTAGGCATTAGCTTGACTTCTTTTTTGGTTAAGGAGTGAGTGTATTCTATTTTGGTTCATTTGGAATTGGTGAGGCTTAGTTTTTCTAACTGTATTTTTTTACCTGACTGTTTAGTTGCATACCCAAACCCATGTAAATGTTTCCCTAGTTGTATGTGGATAATTGGAGATTTAAATGTTGTATATACTTGTCGTCTGTGTTTCTAGTAAAAATACATGGCATTCTTTATAGAAATACTTAATTCCTGATTTCCTTTTCTTATCCACTTGATCTCTGTGTACAGGTTAAACAGACTTTGCTCCTATTTTTATTTATAGAATTTTATACGTAGCGTCTTAAAGTTATAATTGATTCTTGCATAAACTGAGATACAGCCTTAAATTTCCAAACATAATGCTCATTAAGATACTGTTAGTAATGGACGTTCACATATAAAACATGCATGCTTAAGACTGGCACTCTTCAGAGATTCAAGACACTAAATTGCTTCTGCATTGAAATAAAAGCCCTTCAAGGTCTTAGAGAAGGAAAGTGCAGGTAGTGTGCATATACTTAAAGAAGATTGAATTCTTTCCAAAATAAGTATTTTGACATAGGAAAGAAGCAGCATGGATTTGTTTAGGGTTTAAATTATTTTGGTAATTGACTGCATAATACTTATACATAATGGTTGCTAATTAGTCATGATGCTTATGCAGAAATACTGTCTCTTGCAGCTGTTTACTACGATGCCTTGCAATTAATATTGCAGACAGGCTTGGGGTGGGTTGGGGTGTTGAGGTGTTTTTTGGGTTTTGTTGCCATTCTGCGCCCCCCCTTCCCCCAAATTAAGATCTGTCCTGCTATGTACTTTTAGATTCATGTTAGCTTACAGGATGAGTTACGAAGCAGCAATTTGGAGCACAGAAGTTCTTCAATTTGGTGTTCTCATGGGATTTTCTTTCCCCATGTTGGACAAAATATGATAAAGCATCTCATTCTGTCTGTATGTTATGCACGTGTTAGTTCTTGAATCCTTTCTGTAGCCTCAGTTATTGCAGCAGGTTTTAGGTTCTGGTATGACCTATGTCTGTGCTTAAATTTCTTAAAGCTTCTTTGGAAATACACTAGTTTTATTGAAGTCTCTTGAAAATAGTAAACAGTATACCTTTTGATCCCAATGAAATGGAGCATTTAAGTTGTAAAAATTCCCATGTTTTCATACCATGTAATGTGATTTTACATGATTCAGTGCTGACACTTTGGAGTATATTCAAGTAATAGACTGTCCTCACCCTCTTGTATACTGTATTTTGTAATAGAAGATATTTTAATCTGTGCATATTATTACTACATTATGAAACAGACATTCCCTTTATATTCAAATGTAAGAAAATGAGGAATGTGTGTGCTTTTATAAATACAAGTGATTGCAAATTCAGTTTCCTTACTACTGCAGATACCCTTTTTTTAAAATAAGAAAAAAAAGAAAGGAAAAAAAAAAACCAAAACAACCCCAAGTGTTTTAAAGGTGAAATACATTCCTGTTTGGTAAACCTTAACATTTTTACGACTACAACCAGCACTGCTGACTTTCTAAACAAGAGGCTCTATTGTCTTCCTGTACCATTCCATTTCCTGATTCCCATTTTGCACAAGGATAAGGATGTACCAGTAAACTATTCAAGAAATGGTTTTGAAATACAGGAGGGGGGGCTTGTCTAAGTGTGACTGCAGAATTGCAATGCAAAATGTAAGGAAATGGATGTCTCTCAGAATGCCTGACTCCAAAGGATTTTTACACGTCTGTAGTAAACAGTTTCCTGATACCGGCAGGCCAAAGAGTCTGTTGAATACTTGAGTTTCTGGAGACCTATATTTCTCAACAAGGTAAGATGGTATCCTAGCAAATGCAGATTTGAATACATTTTCAGCAGAGGTACTTAGTCAAGTTTAGGGATCATTTCATTGTTTTTAGATGTTATACTTGAAATACAGCATAACTTTTAGCTTTCATGGGTTTCTTTTTTCCAGCCTTTAGGAGACTGTTAAGCAATTTGCTGTCCAACTTTTGTGTTGGTCTTAAACTGCAATAGTAGTTTACCTTGTATTGAAGAAATAAAGACCATTTTTATATTAAAAAATTACTTTTGTCTGTCTTCATTTCAGCTTGTCTAATATCTTTGCAGTGCTCGTTATGTCACAGTCTTTTCAGATATTTGGACATTAAAACGTAAAGCATGGACATTCTAACGTAGTTACAGCTAGGTTCTGTGCCACAGTTACTTCTGAATCTAGAAATCTGTTCAAACTAGCTCTTGTCCTCATCTGGTCTTTAAAGACTTTGCAGAGTTTAAAATTAGTGAGAAGTGCAGACTTGTTTTTAAAGCCAGCCTTTTTTTTTTTTGTCAGTCATTTTTCTGTAAAGTGCAGTGACCCATGTGTATGTCACCTGAAGGGGAAAAAAAAAAAAAGACAAACACAAAAGCTGGCTGTGTAAAGCACGGTTGGTGTCTTAAAATTACATTTTCAGAATCAAACATATACGAATGTTAGGAGCTGTGGGCTGGCTGTTTAAGAGGCATTAATCCAGTGATGATAAACCTTTTTATTTTAATCTGGCTTCTTGAGTTGACAAATCTGGCAGATGTTAATCGTTACAAAACATGTCTAACAGCTGTACGGCAGGTTGAACCTCATGCAGACAGGTGGTCTGGTACCAATGACAGTATCCATCCTGTAATGACTTAAAACTACTTTTGGCTCTGGGTTTTTTCGTGGCCAAATGTGTTACTCTGATGCTAAATCAGAACATTGTGTATGTAAAACACATGCCTGTATTTTATATACAAAAAGTCATTAGCATTGCCATACTAATGGTGAACTGTTCATAGTACTTGAAGTTCATTTACTGTAGCACAGAATGAGCTAGACCTGTTGTACCACCTTAGATGACTGGTAGCATTTTGCAGTCTTTTCGTCTCCAGCTTTTGTCTGTGATGAGCCTCCAGCATTTGGCAGTGGTCAAGGTTATATGACAAGGATGACTTTTTTTTTTTTTCACTTGGGAAAAATATTTTTTCTAATCTTTGTAGATTCAAAAAGAAGCCCAAAATGCAATCTCATTGGCTTGGAAAATCACATTTGTGATTTTATTTAAACGCGATTTTTGAAAGAAAGTAAGTGGGCGATTGCATAGGTCTGAATGAACCTGGATTTTTTTGGCTAGTGTTCTAACCCTGTAATAACAAAAATAACAGTTGCTTACTCTAAAGGACTCCAGTGTTAATTGTTTGTAATAGCAAGCAACAGGATAGGAAAACTAACTTGGCCACTGATTGCACTATGTCTGAATTTCATAGTTAAGCTGGGTTTTTAACTAGAAGAATGTGGGTTGTAGCTCGGCTTCGCTGACCGAGAAAAGATTTGGACAGAAGTGGAAGGACCATAGGGCTAGGGCTGGTGGGGTTCCAGGGACTCCAGGCTTCCTTCTGGCTCGAGGGGAATCCCTGGCACAGGGAAAAATAATGCCTAACTCTTTATTTTAAAACACCTCGTTGCGGTTCTCCTCTAGGTTAGGGTGGTCAGCAGTTCCTGTTGCTGAACGGGAGAGAATTGTAAAGCATCCTGTCCCCAGTACAGAGGATGTGTGCTCTTAAAGTAAACAGAGTGAAGGTTCGGTACATGGATGAATTGGTTGCGGAAGCGTTCAGGCGTAGGTTCACTAACCAGGATGCCACATCATCAAGGCCTGACTTGAAATGGTATCAGAAGAAGGAGGACGGTAAGCACTCTGAATATGGGTGGTTTTTTCTTCCACGTAAGCTCTCTGGGGAAAATACCCTCCCTTGGAGACAAGGACATTGATGAAGCTTTTTAGGACAAGCGTTTCTCATTCAGTTCTACTTAAAAGAACTTTGTGTCTGGCTTTTGCAGTGTCCTTTCCATAGCTGCTGCAGATTGAAAGACCCAGAGCCTGAGGTGAGCTGGAGGGAAGAGATCCTGCTGGAATCCAGGCTTCAGCAGAAGAATTAACCGTCCTTGTTTGTCCTCTGCCTCCAGTGCCCAGCAGTGTGCAAACTGGTACAGAAGCTCCTCTCTGCCACAGCTTCATGCAGGCTGAGCGGCCTCAGAAGAGAGCTCACCTTCCCATCTACCCTATTCTCTGAGGTCTAGAGGTTGGGTTTTTTTAAAAAAACCAAACAAAACAGAAAAGCAGGGACATCTTCAACTAGATCAGGTTGCTCAGAGCCCCATCAAACCTGGCCTTGAATGTCTCCAGGCACGGGGCCTCCACCACCTCTCTGGGCAACCTGTTCCAGTGTCTCACCACCCTCATCGTAAAGAACTTCTTCCTAATGTCTAATCTAAACCTACCCTGCTTTAGTTTAAAACCATTGCCCCTTGTCCTATCGCTACATGCCCTTGCAAAACAGCCTGTTGTGGTTTTGGCCGAATTGGCTAATCAGAATGACGGATGGCCCTCCTTCCCCTCTCAGAGAGGAGAGGAAGAGATAAGGAGATACACGAGTTTAGAAAAAGAACTAAACTAATGAAAATAATAATAAATAAGGAAAATAAGAAATAATAACATTTTTTAAAAGGTATACAATGTATACAAAACCATATCCAGCTCCCAGGATGACGATCGCGTCACCAGCAGACACAGGAAAAGTCCCAGNCTGTTTTACCTCAGACCAGGACACGGCCCCTCCCCAGGTTTACTGCAGGCCCCCTTCAGGTACTGGAAGGCCGCTCTGGAGTTCTTATGAGGTGTTCTGCTGCGGGTTTTGCAGGGACAGCAAAGTCCCCACGATGGCTTCATGCCAAGAGAAAGTCTTCCCTTCTGCTGCTGCGCCCCTTCTGACCCAGCCTCACTCCTGTGAACTTCCTCCTCTTGCAAAGCCAGCACTTTGCTTCATTTCCTGACAGTAGAGGAACATTACTGATGGGGGAGAGGCTGGGTGTTTGAATGTGGAAATGAAGGACACCAAAGCACCTGCTGGGAAGCAGAAATTAAGTAGTTTAAAGTGTCCTTTTTCACCCCTGTTACATTTGGGGAGGGGAGAGATGCTCAAGGTCAGAGTATTAGTGCTGTTCTTTAACTTTTTTATCCTCCCCTGGCTCATCCTTCAAACCTCTTCATGATACTGCAGCTGGGCCAGGGGAGAGGGTAAGTTGCAAAAGACAAGAGCAGCAGAAAGCAAATCAAACTCCCAAACCAGCAAAGTCTGTCCAAAGCTGTGAAAGGCAAGTTTGTTTGGGCGCGCTGAGTCAAGGAAGATGGAGGCTGTAGCAGCTGTGTAGCTTATGATCATAAAGATACCTTTTTTACAAACAGTACTGCAGGAAAATGAGATGCAGGTACCTGAATGTCTTTATTCCCAATTCATCCTGAAATGCTGGACTATAAATCATGATGTGCCAGGCAAGGAAACACTGATTGAATAATTTGGGGGCCAAAACCTCTGTTTTGCATTGGGAATTACGTGAGTCTTCTTGGAGGCCTGTAGCATCACACTCTCAGATAGTCAACTGAGGAAGATGTTTGCCAAATTAAGGTCTCTTTTTCTAAAGGTAACCAGCTGGTAGCATGGTGTGTTTGTTAAAGGAATGTAGTCTGCACACTCGGCACCTCCACCTCTGACAGTGCGTTGGGCATATCCTAAAGTAGTTAAAGCGTGACGCATCCGCCTGTCTTTCTGAATAAATCTTGGCTAACAACTCAGATTACTCCAAACGTGGCAAAGAATTTAATTTTAAAGAGCTGCTGCTCATGCTCCACGAGAGCTGCTGCTCAGGAGGGTTTGCCCTGTGAGAGATGGACAGTTAGCTGGGAGGGCAAGAGGAGGGAAGCCTGTCAGTTGCACTGAATTTTTATACATTTCACCTCTTAAAAGATAGAGTAGCAAGTGATAACTGCTGAAAAAATGTGAGTAAATGGCTGGAAATAGATGATAAGGCTGTTCCACATCCAAGAAAAATAACTTGCTGGGAGCTGTACAAGAGAGAGCCTTTAGAGAGGCAACAGAAAGAGGCCAAAGTGAGGTGGGAATGTATTTCCTTCCTGAGGCTGGAGATGGAAGGAGGGATTTGTGGGAGGCGCAGCAGCAGCGAGGGGAGGGCAGCAGGTTTAATTTTGAGGATGGTGCAGGCTGAGAGGTGTGCTGCTGTCTGTGGGCGAGGGAGGGAGAAGGGCTGGTGCTAATGAGACAGGTGGAGCTTCCCTTGATTAAACTGGAGCTGGAGGTGAGTCAGAGAAGAAACTCCCTTTTCTTTTGGTCACGTAATACAGAAAACGGTGAGATGCTGGTCAGCTCATGCTTTTAATGCTGAGACACAAAGTATATGGTTTTCACAAGTGATTAAAAATTTTCCACCTTTCTTTCTCTGCACTTTTACTGCTCTTGGAGGGACAGTGTGAAAAACAATTGCAGACCATTTTTACTAGTTGAAATTCAGGTCTTTGTGCTGCAGGCAGAAGATTGCTATCCCTTTTAATTATCTGAATGTGTTCATCCATCTCTTCTGAACAATTCGCAGAAAATTACATTAGCCCTCTCCCTCCCATCAGACTACAGTAGCAGTAAGCCTTGTGCACCTTGTGCCCTTTGTGTAAGTGGGAAATGGAAACAGACATAATTTTCTTCTCAAACAGGGTTTCCCAATTTTACAGAAATGACCCAGTGTAAACAGGCGTCTTAAAATACATGCATTGCTGAACGCTTTTTCCAAAATGCTTGGATCTACTCATAAGCACTGGTACTCACTGAGGAGATTTTCTCTGTTTATCCTGTGCATTAATGGTGAAGTTAGGCCCCTGGTGCTCTGTCGCACAAGGAAAGAGAGCTCAAAATGGTGCAGATGTGCAGAGGTGTAAAAGGGTCTCCTCCTGCCATCTAGTGGCAGGAAAAACCCTCTCCACTCTGCTTAATTCATCACCTCCTGAATCGCTATGTCTGCGACCCCTGTTTGTCTAATTACTGTGATGTCCACACGTGGGTCATTTATCCCGCATATCCACGTCCTTATGAGTTATGAGCTCTGTCATCAGAACTAGGTTTGCTAACGCTCAACTGTCCTAAATTTAAGAAGATAAGATCGCAGTCACTTCTTCCCCCTTTTTCCACAAAATAAACAAGTTGGGGGTTGGGTTTTTTTGGACCTTGCCTTCATGAGATGTCAAACCTCATGAAAAAGTCCTTGTTTTCTGCATATTATTTTGAATGCCTTTTCAGTATGCTCCTGTTAAATTCCTGTGCATGTTTTCCTATATAGTACACTTGGAATGAAAGAAATATTTTAATGCTCAGAAGCTTTTCTTTGATACTGAAGCCACTGTAAGATACTGTCCACACAGGCAGAGAATGTGTTGGCTGTAGTTAACACATCTCCAAAACCCGGCAGAAGATGGGTGGGTTCCCATGTGGAACAGGCAGCGTTCACCTCTGAAGGAGCAGGGATCCCTACGGAGTTACTGGATTTCAGAACGGTGAAACTGGTGCTCAAAACCGATTTCTAAAGCTCCCTGGTATCCCCTTTCCCTCTTTAGCCATCTGCTTCTTTTTTGACTGCCGGGCAGCCGCCATCACCACCACCTACAACCTGCAGCCTGTGCTTTTGCTTAAAAAACATGTGGCTCCGCCTGGATGCGTTACAGCTCCACACCGGTGAGAGGGGATGGAAACAGAGCCCATTCATCCCAAACAGAATCCTTATTCATGGGTCAAGCTGTAAGGCGCTTGGGCTCCCCCCTCAAAAAAGTTAATTGGAGCCTATGCATAATTAAAACTGCGGTTCTCGCTTTCCTAAATCGTGTAGCCTGGAATCTTTGCAAGATGTAGGTCCGCAGACCCCGCTTTCTCCAAGAGCTGTAGTGTAAGGGTAACAAAAATGGTCAGCGGTGTAGAATGGCCAACAGAGCCCTGCAGAAGAAACTGTTGTAAATAGCGTCTAAATTGTGCGGTGGGTCCTTTTCTTAATACATAAAGTGCTTTGAATGAAAAGGGTCAGAGGCGGCCAATGTTTTATTAGCAGCTATAAAAACAGATGAGAGTGATTAGCCTTTTTCTCCACAAGAAAAGCTGTATTTTGAGCTTCTCTCTGTAGGTATAAATTCTCCATAGTGATTAAAGCTATCTGCTGGCTGCCTTCCATCTCAGCGGGAGGCCAGCAAAATTTTCTTGGTATTTCTTTCACGGTGGTAACAGTAGGATACTTCAGAAAAATAATGGGTTTTTTTGTCATGTGGAATCCCTACTGTGCCCTCCTAATTTTAAGTTGTCCCCTGACTGTTCCATTTAGTTAAGTTAGTTATAATATAAAAAATAGGTGATTTTATGCCTTTTACTCAAAATTAATTTCAAAATAAAACTTCTAACCTCTCCATTATCACCTCCTTCAGCAATTTTTTTTGGTTATAATTACAGGAATAAGTAGCTCGGATTTTTAACTCCAAGGGGTGTTGGTGCATTACTGAAGAAGGAAGGTTGGTTTCTAAAAATTCAAGTCTATTTAAAAAAAAAACTGGTGAGTTGCCAAAACAAACAAACAAAAAAAGCGCTTTACCACCAAATTAAATTAATAGTCTGTTAAAACCATCAGGGCTGGCAAGAGGGAAAGCAGTGCCGTGTTCATTGCTGGAGCCAGGTTTGTGCTACCTCCAGCTGTGCCTGATCTTTGGGAGCAAGCGGCCTCTTCCCCTGCTCGGGTTTGTCCTTTCCAGGACTGGCAGAAGTTTGAGGGAAAAGTCTTACGTGACACGTGTGCAAGGTCAGCTCCTGTTGAGAGTGTATGTAATGCCCTTACCAAGAATAAAAATGTTCCCATCTCTTTTTAACTTGGGGGGGGGGGAAGGCAAATTTAAACCCCACAATTCTGGAATTCAATAATGGATTGACCTAACCTGGGTAAGGAGGCTGAGGCACGCAGGAATTTTGCAGAGCCTCTGGAGTTGTAAGTTATTTATCGAATATGCCAGTATCCATGTGCTGTCTGAGGGAGCTGTGAAGTGTAAAGGCGGATGGTGGGTGAAGGGCTCGGCTCTCTGAGGAGCAGCATCTGCCTGTACATGGCTTGTTTCTTTCACAACAGTGGCGTATGATAAAGCTTCACCTGAACGGCACGCTCGGGCAGAGGCTGGGCTCAACAGCTATCCCATGGTGGCAGATCATGCGCAGCAGCCCCCCAAAATAGGTTGGTAGAAGCAGGTTCAGCCCCCGTTTTCTTCCGGGCACTCCCAGCCCTTTGCTATAGACAGGAACCTGGCTAACACGATCCAGTTCAAACAAGCCCGGCCATTTCCAGTCCTTCCCATGTCACCTTGTTACGCAGATTTTTTCATTCCACTTGTTCCTGCAAAGCTTTTCCGCCACAGCTGGCCCTAGGCCACAACCTACTGGTGACTCTGAAAGTGACTGCTTTGAAGACTGCCCCATTTGAGGTGATTTCCTTTGTTTTGGTAGGCACAGAGCAAGTGTCCCAATCCAGTTTCTCCAGTTCTGCTACTTCTTTTCTTTCTTTTCTTTTTTAAAATGTGCTTCCATGCTGGTAACAACATTCAAGCCTGTGAACATTCAGACAGTGAATACATTAAATATTCTCTTGGTGAAAATCTTTGTAGGAGGTTTAAAAAAATGGAAGTTATTTCTTTTTCATTCTCCCATATCAGTCTTCTCTATGATAATTCATGCCCAACACGGCAAATGAAAGGTAAAAAAGGTTGGGCGTGGGGTGGGTGCCTTTTAGCCTTGCACACTTCCTTGTAAGACCACAAGAAAAAGCAAAATAGCAATACAGACTGAAAAATATCACCTGGGATATTGTTCTGGGGCAGATAACCATGTCTTACAACCCCTTCTGAGATTCATTTTACAACCCCATAGGGTCCGTCTGGGGTGTTTGCTCCTGCTCCTCCTACAGGAAGGCCGTCCCACTCCTCCTGTGCTCCAGGGGTTACAAACCTTCAAGGTTGCTGCCTGAATTTCTTCTCGACTATTATATTCATTTGATCTTGTGCTGATATTGTTTTCTATCTAGTTATTTCCCTTCCTGTTGTATTACATCCCTTAAGACATCCACAACAACTACTTAATACTTCCTTTGCCTTTATTTTGGTAAATTTGTTTAAGGAGGCTCTTGCTGCCTGTAGGACTGACTGTGTTACACTAACTTGCCCTGTTCTTGCATATTTGCCTTTCAGTTAATTTTTCCTATAACAAGAGAGAATACAGATTCCTTTAACAGAAACACACACGGTTTTCCTGATGGGTGGTCACGGCGTTTCCTGCTGCTTTACTACGGTGTCCTGGTTTCAGCTGGGGTAGAGTTAATTTTCTTCCTAGTTGCTGCCGTGTTTTGGTTTTAGTTTGAAAATAATGCTGCTAACACATATTGTTTTAGGTGTTGCTAAGTGATGTTTTCATTAGTCAAGGACTTTTTCAGCTTCCCAGAGAAGCTGGGAGGGAGCACAGAGAGGACAAGCTGGCCAAAGCGATATTCCATACCATAGTTCTCATGGTCAGTATATAACGGGGGTTGGCTGGGGGCAGGAATGCACAACCACTGCTCAAGATGGGCTGGGCAACCAAGAACAATTTGTGTTACATCACTTTATTTTGGATATTCTTTTAGTATTATGACAATAAGGGGGTTTTTCCTCTTTTTTTACTGTTTTATTAAATTGTTTTCATCTCAGCTCACGAGGGCTTTTTTGCTTTTCCCCCCTCCTTTTTCTCTCTTTTCTGTCTACCCTGCTGGGGGTGGGGAGTGCGTGAACAGCTGGGTGGTCCGAGTTGCGGGCTGGGGTTAAACCATGGCAGACAGTGAAATGATAGAATAGGAGACAGCAGAGTGACACGTGTTGCTCGAGGTGCTCTGCCGTCCAAGCAGTGATTGCACTTGCATCCGCACACCTGAAATGAGGGATGCTCTCTGCTGATCCATGGTGTGGGCAGCGAAGTTTGGTCACTGTCCTGCCTGGTCGTTAGCATCACCTGGGAGTGCATCAGCCCATCCACAGAACGTGCCCAAGGCTGAAGCAAAGCTGTTTATTTTCTGTACATCATCAAGCCTTATCTACTGGTCTGACTAATGCATCCCGCATGCTTACATTTCGTTCACTACATCTTTATTTCTCTCTGATTTGGAATCTGAACTGCCAGATTAGAAGGGAACAAACAGTCAGGAATTTACTGGTTACCTCCATGGCCCGATCTTCCTTAAAGGATCATGCTTCCTGCGAGCTTTTCTCTGTGTGTGAATGAAGAATTGCCTTTGCTGTTTTCTCTCTTTCATGCACACAGGAACACTTTCAACACCAGAGAGAAAGAGGAGCGCTCCTTTCGGCACAGGAGGAGTTGTCTACACCTACAAAATAAAGGTTCGTAGCTTCAGGGTCTGAAAGAGAGTCAGAGACTGTTTATTAGGCTTCTTTAAATGCAACTTTTGAAAAAGAAAGGTGTTCCTCAGCAAGATACTACTAGTTATTATTCTCATGGTAGGACACTGTTTGACTGGGTGAGTGACAACAAATGAAGGCAGTTTCTCCTCTTCTGCTTTCCTTCCTGCACCCCAAAGAAATGAAGGAGAAAGTGGTGTCTTCCATGAAGGCTAAGCCAGGCTGGAAAACACTCTCTGGCTCCAGCTGCAGGAGCACCTCAAAGCGTCTGTGGGTGATGAATGCACTCACTTGCTGTGACAAAAGCACATTCTGAATAACGTGTTTCAGGTTTATAGCATCAACCTGAACTGGAAGTAAAACTAATGCTTTTGAGTTTTACTTCCCTTGGGAAGTGTTTGGGTTATATTCCAGCTCAAAAGCTAAAGTGAAACAACTACACAGAAGACCAAGAAAATTGGTTAGTTCTCAGATGACTGTAGTTAAGAGAGAATTTTTGGGAGATTTGACCATAAATACCGTAATTTTCAGTCAATGCTCTGGTGAATAATTTTGTTTCAGCTTTCTGAACTTTCACTGAAAGACAAAAACTCCCTTTGTAACCCCCCCAAAAAACTGTAGCTTCCTGAGGAATAAGAATATCCCAAAATAATCAAAGCAGTATTGTTTTCCAGAATTTCCACACATCCTGAAACAACAGATCTGGGATGTTGAATGCCTCGCTTTTAACATGATGTTTAAAATGTTAGTATTGCTAATTACTTGAAGTGCTCGTTATTTCAGTGAAATTTGCAGTGTGCTTACCCTGCGTTCTCCCACTGAATTTTTATCGAGAATGCCTACCCAGACCTGCAGTTCCTCCCCTGAGAACTCCTAGGGGAGTTGTGATGAGCAGGACAGGACCTTTCTTAGAGGTAACCTTTCAGGAAGGAGAATTTTACTTTTCATTAAATAGAGAAAAAATGGAAAGAATCGAGCTCTATTTCATTTTCCCCAAGAGCAAAGCTAATTGAATTGAAAGGTGGTTATAAAAGTAGAAAGGGATAAATACCTGGGTTCATTTCTACAGTGAGAGAGCACAGAAGCCCTAAATCTATCCGAACATGCCATTTTTAAAAGAACTTTACAAGTGTAATCCTTTATTGCCGTTCTCCTCCTCAAAAACCTGTGGTTGGTGTAAGGTGGCTGATGGCCGCTCCTGCAGCTGTGGTACTTGGAGCCTTTTGCCACTGCAATGACAACTGTCCCCTGGGGTTGCTCTTGGGGAGTGTGTCACTGCAGATGTGCCACCACCAGTCCCTCCTGGCCCCTTCCCTCACCAGTAGCCAGAACACTCCTGCTGGTGTCCTGAAAGCCTCTTCCCAGCTCAGCTCGGAGCAGGGAGGAATAGTCCTGGAGAGGGAGCGTGGAGCCCGGCCCACCATCGGTCCTCACTGACCCACCTCCGAGTGTCTCCTGCAGCTGGAGACCCCCCTCCCTCTCCTGGTCGAAGACACAGGCTGGGGAATGTCCATCCCTGTGAAGAAGCAAAGGGAGTGCAGTTCCCTACAAAATACCAACAAGGAGGGGATCAGCGGACAGATGAGAGCACAACACCTGCAAGGCGACTCCCTTCCACCGCAGCGCGAGGCAGGGTAAGGGCGTGCAGTTGTTTGCAAGGTGGAGGTAAAAGGGCTGGAGGCCACGGGCCCTGGAGAATGTGCTGATGGTCGTAAGGGGCTGTCCTGGAAGGAGGGAAGCAAAGGAGGTTTGGGGTTTTGTTTCCTTTTAATTTAAGCAGAAGTGGGCAGGGTGATTGGAGTGTGTCACCTTTAAGAGGCTGAACAAGAATATGCTTCATGGACACCTTACAAAAACTCCTGTGACACAGAGCTATTTTGGTAGACTTCATAGGAATTTGCAGTATCGGTTCAAACCGGACTTGAATTCTTGCTGGGGCTGGGTTTATTCATCTTTGTAACAGGCAAGGTGTTTCCCCTGGCTGTGCTGCCGGCTGTGATTTAAAGGCATTCGTTCCTGTACACGGCCATCGCTGGTGTAGTCTCTGATGACACAGGTTTACAGGCTGACAGGACAAGAGGCAATGGGCACAACTGAAACACAGGAGCGTCCCTCTGAACTTTTTTACTGTGAGAGTGACCAAGCACTGGTACGGGTTGCCCACAGAGATTATGGAGTCTCTGTCCTTGGAGATGTTCAAAAGCCATCTGGACACAGTCGTGGACAACTGGCCCTATGTGGCGTTGCTTACACAGAGGGGTTGGAGACCTCCATAGGTCCCTTCCCACCTCAACCATCCTGTGACACCCTAAATTTCAAAGTATGGCTTCAAGTACCACATTTGTTACTCAGCTTACTGCTGGGTCTTTAATGGTGAGAGATTTATGATAAGCAGTAAGACCAGGACTTTGATAATAACTTCATAATAAACCTGAGTAGCAGAGGTTAGACAGACAACTCCCTCCTTGGTAGGTGTTGTGACAGTTTAAATAAAATTCTTCTGAGATAATTTCTACATTATATAAGAAATTTGACAATTTTGGAGTGATGTGTTAAGTGTCAGGAAATGCCCATGTGCTGAAGAGGCTGAATTTCTGGTTGCTACGGAGCAGAGGAACCAAAAAGGGGTGTGAGAAGGATGAGAGATGAGACAAACACAGGAGCACCTGCGGTCTCCATGTTAAGAGGCACATTTCAGTGTGCACTACCCTGGCAATGCCAAGTCTTGGCTTATCCTTGCATTTTGCCTCCTGCTCCCGGCTGCTCCGGGGAAGGTCTAAGAGATGTGTGAGCTGGCAGCAGCTATGAAGTGTCTTGGACTGAATAACTTTTGGGGATGCAGCCTGGGACTCTGTAAGTCCAGGGGGCATGTGGGGTGGGCATTTCCATTTAACAACCTTTGTTACAGTGAGCAGGTCCATGTGAATGCCAGAGTTTGGAGGTTAGGATCCCACCGGGTTAGTCCATCTCTGATGGCACAGACTGCAGGTATTTTTCTACAGTTTTTCCCTTTACCCTCTCCTTCCCTGACACTCTTCCACAGTCGAATTGAGCTATGGTCATCAGGAAGCCTTTCCTAGAAGCAGCCCATCTCATCGTACCTCTCCAGTTCCTAATTGCACTGCTTTTACTTGCTGCAGTTCCTTCCTCTGCCGGTCCTCTGCCTGCAGTGGCCGCACTGCTGGAGCGGGGCAGGCAGGCGAAGCTGTGGAGCAAGGAGCGGCAGTGCGAAGGAAGACAGGGAGCCAGGAGAGGCACTGCTGTGGGACCTAGAGACAAGGAGTAGTGGGCAGTGGCAACAGGCTGGTGTCAAATCTGTTTTCTTTGGAAAGAAGCATGCACGGGCTCTGGTCCCAGGTGTGGGGAGCAATCCGTGTGTTGGCCATCGGATGTTCACATTTTATCTTCCAAAGATAAATGCATGAGATACAGCATCCTCTTGGAGATTAGTTTATTTTGCATCATTTGTGGACTTGCTTCCCTGGATTATTCTGCTTCTGTTCTGGTAACTGACAGTTGCCAGAGGAAAGTTCTTTGCTTTTCCTTAGAAAGAGCAACACACAGGAATTGCCACACACCTCTGGCTTTCGGTTCCTGCTGACTAGAAGATGACAGGATGATGTCTTACCAAAGGTGGCGATATCCTCTGTATGCCAGAGATGAAGTGGCAGTGACGAGTGGTGTTCCTCGGGGGTCAGTACTGGGACCGGTGGTGTTTAACATCTTTGTCGGTGACATGGACAGTGGGATCAAGTGCACTCTCAGCAAGTTTGCCGATGACACCAAGCTGTGTGGAGCACTTGACACACTGGAGGGAAGGGATGCCATGCAGAGGGACCTGGACAGGCTTGAGAGGTGGGCCCATGTGAACCTCATGAAGTTCAACCAGGCCAAGTGCAAGGTCCTGCACCTGGGTCGGGGCAATCCCAGGCACAAATACAGGCTGAGCGGAGAATGCACTGAGAGTAGCCCTGAGAAGGACTTGAGGGTGTTGGCTGATGAGAAGCTCAACGTGAGCCAGCAATGTGCACTTGCAGCCCGGAAAGCCAACTGCATCCCGGGCTGCATCAAAAGCAGCGTGGCCAGCAGGTCGAGGGAGGTGATTCTCCCCCTCTACTCCGCTCTCCTGAGACCCCACCTGGAGTACTGCATCCAGCTCTGGGGCCCTCAGCACAAGAAGGACATGGAGCTGTTGGAACGGGTCCAGAGCAGGGCCACAAAGATGATCAGGAGGGAACACGTCTCCTATGAGGACAGGCTGAGAGTTGGGGTTGTTCAGCCTGGAGAAGAGAAGGTTCTGGGGACACCTTGTAGTGGTTTTCCAGTATCTAAAGGGGGCCTACAGGAAAGATCGGGAGGGGACTCTATCAGTATCAGGGAGTGGAACGACAGGACAAGGAGTGATGGTTTTAAACTGAAAGAGAGGTGATTTAGGTTAGATATTAGGAAGAAATTCTTTACTGTGAGGGTGGGGAGGCACTGGAACAGGTTGCCCAGAGAAGCTGTGGATGCCCCATCCCTGGAAGTGTTCAAGGCCAGGCTGGATGGGACTTTGAGCAGCCTGGTCTAGTGGGAGGTGTCCCTGCCCAGGGCAGGGGGGGTGGAACTTTAAGGTCCCTTCTAACCCCAACCATTCTATCATTCCATGGACAGAGCNGCTGAGCGCAGGCGGCGCGGCTGCGGGCGGCGCCTCCCCGGGGCAATATGTTCAAGAGAATGGCTGAGTTCGGGCCTGACTCCGGGGGCAGGGTGAAGGTGCGGCACCGGCGGCAGGCAGGGAGGGCGGGAGGCCCGGCCCGGCCCGGCCCGGCCCGGCCCGGCGGGAGGGGGGTAGGATCGGGACCTCTGCAGGCACCAGCTTAATTCTTGTCAGTATGTGTTGTTTTGAAGGTTTTCATTCATTTATTTAATTATCTATGTGTTTATTTATTTATTTNCATTCCATGGACAGAGCTTTCTGGAGCAGTCAGCGCACAGACTGGATATTCTGAAGTTCACAGCCGCAGCCGCCACCTGCTTCTCCCCCCTTTTTTGTGTGTTTTCCCGGCTTTTCCCTCCCACCGCGCCCGCCTTGTCACACACCATCCCCTCACCCGCCCTCTCCCTCTCTGCAGGACGCCTCGTTTAACGGGGCGCCGCCCGGGCCGTGGCCGTGGCCCGCAATAGCCCGGTGACCACCAGCACGCGCTGCCTACGGGCGCCTCTGAAGGCTGCTGCGGTAAAAATATGAGAAGAATTTTTTTAAAAAAAAAAAAACCTTAATTCCCGGCTTCCTTTTCTAAGGGCCCAGACCCACAGTGCCGCCGCCGCCCCGGCCCCCCGCGCCATGGCGACCACCAAAGGCCCAGCGGCGTCACGCGGCCGGCGCCGTGACGCCAGCGCGCCGCCGGAAGCCGCGGGGGATGGCGGTCGCGCGGGTGCCACCCCTCAGGGCTGCGGCGGGGCCGGGCCGGGCCGTGATTATCTTTTATTTATCTGTTTTCATTTATTGATATATCTGTTTCTTTCCTTATTTAAGGGCGTTACCATTGTGAAGCCGATCGTGTACGGGAACGTCGCGCGGTATTTCGGGAAGAAGAGGGAAGAGGACGGTCACACGCACCAGTGGACAGTTTACGTCAAGCCCTACAGAAACGAGGTGTGGGGCTAACGGGGCTGGTCGTCCCGGCCTCCCAAGGGGTGGCGGGAAGGGTGTCACTGCTGGTGTCATTGCGTGTGGCTCCCTCGGCCCCGCCGCCATGGGCTCAGCAGCATCCCACAACAGAGAGCGAGGGCTTTAAAAAGCTGGGATTTGAAGAAAGGGTAGAAGATTGGTGGGTCTCCAAAAAGGAAAAAGAGAGGGAGGACACTTTTCCTCCTCTGTTTTTGGAATGATCTTTCCAGGCTGGGGAAAACTGGAGAGCAGTTATGGGGACAAAATACTGACGTACGCGGCAGCACTAATTCTTGGATTTACCATCTTGCTTTCCTACTGGTTGTAAAGGTGGCTCTGTCAGAAGAAACGACAGGCATGTGGGATGGATGGGTAGACAGCTGTTTGGTGTGCTGTGTAAATAATCAGAAATAATGGCATTTCTGGTTTAGGATATGTCTGCCTATGTGAAAAAAATTCAATTCAAGCTGCATGAAAGCTATGGAAATCCTTTAAGAGGTGGGTGTTGAATTTGGGCATTTGTTCCTAGAACTGGGTTTTTTTGATTAGTTCCATTATTAACCATTCTGTTTCCTACTGCAGTTGTTACTAAACCACCATATGAAATCACCGAAACAGGCTGGGGTGAATTTGAAATTATCATTAAGATATTCTTCATCGATCCAAATGAAAGACCTGTAAGTACATTGAACTTGTAACAGCACTTAATTAATTATGATGGCCTCAAGCTGTGCTGTACGTTATTGCTGGTGAAAATAAGTCCTATCAGCCGTGGAAGTAATAACACCTTTTCTTGTAGGAGATGTATTTAATGGTTGGCCACTTTTTCCTGTTTCTCTGCTTTACTGCTGGCATTTATGATGGCTTTTCCTGCGTTTGGCTTCTCTGACGTTTACTAATACGCGACCACATGCTGTGTCTTACCTGAGCTGAGTACATACTGGGGATTTCTCATCTGTGTGGCTTCCTAGTTTTAAGATATTAGAATACTTTAGTTATCTTTTTGTCTAACAGCTTTCATCAAAATCAGTCAAAAAGTAGCAAAAGTACTATGATAGCATTAGTCTCTTTCCTAAGCAAACCAGGTTAAGCCACTTCTCAAGTTGAGTAAAGGATTGTAATGAATTTCTTTTTTTCCATCCTGTTTTAGACATATCTTGCAGGTTTGTTTATCCAGGTTTAGGTAGGAAACTTGACTGATGTATTTTAGGGGCCGGGGACATTTATTTCTGGAAAGACTGAGTTCCTTCTGTCGCATCAGCTACAGCAGTCCTTTTGCTTTAGCCATTTTTTTTGCCAAATGAGGTGAAAACTGATTTTCCTGTTTTTCTTGAATATGTGAAAATTGATACTTGACTAGAAAGGGCTTCCTGTGCTGTTGTGCTCAGTGGCATCCTGACTTATTTAGTTCCCTTCACAGCTTGACAAAGCTGTTCTTGGTGTTTTTTCTTTATGGCTGTTCTTGAAAGGCTGTTTCGGTACTTGTCGTGCTCTTCCTTCAGAGGAAGTACCAACCGGAGCAAGGCATCGCCGTCTTCCACGGGCCTGTTCGTGGAAGGAAGAACTGTGGGCTGCTTGCCCTCTTCCCAGGTCGTGGTCCAAGTGGTTGTGGTTCCTCAGGGCTTTGCAGAGGGCTTCCGTTCCTCTCCAACTCCTGCCGTTTGCAGTGCAGTAATGGAAGGGTAACTCCGCAGAGAGAAATTTCAGTGAAAAGCTATTCACAGCCTGCCCTCCTCCCCTGGTGTTTTTCCTTCACAAGAAGGGATAGTAAGGTCACAGAAAGCACTAACTGATTAATTGGCAAAGTTGGCTTGAACTAAATCACCTATTTGCAAACGTTTATGAGAAGTCCTAAAGCACTTGCCTAGACACTATATTAAAGTATCAGGAAGTAGCTGGTGTGTTTAACACTGAATATTAAATTTAAGTAATTCTACTGAAGTTATATGACATTTATTTTTACATTCCTGTAAGATTTTTAAATCCTATACAACTGTTTAGTAAGAACAAATACTGTTTGTTGATATCTAGGAGACTTGTATTTCCCTACAGTTGTCAAGCTAATAAAATTCTGTCTTTGTGCAGGTCACCTTGTATCACTTGCTGAAGCTTTTTCAGTCTGATACCAATGCCATCCTGGGAAAGAAAACTGTAGTGTCTGAATTCTATGACGAAATGGTACGAAATTTTTTTAGGTAATTCTCACTTTATTTTGAAGAGAGTTAGTGATACCATATATTTTTCTCCTTCGTTAGATATTTCAAGATCCTACTGCAATGATGCAGCAGCTGTTGACGACGTCTCGTCAGCTAACGCTAGGTGCTTATAAGCATGAAACAGAGTGTAAGTTGAAAATTAAAATACTTTAATTTTAGTTGGGTTTGGGTTTAGTGGCTTTTTCTCTGGGACGTAACAGCACAATGGGTTTGGATGCTGCTTAAAAGCAGTATTTTTGCATTAAATTAGCTTCAAATTTTACAAAGATACTAATACTTGTTCGAAAAACGTTAAGATTTTCTGATCTCTATGCCTGCTGAAAAAAAAGGGATTATGAATTACTCAGTATGAAGAGTGATGGCACAATCTACGCCTGGTTTAACATCTTTGAAGTGAGTTAAAACAGAATAAATTAAGGCCACCGTATTTATGATAAGGTTCTGCTCAGCTCATTGGGATGTTAACCGCAAGCAAAGAGGACGCTCTAAGCACTGAAAGATGGAGCAGTTAGTATAGTTTTAGTCAAAGCAGCAACCCTTTAGGGACAGAGTAGTGTCTGAAAGCTCTTCCTGTCTTTTTCCCTTCTAATTCTTTACCTGCAGGGCATTTCACAACATACTGCTTCACTGTAGCTTAATGTTCTTTGCCTCCTTATCTGATCTGTCTTTAAAAATAAACCAGAATACTAAGAAAATGAAATAAATTAAATGAAAACTGGTTCATCAAATATAACGCATTTAGTGATGGTTTCTGTTCTGATCTGCTGAATGGCATCTCCTGTCTTCTACTCTCAGAAAGCAAATGTTAACATTTATTGAGTGCAAATCCTACCTTGTTAGTTACAAACTGTAATGCCACCGTAGTCCGGCGCACCTGGCCTTTGGCTTATCTGTATATTCCCCTAACAACAAGAGTCAGGTATTTTTAGACAGTGAATAGCTAGAGCTAAGAGCGGTGATGAGTTTGAAGCTCTACAAAGTTAGGGTTCCAATTTGCCTTAGGTCCGTTTGGGTGTGCGGACATGTGAGCTGCCTGTATTTTCTGCCTCAGTTTAGCCAGCCTGGAGGTGGATTTTTATTATAGTAGAAAATTATTTATTATGAGTAGAAAATGTTTAATAATTTGAATCATAAAAAAGTCTTGTCCAAATTTAAACTTTCCTCAAAATTCCTGGATGTTTCTCACGAGTGTAGATAGTGATCTTTAGTGGGGTTTTTTTTAATATATATTTCCTTAGAATGTGCTATTGAAGCAGGTATTTGCAAGAGCAAAGGCAGCACCACTACATCTTTTACACACATAGAATTAAACTCCAGTGAGACAGAGCATAGAAGGTGGTTACAGTACACTGAAGAGGAAGGACAGAATGGCTGAGGTGTGAAGGCATCTCATCTGATCCCACCCCCTGCTCAAGCAAGGGCCACCCGGATGGCTTCCGAATGTCTCTGTGGATGGAGACTCTCTCCACAATCTCCCTGGGCAACCTGTGCCCCTGCTCGGTCACCCGCACAGTAAAACAAAGTGTCCCGATGTTCAGAGGGAGCCTCCCGTGTTTCAGTTTGTGCCCATGGCTGTCACTGGACACCACATATAAACTACTAGTAATTCTTTGTAATCTCACATTTATTTGCTGTCGCCACGTCAAGGTTTTTTTTTCCCCACTTAATCTGGAAAACGATTGAGTGAATTAGGTAACTTCATCCACAAAACTGATAGCCTGAATGATGCCACAAAACAAGCTTTCTTTTATTTTCTTTTTTTAATTCCAGGTTTTTATTTGGATATGATTTTGACTACAATCGTTGAATCCCTAAGGCTAACAGTAATAGATTTTTTCAGGGTACACACCATCCAAATTACTGTTGCAATTAAAAAAAAAATTAAATTGCACCTTTTCATGGTACTTACAAGATTTATTTTTCTTTATCACCACCACAGTCGCAGATCTTGAAGTGAAAACCAGGGAAAAACTGGAAGCTGCCAAAAAGAAAACTAGTTTTGAAATTGCTGAGCTTAAAGAAAGACTAAAAGCAAGTCGTGAAACCATCAACTGTTTAAAAAATGAAATCAGAAAACTCGAAGAAGATGATCAGTCTAAAGATATGTGACAAGTGTTGACTTGATAAAGAGCCTGTACTGAAAACGGAAGGACTTCAGTCATGGAATTGTATGTGTTCTCCTCAATTCTGTAACAGACTGTGTGAATTTCACTTGCAAATGATGGAAGTACCTGGCAACTGACTTCATAAATGGCAGAAAAAAGAAGGATGTGTCCTTGCTTTATAGTTAAAAAATAGAGAGGTCTTAGAGACCAGATTATTTTTTTTTTTAAATTGCTTTTAAGTGGTATATGAAAACTTTGTATTGTCTTGTATTAGTTCGATGCGATTTTACAAAATGCCAATGTTTACTTTTTTTTACTTGCTTTTTCTACTGACTGTTTAGAGATGCATCTATACAAGCTGAAAATAAAATATGTGGGTTTTTATTTTAATATTTTTTGTCTCTATCCAGTTGTGAGCTTCCAGAACAATTGTAAATAGGATACCCTGGTTTAAGGCAGAGGTTAAAATACAGGGGTATGCAAGTTGTTTAAGACTGGTTACAGTGATTTCTGCATGTCTGTCTGTTACCAGCACAGTGAAAAACTCAAAATTAAAATCCTGAAAACAGGATTTAAAATGATTTGTGTATCTACAGAGAAGAGTTTCTAGCCCCGTCTGCCTTAACGCATCTAAATGGATCAATAATACAAGTTGTGCTCAGAAGCAGGAAATTATTCCGCTCCTGATTTGTAGAATTTTGTTTAATATTTGTTCTGTACTTTAGCTGGTTCATCAGACATTGTCTCTGCTGCACCTTCCTCCCCGCACTCTTCCCCTGCTCCAGCGTAGGGTCCCTCCCATGGGAGACAGTCCTCCAGGAAGGCCACCGTGGGTCCTTCCCACGGGCTGCAGGTGGATATCTGCTCTGCCATGTAGCGCCATGGGCTGCAGGGGGACAGCCTGCCTCACCGTGGGCTCACCACAGGCTGCAGGGGGATCTGCTGCTGGAGCACCTCCTCTCCCTCCTTCACTGACCTTGGGGGCTGCAGGCTTGTTGCTCTCACGTGTTCTCTCTCCAGCTGCTGTTGCGCTGGGTGTTTTTTTCCCCTTCTTAAATGTGTTATCAGAGAAGTGCTACTGCCATCACTGGTGAGCTCAGCCTTGGACAGCAGCAGGTCCCTCTTGGAAATGGCTGGCATTGGCTCTGTCGGACACGGGAGGAGCTTCTAGCAGCTTCTCAGATGCCACTCCTGTAGCCCCCCCACAGCTACCAAAACTTTGCCACACAAACCTAACACATATTCTCAGGCAAGCAACAAGTGTTCCCCCTGAAAAATCAGTACGTGATCTTCTACCTGTAACATCCTGTGGTTATTTCTTTTGTAGAGGTAAAAGAACCTGATAGAGATGGTGCTACCTCAGGTTTTGAAAAGGCCTGGGCATCTTTACCACTGTGTCAAGATACCACAACTGGAATACTGTGTCCAGTTCTGGGCTCCCCAGTTCAAGAGGGACAGGGAACTGCTGGAGCGAGTCCAGTGAAGGGCAACTAAGACGACTGAGGGATGGGAGCATCTCCCTTATGAGGAAAGGCTGAAAGACCTGCGACTCTAGCCTGGAGAAGAGAAGACTGAGGGGAGACCTTAGTAATGTTTACAAGTATCTAAAGAGTGGGTTGAAGGATGATGGAGCCAGGCTCTTTACAACGGTTCCCAGTGACAGGATGAGGGGCAATGGGCACAAGCTGGAACACAGGAAGTTCCGTTCAAATACACGGAAAAACTTCTTTATGGTGAGGGTGACAGAGCACTGGAACAGGCTGCCCAGGGAGGTTGTGGAGTCCCCTTCTCTGGAGATTTCCAAGACTCAGGATGCAGTCCTGAGTAATGTGCTCTGGGCAATCCTGCTTTGGCAGGGGAGTTGGACTAGATGATCTCTAGAGGTCCCTTCCAACTCTGAAATTCCATGATTCCGTGATACTGTGTTGCAGGAAACTGCTATGGAGAATCAAACATCCAACATCCCCTCTCCCACAGAGAACAATACTATTGATGTTTTGAGAACAAAGCGCTCTTTTTCATGATTAGCCTGGTAAAGACAGAACTGGAACAGTTTCAACACTTGATATGTAGACTTAGGTTTTCATTAAGAAAAAGAACTGTTAAAACTTGGCATATTTAGTTTATGGTATTACATAAACACATAGATTGAGGAACAGCTTGTACCAGTGGTGTCTGCACAGATCCTTCCTAGCACTGCAGCCTATCCAGGTTTTTCTGGCTCTGTAACTGGTTTGGTTTATTGATTTGGTAGCCAATTGCCTTTAAAGCAGTAGCTGAGGAAGAATGTGCCAGGCGATTTGAGTACGGTATAACATGCCATTTTCAGACCTGTGCATTGAAAATAAGACTGGCATGCGCCACAGTCTATTACAGGTTTTAAGGCTGAAAGAACATCTTTCAGTGAAAAGTTAAAAAAAAATTCATATACTTTATGGTACCTTATTATTCAAAGTGTTTCTTTGGCTGCTTCCTTGTCTTTGACGATCATCAGTGGCAGATGTTTAAGGAAAAATATAATAGGGTTAGCACAAAGTGAATCCTCCTAGCTTGTTGCAGATTTGTTCCATTTCCAGAGGAGATTTTTAAGGTCCATTGATGCATGCTGAAACAAAAATGGGAACGGAAAGCACAGTTTCAGTGACACTAGGTTGTATGCAGCAATATTATCTTCATATTTGTCAGTTAAAATAATACTAACATAAAGTAAGTCAGATGGAACATTAAATAAGCTCTTCAAGAGCTGTGACTAAGCTGCTGTTACACGTTTTAACGGACAAAAAAAGAATGGAGTGGTACCTTTTGAATCCAACATTTTCATAGGAGCCTAGAGTATTCTTTTTGCTTACATTTTTAATAGCATCTAATAAAATAACCAGCTGAGTATTCAACTTTACAGAAGCAACGATCCTGGCTCCACTGGTGGTAGCCATCAACATACTAGACCAGTGATGTAATTTTTGTTCGTGGTTGGCGGCTTTTTCTCCTCATGTTTCTTTTTCAACTTTTTGTATTTTTTTCCCACTCCTTTGTGCTCTCTGTAAAAATCACACAAGAGTTGTTAGGATCCCCCATTAATACTGAGGCAAGAAAATAGTTGTAACATCTGTCCATGCTGAGCAGCTACTGCTGACGGAAAACAGGAAGAATATCTTCTGCTTTACTAAGTTCCTTATGATGTTGTGTGTTTCCATTAGAAAATACTTCCTTCAGACGTTGCGAAAGTAACTGAGCTCTGTATTAGGCAGTAATTAAACTCTGGAAAAAGTGTATGAGAATGAAGTGGTTTAGGATTTTGGCTTGAAAATAAATGTTAAAAAACCCAACCTTACTCTATTTGACCCATCGCTGCCTTCTCTACAGGCAACTGCATGGTTCTCCATGGATCAATAGGTTTTGTTGGGACCTACGTGTTCTGCTGTTAAGAGTTGTTGATGCAAACACCTGAGATAGATAGCATGTGTACACAGGAGATGTACAATATAGGAATGACTTTCTAGCGTGTACCATTTTCAAAGTTACTAGAACTGAAATAAAGGGGGGGGGCATGTAGGGACACGGCTGCATTTGACCTCCGCTGCCTTGAAGAAAAAGAAAAAACCCAAACACTACACTCCGCTTCATTTTTGGCAGCCCTGTGAAGATGTGATTCCAGACAAATAGTTACAGTTTGCGCTTGCCAGGGGTGCTAAAGTGAAATGCCAGCTATTTATATTGCTGAGACTGACTTTAGACTGTGGTTTCATCCTGAGTTGTAACTGTGAAACGCAGATGTATTTACATTTGCTTTGCAGAGACGGGGAAAAAAACCCCATCCGTCATTGCGCTATCGGCAGTTTGGCATCGCTGAATTGCACAGTAATCTGTCCAATTGCCTACACTGAAGCTTTAGGCTCCACTTGAAGTAACCCTTTGGTAGGTAAAGATAAAATATGGTTTATCTCAGTTTATACGCTTACTCTTATCAATTTTACCAATGAGGAGTGTTTACTTCAAGCACCGAGCATGCAAAACTGGTAGTTATTGCAGTCATCGCTGCTTCCGCTATAAAGGCTTGGGGGTTTTAAGTATTTTAGCTAAGAGACTTTAGTAGTCACCACAATAATTTCAGACAGTGACCGCTTACTGACTTACTACGCAGTATTATTTATCGCTAGTCCCTTTTTCACCGAGTTCCATCTCATACAACTTACTTCTCTGCTTCGCCTTTGGGTTTGGCAGCTGGTAGTTAGCAGACAGCACGTGGAGCTGTAGGAGGCTGTGCCCAGGAGGTGTCTCCTCACAGGTGCCGTTACCTGACAGGAGACGTGTAAATACACTTAATTCAAAGATTTACTTGAGAATTTTTGTCGTTAGTAGAGATGGGACTGAAAGAAACAGACAGATGCTGGTAATAACACCAACCTAAACACACTTTTGCTGCTTATGCATTTAATCCGTATTAAATACATCAGCGTTTGTTTGCCTCTTAATGGGAATACAGATTTAAGAGCATTTCAGGTTGTTTTCAGACATCAGGTTGTTTTCCAAACGCCAGGTGGCAGGTATGTCCAAAATATTCTCCAGTCTCAACAGCATTTTAATTACTGGGATTTTGGCAGCTCTGCGATCTCTTTGGTTGACCTCATTTGCTTTGAGACGTGATCATCCGATTAGACAACTTGTATTTGTTTCTGTACGGGTGACCAAATTATCTCTTGCACCTTATGAAGCTGTTCAGCAGCCTTGGGAGCAAATCGAACGTGCTGCGCCAGGAAGCAAAAAAATGTGCGAATGTTTGTTCACAATTTTTGTTCATTTGGCAAGCGAAGAAGCTTTCAAAATACAAATCTCTGACGCTGTTTTTAGGGTGTTTTTTTTCTTTTTCAGGCCGAGATTGTGTGACTGTGTGAATGAACAAAACATAACTTAGGTACTGTACTGGACTGCATACGTTGCTAGCATTTGATTGGAGGTTCATAATGGCAAGATTCTCCCCAGGTAAAAGTAACTACTTTTTAAAACTTAATCGTAATAGAGTTACTAAACTTCTTTGACTACTTACTGCATAATGAATACTAGGAATGAACCTTAGGCTTCCAAGTATGTCTAAACTTTTTATTTTCCTGAATACAGTAGGGAAGAAGAGCTTAACTTAAGTAAGTTGAAGAAGGGATAATTAGGATGGTAAAAAAGAATAGCAACAATGAGAAGCTCTAGTTACATATGCATCGTGATATAATTTCTTGGGATTTATTTTAACATTGAATTACGATACATTTATACTATTTCCATTTTTAAATGTTTTAAGCTAGAACATGAAATCATGTAAGTTTCTAGTGAAAGTCTTGCCTATGCAAAGAGCTAATAAACATCCAAGATTAAAATCTACACTTCAATTTTCATGGGAAAAACCTCTGGAATGGCTAGTGATCAGGCGATAAAAAGAACTCATTAGCATTGGAATATGCAGTATTTGTCCTACTCCCTCCCTGATAATTACTATGCTTTCTAAGGTGTTAAACAAGTGGCTGGCACACCTTATTCCCACAGCTGTGGAGAATTCTGTACTTCAGGACAGAAACAAATTTCATCTGATCTACTGCTTCTGCTTTGGGCATACTTTGACCTGAAGTGATCAATAGCTTTTTTCTTCCATGTCTAATTCTGGCAAACCTCATGTTTTTTCCACACTCGACAATTCAGCTTTATTTCCAATAGCGTATTTCATTTAACCTCTGATCTAGAATGTTATTAAAGTGCATGGTGGAACAGGCTTCTAAGTTTCTCACTGAAACATTCCGGTATCTTTATTCACAGGATCAAGAAACAAGACATATGGCTAAGCAAGGTCTTCTATACCTGCTGAATTGATCAGATAAAACTGCACCTCACTCCAATGACTCCAAAGATTTGAAATCACTTCACAGTTAAATCATAGTTTCTAAGCTTGCATCTTTAAGCATGAACACGCTGGGTAAATACAGGTATTAAAAATTGGCTAAAACACCACAGTTTATGCCTCTACATGTAAGAAGGGCAACAGCTTTTGCACTTAAAATTTATAGAATTAATAGTGCTGCAGCCCTCTCCTGTTCTGTGTGCCGAGTCTGTTGAATGTAGCTGGGCCAGCATGTGGCTGCTTTTCCCTGTCTGTATTTATTAATGCAAGAATTACTGCGGGTTATTTTTGTGTTAATCACAGCCCTGATTAACATGATAACTATGTCCCACCTAGAGCTGCATTCAGGTATTAAGCCACCTGGACTCTCATTCATATGTAATATGGAGAATCTTGAAAAGTTTGGTTTGAGGGGCTTGCGGTTCAATTTTGGTGTTATTTCCTGGTTTCTGTATGGAAGTCTATGTAGTAGTTTAAACCTTTACTCCATAAACTCAATATTCCTGAGGAAGACTGAATCTGCATCTCACAGTTTTAGAAGTTCTTAACCATGAGGTCATGGAGTACTCTCCATCGCTGCTATCCTCAGTGAGCTCAGCTCTGCAAGACTTCTCTAGAACTGGAGAGGGAACAGGCGAAGGAAAACCATAACTGCACTTCTTAATTAGGGCATCAGAGAAAACAAATTGAGTGCCTTTCTTTCAAGCTGAATAAAGCCACCATCTCAGAAAAGGGTTAGATCCTTAGTAAATGAACATGTGTAAATTAGATGGAATTAATTTCCCATTACCTTCAGAAGTTACACACCTTTTTAGTGATTGTAGAAGAAACGTACACACTGGAAAAATTGGAACGGATCTTTTTTCCTACTTGCTAGAGGTTAGGCACATTTGCACAGTAAGGCACAGGACAGGCACTTAAACTAGACAGACTGGACTCCGCCACCCTCCCACGTAGTGTTTGGAAATGATCAAAGCCTCCGCTGCTTTGCAAAGCTTTGTGGTTGCTCTGAATCTTCCTTTTTCAGTCCTTATCAGCAACAGCCAGAGTTAGATGAACGCTGGCAGGGCCCCGGATCACTGACAGAACGTCATGGGCAATGTCAGAGTGCAAAATCTGATTCGGTATGGACTCAGCTGCCAGGCCTGCACCTCAGCGTGCGGCTGCTGCTCTTGGGTAGGAGTTTGTACGCTTTGAGCATCTCATTGCCAATCAGTCTGCTAGTCCTCTTCCCTGCTAGATTTGGTCTGCAGTATTGAACAGTCATGAATCTGCGATTTCAAACAGCTAACCAGTCTAGCTGAATTTAAAACAAACTGTGTTTTGAGTTTTACTTACTTTTTATTAATGAACAAGCAATGAGTCCTCGTCCTTGTGCCTCTGCTGAGGGTAGAGAAGATGCATTCCTAAAGCTGTGAATTATTTCTAGCGTTTGGCTTTTTCCACCTCAAGGATAAAAGACAGAAAAAAAGTCATTACTGTAAGGATGATTATTTGTATGAGTTTCAGTGTTATTTCTTGGAACAGGCTGAAACACTATGTTTATTTTAAGATGTAAAAGCAGTAAAACTTTTCTTGGTTTCATCATCTGAAAAGTGAAATTTAATGAAAGTTCATTCACAGTCTAATCTGACCCCATATGGTACTAAATGCTTGCAAGTGCCCTGCCTCTGCATTTGGAACTGGAAATGCTTCGTACTTCACTAAACCTGATCTTCAGTCCTTGTGAAGTCAGTGGGTTCCAATCAGACTTCTGATGAATGAAGGCAGTAAATCAGTAAATGAAAAAACCACATTTTCATAGTAGAAAGGCCATTTGAGAAAATGGCCATTTCAGTAATGTTTTCTATTTCATGATAGCTAGACGTTACAGCATTCCTTTACAAGTATTAAGCTAAGGCTTTTGGAAGTCTGATAGACATCTATGCATAAATTAAAACAAACTATTTTTTTCAGTATGTCACCTAGCCATTGCTACTGTATGCCCTCTTATTGAATTTGCAGATAAATTATTTTCTTGTAGCGTATTTTGTACATTTACCCAAAGATTTGCCCTTTATAAGTTCCATCTCTCTCCCTCAGTTCTGTGCTACAGCTCTTTCACCATTCAACAAGAAGCACTAAAGAGAAATGATCCGTAAGACAAGAAGTGAAGTATAATTTGTTTTTGCTGCTGCTGTTACTTCCAGAGCTTTATCTGACAGTGCTGCTGTAGAGTGCTAGCTTCAGACCCTTACCTAAATCTAGAGATAGTTTGTGTGACAACTCTTAAAACATTTTGTAATCATTTAACAGCCCTCCACACACAAGCATGTTGGTCAGCAGCCTTTATACCCGTGTCACCTCTCCGTGGTCTTCTGTAAAAATACCCCAAAAAACCAAACCCCTGTGGCTGAACCTCTGTTGTAGTGTCCCTGACAAAAAAATAAAATGTGCTGACCTATAGTAGTTTAATAATAGTAACATTTTGTAAACTGCATCTAATGCTAAATCACTGATGCACACTGACACTGATGTGTCAGACACTTGTTATCATTACAGCTTTGGCTGGAATTTCTGCTTTAAAAAACCCCACCACCAAATAAATCAACTCAGTTACCTGGGTGTCTTCTGATCTCTTTACTGCTCTGTAGTCACATCTGTTTTTTGAGGATTGACTGTGGTTTACTCCACTTGGACTAGAATTGCATCCAAACTAACTTCAGTAAAGATACTTTGTAATTGTGAAGCAGAACTGGATTTGAAATAACATTCTCATGATCAAAGATTCTAAGAAGCTTTTGTAGTAATTGGAGAATAACAACTATATAAAATGTGTTTGCTTCTCATATTTAAATTAAGCATAAAGATAAAATGCATGAGAGGCTTATTAAATGAACATACAGATACTGCATCTGATAAGATCAAAGCAATTGAGTGGGATTTTAATTTAGGTATTTGACTGACTTTGTCTAAAAAAAAAAATGTTTTTGAAGTAATGCTGGCCTTGTTCCATAATATCTGAGAGGTTCACTCAGTTGTGGATTGCTCCACTAGGCTATTCCCTCCACTGCTGATATATTATTATTTATATCATATCCTGAGAATACTGTACAGGCAAAACGCACAGGCAGAGTTCCAGGCCTGAAGGCCTTCAATCTGCATGGGCAATATAGGATGGGTGGTATAATAAATTGCAGTTCTTTACTTGAACTGTAAGCAACGTCTTTCAGTTCTAAAATTACACCCTTCATCCACTTTGAACTGGAGAAGCATGCAGTTCTCATCCTGTGGCAACACAGCTCAGTCTGATTATAGTGGGTAAGTGAAGCAACTGCTGTCTATGGGCTTCACCAGCTTTAACAAAATAGGCTGCTTTTAAAAAATCCGTATTACTGCAAGTCACTTGCATGAAAATTGCTCTTACTGTTTTAAAAAAGGAGAGATGGAAATAAGACGAACCAAAATTCTCTGAAAATCTCCTATTTGTATCAAAAAGGCTTTGATGTGAGGGTTGGAGTGGGCATACAGTTGTTTGATACAGAACTAAGAAGCCTTGGGAAAAAAACGTAAGAACAAAACCTCTCAGCACCTTGCTTCATTACTTCAACAAAATAAGCCTGTATCCGTGGGTTTTGAATGCAGAACAAAAAAAACCCCAAATACTTCAGGCTGCTTCACAGAGGTTTGCGCTGACACGTGGGTCCTAAATAACACCAGACACAGCCCGGCCTGAGCTTCAACGCAAAAAGCAACTATTTTAACACCTCAGGAAAGGCCAAGGGTATGACAGAGAGAGAAGGAAAAAAAGCATCAAAAATCATCTATGGCCCGCAGCTACCAATTTGGTTCTTCTCTCACAATGAAGCTCTCTTCCATGATGGGGCTGAAGCTTTCTTAGCAGTGGAATGAACTTCCCCAAGACTCATAAACTTCCAACTTTTCTCACTTCATCTTAAAGATCTGTTTCTTTGGTGTTCTTTAATATAAACACAAGCCATTTTAAAAAAAGCTTAACAAAAGCAAAACCTGATCTGTCATCTTCCTCTCCCCCTGCTAAGAGGCAGTATGGAATAACAAACACAATTGGGACAAATACCTCTCTGTAGTAGCTAGTCCCACCTGGATCCAACTGCTTTGGAAAAGTTCCATGAACAGGACTTCTCTGGTCTCCATCCTTCAGACTCTTCCCTATACTTGTTTCTGCGAGAGAGAATGGTGTTGGCATGTATTTTCATTCTGTCCCTGATTTGGCTTAAAATATATGCTATTATAGTAATTGAAGGGAAATCTAATTATTTCTGCTTAAAATAATTATTGCTTAAAATACCATTAAATTAACAAGTCTGCTTTTATTTCCCTTATTTCAAGCAATTATGTAGTTTGCTTCTACCAGCTTTATGTGTGGATTTAGGCGGTCCTAAAAGTGAGAAATAATATGCTGGCTGCAAAATGAGGCACCGTAAAAGCAGCTTTATATTCCATTACCAATAACTCTGCTTTGCCATACTTCACCTTTTCTTCTTCTAGCCCTTTTCTAAGGGAACTGCCCAAAGTTATCTCATAGATTTTTATGTTGGCTGTCTCAATTCTAATTTTAAAAGTAATTTTTTCAAGGGCTGGAGTGGTTCCTCACCTTGGATGGCCTGTTACCCTCACTCAGTGGTTTCTGCCTGCATGGTAAGAACGTTCTTGCTTTCCTGAAGAAGACCACTCCTAACATATCAGGGAGAAATGAAAAAAAAAAAACCCTGGCATTTATGGTTTTGTTCTTTTAAAACGTCAGGCTGTGATCTGTAGTTCAGCAGCAGCTTCATAAACTGAGCCTTCCCCCGAGCAGGGGTGAGACCCTAAGAGAAGGGTAGGTGGTATCTTTCAGAGTCCTTCGATTTTCATCTGTCTGTATAAATGCTCACTATGCTGAGTTATCCACTCACTTCTAGCTGTGGTTTTGGAGTATGCAGGACAAAGGCACATGAATGAAGGAGAGTGGAGCCTGCTGCACCAGTGTTCAGAACTGTTGATCTTGCACTTTCTCTGACCACTGCTTTCACTAACGAATTATGATTAAGAGGCAGGAAAGAAGAGTAATCCGGCCAGTGTGAGCTTGGATTCCCTCTGCAGATTTACTGCTGAGCAGGCAGAGTTGTTTTGGAAAAGAGAAAGGGAGGGTGTTTCACTTTTTTCCAACGTGACAATTTGACTTCCAGAGTTTTTATTTCCTGCATGAAGGAATATATCCACCCCAGAGAAATTATTGCTCAAGGTCACTGTGGGTCCAATTTACTTCACTATTTACATCAAAGTTAATCTGAAGTAATGTGTTTTATCTTTTCTACTCCATATAGATAAGAAAAACATCGGATGAAAACAAACACAATTATATCTGATTTTGATAAATCAGATCTATCGCTTCTAGAGAAAAAAATCCAGGTTGCAAGGTTCCTTTAAATGTTCTTCCCGAGAACACCAAAAGGCAATTTTCTTGAAAAAGCCAGGGTATCTCAGACACAACAACTTGTGTGTTAGAGAAAGAAGTTTCAGAAAGGCAGATACCTAACGCTGGTATGTGAAGAAGATTAGAATTTGACATTAAAGACCATTTCCCAAAGACAATTCAGTCATTCTGCCAACCACAATGTCCCTTAGTTATGCAAATGACCAAGCAGAGCAGCGATTATCTGCCTATGCCAATGCAGGTCTTTCCACCACTGCTGGTTTTTTTGAAAGTACCTGCTCCCCCTATAGGCACTGGGTCCCCCTCAGAGTCAATTTAGCAATCTCTAAGCATGGATGTAGTCCTGGAACCTAGAATGATTAATCCATCCATTCATGAAAAGCATCAAAAAGATACTTTGAAGGTTTTATAAAAAACGTTCTGTAAGTCATTCTGTAAACTGATGGCAAAATACATACCAGTAACAGCTGGTCTAGTAAAAGATTATATCAATTTGCCAGTTTTCTTTTCTCACTGTCTCAGATCCTGTATGTTCCAAGGCCAGACTTTCTGCTGCTGCGATGCTTTTCTTGACTGTAAACTCGCAGGACCTATACTTGTAAGGATGCAGGCTCAAGGAAAAAGTAGTGTTATTTTTAACATTTTCTCTCTAGTAGTCACCATTCATAACTTACAACATACACTGTGAAAAGACTGAGAAAACCATTGATTGATTTAAATCTGCCTTCATTTTTTACCAAAGCCAAAAACTTTACACACCGGTGCTTAATCATACTTTGCATCATGTACAAGCATGCAGTTTTCCATACAAATTCCATAAGGTGTTTAATCTGCTATTGCAAAAATACTTATTTGCATACAATCACACCCTGCTGTGGTTTTAAATGTTTTCTGAGAATACATTTTGAGCCTATTATCTTACCCTCACTGCCTTTCTACCCACATATAGACTAGCAGACATGCAAACCCTTTAATTTTTATTCAGGCCTGGCTGCAATTAAGTTGAAGTGCATCTGTTCTTTAAAACTATAGGACTCAGCTTATTCTGTAAGTGCTGTAGGTGAATACACTGTCGTTCAGCTGCTGAGCTGTAGCAGAGTCTGCATCATACAAATAAAAGTTCTTATTCCAGGAGAAAACAGCAATGGGCAGTTGGGGGTATTTTTGTAGTCTGAATTGTTTGTTCATGCCATGCATGCCAGCTGTTGAACAGAAGCAGTCAATTACAAACAGCACTATCTTATCTTTCTAAAATCTTAACCCGAATACCAAGAAGCACTGACCCTAGTCAGAGAAATCAAGGCAAAGAACAACATCTTTTTTCTGGCGTTCTTGTTGGAGAGCGGTCTGATCCATGTGCAGAGAATATGCACTTAGATGATGACAACATGCGACATGGCAGCAGATGCTATGCTAGGTGTACTCTTCCCCATCATTCAGCGTCTGACAAACTAATTATGTATCATTTGTTTAAAGGCGACGTTTGAAGTAACAATCAAAAACTAAGTGTGGACAACAGTGACTCCTGCTATAGCTGCACCCTGACAAATACCTCCTCTTCTTGACGTATTTTTACAAAGTATTTTAATGACTACTGTCAAGCCACTAGACAGAAAGCACCACAGCTGACTCTGTCTTTCTTTATAGCAAATCCAAAGTGTCTTGTCCCCATTATGTTCTTGCACTGGGTTTTAATGTATATTAGTTAACCCAGACTAAATATTTTCCGCTTTTGTCAATTAATATACCATATGGAATATTGGATGGTTAGGGCACAAGCACGTGGTAAGAACCTATCTCAGGAAGACAGAACCACGTAGGTTGCAGAGGGCCGCAGGAGGCCACCGCAGACCACCTACTGCTCAAAGCAGCGCCAGTTGGAGCAGGTACTGCTCAAGACTGTGCCTAGTCAAGCTTTGAGAATCTCCCAGGAAGGAGGTCGCACAACCTCTCTGGGCAACTTGTTCCAACATTTGACCACCTTCATGGCAAAAATAAGTAAGTAAGTAAATCAATCAATCAATCGATCAATCTCTGTATCTAAGTAGAATTTCCCATATTGCAACTTGTGTCCATTCCCTCTCAATCTACCTGAGAAGAATCTGGCTTGCACTTCCATGCAAACAACAGCAGTAAGTTCTTCCCTTAGCCACCCTTCTTAAGGCTGAACAGTCTCAGTTCCTTCAGTCTTCTACAATACACCATTTTCCAGTCCCCTGACCATCTTGGCATCTCTCTCCTGTATTATCTGTAAAATGGCCATACGGCATCAGCCTACACAGGCATGCCTAACTCCCTTCTGATCTTAATGACCAGGACTGAACAATCAGGAAGAGAGTATAAAGAACAGGTCAGGTATAGCACAATCCTTCCTGATATATAATCAGAGTTTTCAGTAAATCATTGGTTAGGGAAAATCTGAACCAAAGGATACTGTATTCCATTCCATTTACTAGCTGCCAATGCACTGCTTCCCTCTTGAATTTAATCCCTTTTTGAAAGCAATGATAGTTTTAACTTCCACATTTCTGGAAGCAGTGAGCTCCATACTTTAGTTGTGCAGCATGTGAAAAAAAGACTACCTTTTGGTTGTTTTAAACCTGTTGTCCATGATTTCCCCTGTGTACCCACTTACTAGAAAAAGTGAATGAAAGCTCCCTACCTTCTCTCCACAAGCCACCATTGTATGTAATTCAGTCATCTTCCCTCAGTCACCCAGGCATTGTCACTTTTGTCTTTTTCAAATTGAAAAGTCCGTGGTTTAAACAGAACCCATTCTCTGTTTTATTATTCTTTTCTACCTTTGCCTTCTTTCTGACCTGAGAAACCAGAGCTTCATACTGCTCTCTAGATGTTCGCTGATCTACACAAAGAGGTCACAACATTTTCTGCTCCATACTGTTTTCCTTTTCTAATAATTCCTGGTATTTTTGACCCAGAGCTGGAAATTAAGTTTCCAAAGAATTACCTATAAAGACTCTAAGAAGTCCTTCTACAGCAGTAACAGCACATGTAGAACTTAGCACTTGGCACATATAATTAAGTTTGGGTTTGCCTGTATGCATTACCTTACATTTACTGAGAATGAATTTCAGTTTCTAGTTTAACACCCATGCTGCTCACCAGAATGAGATCCTTTTGCAACTCCGTGCTGTCAGCTTCATACTCCACTACTGTAAAGGATTTTGCATCCGCAGCAAACTCTGCTGCTTCCTTACTCACTCCCTTTCCAAGACCATTTCTGAGTATGCTAACTACTGCAGGTCCCAGCATGAATCCCTGTGGGAGTCCAATCGTAACTCTCCTGCAGCGTAAAAAATGACTATTTATTGCTACCCCATTAACCCTTCTCTTTCAGCTAGTTACTAATTCACAAGACAGCCTTCCTTCCTAACCTATGGCAGATAATGTTCTTTAGCAGCACTGCTGAGGGACTGTGCCAAAAGCTCTTTTGAAATCACTACAATGAATGTATCACCCTGGTTTATCAGTTTGTTGTTCGTCACAGAACTTCATAATTATGACAAAGCTTCTCTATCTACAAAAACCCATGTTGATTTTTCCACAGTCTGACGTATTTGTCTGTATGCTGAAGCCTCACCCCAGCTGTCACCGATTTGCTTGCGTGACCTGAGACAAATCTTGGTGACTACACCAGTAAGAGGACTCAGATGCTGAAAATGAACACTTATGATCCTTAAATCCAAAATCACTGCCTTCAAAATTCTCATCCAGTTGCTTTCCAGCTGTGGAGGTGCTTACATTCCATAAATTCTTATTTCAGTGTGGTTCCCAAAACATCTCTGACCACTTTTTTTTTTCACTTGCCAGCAAGCTAATTCTACTCCTAAAGGTCCAGCCCAGACAGTCACAACTAAACTATTTCAGTGGCTAGGATTAAGGAAGCTGTAATAACCATATGATGGTTATAGCACACCCTGAGTGAAGGAAAACGTTAATTTAATGTTCACAGACAAGAGGATGAAACCAAACCTAGGTCCCCCACAAGCAGAGTTCTGGGGTTTCTAATCACTGAACTATAGGAAAAGGACAGGATGGTTTCTCCTACCCCTTAAATGTTCATGTCCTGTATAAAGCGGCTCCCTTACAGGCATCTAACATGACAGAGTTTACTGAAGTGAACTCCAAGACGAGCAAGCAGCTCCATCCAACCCATGGAAGGTTGAGAGACACACTTTTAAGTTTTGCAGCTGTACTTGCCTGCCTGCCCGGCCTCTGCATGGGAACACCTCCCATGTAGCTGCGTTGGCAAAACGGACTATTTGTCAGTGTCATGGTTATGAACTTGCAGTGTGGACCTAACAACATTCCTGAATTAGCACCGCAGAGGCTGAGGCAAAGGCGCATACTCCATCTGCCAGTTTTCCAATAGTAGTCGTAATACCTGCTCGTAGGACACAAGAGACACAAGCCCGGCATCTTACAAGATTCTTTAGCACTGTGACTTCAGTCACATAAATGTCATTGGCCTCTCACAGTGAAGAGTTTAGCCAGCTTCTTGTTCAGAGTGGATCCCACGTGATCCCATTCCTCCACTTGCTTCCACCACATATCATATAGGAAACCCAGACAGAAAATCAGCTGTGATTGACTTCACCCAGCAGCAAGGCTACTCAATGTTAACTGCCACAAATGCGAGCAGTGCAGTACCAAGACGCTCTGTAGACCTAATCCACCCTCCCTTGTAAGTAAAATTAAACTCTATTTCTCCTCTTGTAAAAGAAACACAGAAAGAATTCCACAAATGCTAAGGAAATATTAACTAACACAATGACAAATGCCCTAAGAATAACTAAGTAGTCATTTCCTAAACGAATAAATATACTTGATTCCATCCTACTTTGAGCCCACAAGGAAGTCAAAATTATAGTCGCACAAGTTGCCTAATTCTTAAGTCTGACATTGTGACAATGGTCTTTGAACACTGTTTTGTACATAGTACATAGTCAAGCGTGCATAGTTCTGAGGTCCTGAAACTGAAATACCAAGGGGTAAAGTAGGGACATAGCAGCAGCAATCTTCACTTGGAATCTCCTTGCTTTTGTCAGCTGAAGTCAGATCTTGAATGCTATCGCAACACACTGTAGCTTTTTTTGCATTTAATTAGATTTACATCCCACTTGGTTATCACAGGCTAGTTGGAAACAAGACGTGTACATTCTGCAGTCAGCACACTGATGCTCCTCCTGGGAAACAGCCAGCAAGAAGTTACATGAACTGCGTGTGGCAGCCTTTGTTAGGGGAATGAAAAACAGTTCAATTTGGTTAAGCAGAACATTAATTTGGGAGGAGAACTGAATTTATATATATACTTGGGAGGCCCAAAAGGCAGCTTCACTTGCAATGATGTTTTTCAGGCTTTCAATATTCAAATGGCAAGGGACCAAATATCTAATATCTCAAGAAGTACATAGCATCTCAGACAGCAAGCTCAGCCTAAAATGAGATCAGAGAAAATACCTAAGTTTAAAATTGTGGTTTTGCAGCTCATTGTGTTACCTTTAAAAGTCTACTGACCAGCTGTCACAACAAGTATCCCCTCCTTCACAGTACCTCACTTAAGAGTTTATGGATCTTTTAACCGTGTCAGTGGTGTATTTGTACAAGAACAAGGCAATTTATACAACTGAGGAAAACCAAATTACAATACAGACAGCCACCTGAGGAACTCCTGAATGACGAGGTCTGCTCCACTTTTCCCTGGATACTACAGGAATAAGAGCAGAAGGTTTGTCATATTCCAGCAGTCATTTCAGGAAAAGTTTCATTATTTGAATTAAAATGTCCAGCTGCAAGATGCCTTTACTTACTGTTGGATTTGAACTCTTCACTTTTAGCTGAAATGATCGCAACTTAACTAATGATGACAATACTTAATGAAGTAGTGAACTACTGGTTTAAATTATTGCCTCAATCGTGTACTTCCTTCTCAAAAAAGAAAAGACTATTAACTTTACTGGGGAGGTGTTCTTTCTTAAGAAGTACAGGATCAGGCCATACGTGGCTGCTGTATTAGCCCTTACTGTATGCACAGGATTTGTTCAATTGTGAAAACAAAAACTTCTTGATTTGCTGTACAAAGGGTCATTCTACTTAGCATGCCACACACGAGAGGAGGCAGAATGTGACGTGACTGGCCTTACTCTGTTCACCTAGCACACTAAGTCCAACTCCCTCTCTTTGTAAATCTGTTTTCCAGCTCCTGAAATGTTGTTATAGACTGAATGTGTAGGGTTTTTTTTAAAGAAGTTTTTGATACAGTGTCAAATGGAATTTGGAAAGAGGGGGTGTGTGTGTCAGAATAAAATTACACTCTAGGTAGCCTCTTACAGCAGAGTGAGCTTCTCTACCACATTTCAACCAGACACATGCTTTTGTTGCTGAGTCATAAACCCCGAAAGACAGTGTTTATAATAGAACCCTCACCTATAGCTGGGTTGGGTGGTGCCTATAGCAATATCAAAGGCCTTCTTCATCACAAAACAAAGTGTCTGCAAAGTTCTCGTATTTGTAATGAGGATGTTGCTATGGTTTTATTTTTAAGAGAAACTGTTTACTCTCCTATGTTTACTTCAAGTGTAGAATTTAGAGTTGAAACATTAGGGATCTGAATCAGTATCCATCTCCAAAAATACATCCAGGCTTCACGTTGGGGTGTACACCTCTCATACGGATCAGAAAAGACTTCTCAGACAAGAAAAAAAAACTTCATGAAATGGGATGGGTTCCACATTTCTTGGAAAGAAGAAATAGAACTCCTTCACTTTATACACTTGAGAAGTTTGTTGCCACGAATCTCTGAACAACATATGAAAGGAAACTGCAGAAACATAATGCAGAATTTGGAATTCCCTCTTTGTCAGGCCCAAGCATAAAGAAAGATTACCAGATAAATACGGGAGCACTTTCTTAGTCAGATAAATCTGCTGTTAAAATGTCGTATGTGACTGCACTGCTCTCTTGCTTACAGAATTGAATACTGCCTAAATCGATGACCTGCAGAGTCCAAATTTCATCATAAAACCCACCACAAGATGTTGGTATCATCTTGTAAGAATCCAGGAACTAGAACAAGAGGGGTCTATGAACTGACACTGAAATACATTAAGACAGTGAAATGAGAACTTCTGGAAATACAGGCTACAGTATATCTGATGCGGTTCAATTTTATTTCCTCTTCAAAGACTAAGAATTTTTCCAAAATATTTATATGACCTTCTAATTTTTAAATAAAAAGGAGAAGTTAACCTGAAAATTTTCTTTTGGGGTGAAAGTGTCATTATTAATAAAGGAGTAAATTCTAAATAGAACTAAAATTTAACACTGTTACAATGAATATTTAATTGAGTAAACCAGTTACATATCAGAGAACAAGGAAATGTATGATTACTTTTGGTGCCTCAGAAAAGCCACGCATTTAGCACACCCATATAAGACCATATAAGAAATGCTGAAGCACACAAATTGAAATATTTAGCTACTAAAATAATAATTTTACAAATTTTAGCTATGGGCTAACCGCTTCTGGGAAAGCTTTAAAGGTGGCAGCAGCATCTAATTTTTAAAAAGAGAGAATATGAGCTCTTATGAAACAACAGAGAAGGTCTCTGACTTCAAAGTTGATCTAAAGAAGGTTTAGGAAGATCTAAAACAGAACTGAAGATGCCATTAAAGGACTTAAAGCAATGTAAATTCAGTATTTGCAGAGGTCTGCAAGCAGCTATGCAATCTTTGAAAGACTAGTAATTGATAGAGCATCTGGACAGAGCTGCAATAATCTCAGTTTGGGATGACAAAAATTATTGTAGATATGACCAGCAACCAATATGTCATGGATTCAAAACACCTATGAAGTGAGAAAGAGAAGGAACAACAATGTGACCAGTTAGAAATTCTCATCAGGAATGAGACACAGCAAGGTCTAAAGCCAGAAAACCACCTGGAAAGAGATATGAGCCACAGAGCATGGCAAAGGTCCAGTACCTAAATACAGAATTGGTCTGGCAGTAAATCTGGGTGAGCTGGGTAAGATAACGCCCAGGCAAATGGTGAAGATGACCAATTTGACAGGTGAACAAAACCAGCACTTCACCTTTGATGAAGACATTGAACTTGACAGTCGAAGAGACGCTGTTTTATCCAAATTTAATAAAAATCCAGACATTAGTTTAAATGCAGCCATTCACATGAGCTGGTGAAGGCATGCTGAGAGCTAGAGGGAGTAGAAAAAGAAATAAATGACCCAGCAGAACAGACGTTGTTCCTTGCTCATCCAGACACTGCTGAGAGGGCTATGGAAAAAATTGCAATGTACAAATACTTAGTTGGATGTGGATTTAAGATCAGCAACTGAAGCCAAGGGGACTTGAAGGCAAGTCTGCGTAAACAGAGGACCTGAAGGTCACAATGAATCCTGCAGATGTTTATCTTAAGAGCAGCTCATGGCTTTGTAGCCCATTGATATATTACATTGAAGGGATATGAACATATACAGTCTGTTAAGATGAGAGTTTGCTACATGACTTCACATATTACATGACTCAGCTACAGGAAAATCCCATTCCCTCTGCTTTATCCATCCAGCTTTCTGAGCGCTGACTCACATGCACAGAAGCCAACAGCTGCAATGGCACAAATGTTAAACCACAGTTGTGTGCCCTTTCCTTCTAGATATTATCACCTTTCTAGGATGTACAGCTGAAGAAAATCTCTGCAGGGACTTCATCTTCTCCAGCTCTCATACAACTATAGATTAAATGATTATTGGGGAAGTGGAGTACTGTCATCCATTTGCTCCTGGCACTTCTGCTAGGAACCAGTAACTGTTAAGGGAAGAGAAGAAAGGTGAGCAACTACCAAAGCAAAATTCATTCTCCCTGCCAAAGACTTTAGATAAACTGAAACACAGTCAAAACATGAGTTGCACAACCCCTGAGAAAGTAAGATAGATCAGTTCTGTGAAGTAACTCAGCATTGCTGTTTGGTGGAGAGGTCAGAAATTAGAGCAAGGCCAAAGAACAGGGGTAGCATGATCTGAGACAAAGCTGAGAGTTTTGTGCAGGCTGCTGGCTGCTCTGAGACCAATGCATTTGATTTGTGTGCATGTTGGGACAGTAATTACACATTCAAGATTAACTGTACATTACAAGGTCTTCTGGTCCAAGACCCGTCAGACGTATTGGGTCTGTAAACAGGCAGGAGACAAGATGACGTACGGGTAGCGACAGTACGAACAAACGTGTGGTGGTTTTTTGCACTGGCTAACAGGAGTGGTGTTTCCACAAACCTGCGCAACATGCAAGTCTGGCACCTTCTCTCCTTCTTCTTTCCCACATTTCTTTTTGCAGCTTTTTTTTTTTTTTTTTAATATATCCACCGTCTACCTTTGCTTTCAGTTGCACGTTGTGTACTTCATGACACCAAAGCACCTCCGGCGGCTGTGGACGTGCCAGCCAGCAGCGTCTAAGGGAACGCTGGGACACTGGCTACAGCACAACCGAGGGCGGCTGCCTCGCAAGACATTTAAAAACAACCACGCCAAAGCGACTGAGCCAATCCCCTCCAAAACCGTGCGCGCAATTACGGCTTTAATTCTTTATTGTTTATGTACGTATGTATGCATTTATTTATTTATTTTTACCTGAGAAACCAGTTAAGACCCGGTTCGCGGCCGCCTCCCTTCATAGCTGGCCCCTTGCACCGTTCTGAGGCGCGCTCTCCGCTACCTGCCGGCTCCCCCGCCGGGTGGCTGGGT
>VXBO01000981.1:657786-687412 GCA_013400135.1 Rhinoptilus africanus
GGGGAGGCGGGGAGCGGGGGGGGCGGTGTGCGGAGAGTGAGCTCAAAAACAAAAGGGGGGACGTTAAAGTTGTCCCGGCGGTGGGTTTGGCGGAGGTGGGTCTGGGTCCCGGCTGCCCGTTGGGCTCGGTGTGTCCGGTAGCGCGGTCCCCTCCTCTGGTGTGACCTGTCAGGCGGTGGCACCTTCCTCTGGGTCGGCGGCCTCTGTCACAAATCTCTTAAGGCAAGTGCGCTTTCTGTTCCACGTCGCCGAGCAAGTCCAGGGGCTGCCGAGGTGCGAGCCCTGGGACCGAGGGAGAGGTGTGCCGGGTCGGTGGGTTGGGGTCAGCAGGGAGAGCCTCCCGGGGGGAAGGGCGTCCTCCGCCTTTCCCAAGTGGTGTGTGTGTATGAGTGAAGGTGACACTTGGCTTACGCGCCCGTCATTTTAAACTCCCCTTCCTCTGACATACAGATGCCAGTGCAGCAAGCACAGATCTGAAGAGCCGCAAAGTTCGAAAGGTGTCTCACTACTCGTGTGACTCTGTTCTCTATCTAAACTTGATTTTTCTGAAAAACGAAAGCGCATTTCCTCATCTTCCTGGTCACTGCATCTTACTCACTTCGTAAGAAGTGATAATCACAATTAGAAATTCCTAGGAGTGTTCTTGGACCGTGAGTTGAAAATAGTACTGTTATTGCGATGAAGACATGCTGTAGAAATCAGGGTGGATTCTAGTAAATGTTGAAAAAGTTGCCAACCATGGTTTGATTTTAGTAATATTTTTAACACGTTTTTTATTTGTGACTTTTTTGAATAGTCCTTGAAGTTTTTTTAGCTTTTTTTTTAGCTTTTTTTTTAGCTTTTTTTTTTTTTACTTAAATAGCTAACAACAAAGTGACGTTTAGCGTAATAAGAAAAAAGTTTTCTGGAAAAGTATTTATTATCTTTCATTAATGGTGTTAATGTTAGCAGTAATTCTATACTAGAATTCTGTCGTTACAGCTGCTCTGCCAGCTCTACAACATTTGTATTTAGGGGAATGAAAAATTATTTTTTTTAAGATTTATTGCTGTGTTACACATGATGTGGTATTAAGACACATGGGTTCAAATCCAATAAGCATCCTGTTTTCTTGTTAAAGTCAGCATAACTGCCAGGGAAGTTTGTCTGTTTTCCTCAATTAGCAAGTGAGTCTGAAAAGCACATCTGTCTGTGCCTGCTTAAAAAGAAACGTGTATCAGTATAAATCACCAGTTCAAGTCTCAAACCTGTTAACTCCGTTCCAAATGGAAAGTGATTAAGAAAGTTATTCCTTGACTGAGGTTCCATGAGTTTATTTGCCTCTGTGTCAAGAATGCTTTGAAAATGCTTGTTGAAATGACGCGCCAGCAGTTCTATGTATATCTGGTCAAATGGCTTTCCAGGGTTGAGTTTCTTGTCTTAAATGTTGCTGGTGAGTTGTACTCAAACTGTTCTCATTTCTGTATAATTCTTACAGGCAGATTAATTTGGAACACTTTTTCATCATACAAGCAATTTCTGTTAAAGAAAGAACTGTTTCTTAAATTGTTGCAACGGGCAGGTGGTAGTTTGTGGAAGAATCTATCTTTGTAAGAAAAGTTTCATAAACTGGAAAAAAATATGGCACTTGGGAAGACTGGTTTGTGGACAAATGAATCTGATTCTGCACTTCAGCTACACAGTTCTTGAACTGTAATATTGGTATGTTTTGTCTTTTGAATTGATAGGATTATGTTTCTTTTCTTTGTTAACAAGATGAACATAAACAGATGTATTTACTTGCCATGGAAATAACTCCCTGCTAAATCTAACAATCTGGCAATAAATTCTATTGCTTGGAGGTTGACAAGGTTATTGCTAACAGTCTGTCTGTACTCCTACATCCAATACTTCACTGTTCAAAAATATGCTTGAAAGTAGCTATATCCATGTTTACTATGGGTCTGATTCTGAACTCATTGAAATTAATTTTGTTCACTTATGTGACCATTGGGTGTTCTAGTTCAAGCAAAGCAACTTTTTGAATCATGGATGAAATTTACTCCTGGGCAGAGAGGTTTTCAAGACCACTTTAATCACCTGAACCATTGTTTAAATTCCTTGTAAATACTAAAGGTATTACTTAAGGTAATACTTAACATGACCGCATTGGTTTTATTACGTGTATGTTCTTCCTTTGCATATATCTGAGGTGATTTAGTCAGTGATATTTAAAGGAATATCTGGTGAAAGTATCATTAAGCTAGAGTAACTAATAGTCTATCATCATTTATTAAACACAAAGAGTGAAATTGGTTGATGTAGTGAACCGACCTTACTTCCTGCTGCTTGTGCCCAAGTAGACTATGGCTGCTTAGGTTTCTGGAAAAAAATTGGGACAAGGCTTAATCTTAGGAACAAATTAATTAAAATAATCATGTTCAGATGCTCTGGCAAGTATAAATTTAAAATGTGACTGTGTACCAGCGTGTTTCCACAGCATCACAAGCTGGTCAAAATTGGACCTTCCATCTTCCCAGCTTCCTTCCTCCTCTTTCTTCCTTGTGCACTGGGAGCTGGTTCAGGAAGCTGAACTGGCCGAAAACTAGCAACTTTTTTCTCTTTTTTTGAGTTAGTTTTTAGAAGACTCAGCGCTCTGAACCGACTCACCCAGCAGTTGCCCACCTACCAGTGGCTCTGTGAGGGAAGAGGTGGGATGCGAGAAGAGGGAGGGGAAGAGTGACCTGCACGGCTGAGGCAGATGTTAGGGGACTCCAGCCTGTGACCCACTGCTTTGCACAGGCGTAGAGCCGGCATGGACCAGCTCCACCATTGAAAAATATGGTCCTGTTTGTTTCCACCCCGCTTTGCTGCTTCCTCCTTTGTGCAGGCAAATACTTGTATGGTTATGTGGTGAACTGGGTTGAGGTTTGAACTGACTCGGGGGGAGGGGCAGGGAGGGGAGGGTTAGGTTTAAGCTGAATCAGTTTGCTGCACAAACATTTGTGCTGGCGCAAAGTTGGGGGTGGAAGCAAGCAGTAAGGGGAGCAGGGTGTGTCTGTTTCTTTTGGTGACAGTGACACATTATGCCAGTTTAAAGTATGTTCAGTAGTGGCCTAGTTCAGTGAGGTTAAGCTTGTACGGCATTGAGGGTTTGAAAAGATTGTTCAGCTGTGGTTCATGGGCATATTTTACACCTAAGACCCCTTAATCCATGGCAGTGTGTCTCTGATTTCATTATGTTCTTTGAAGGGATTTTGAGGGAAGAATCTGGCCTTTAATATACTAACTAGGTTTTTTTTTAGTACTTTCATTTAGTACCTGATGTTTCATGTAGTGGTACTTAAATGGGAGCATATTTTTCCCATTATAACTGCTGTTCATCCATCAAATTCATGAAACAATGAATTTTTTCAGCATGTATATTGAGTTTTTAAATTTAAAAGACTAAATTCAGAAAAGACAGTGAACACAGTGTCCACTAAGAAAACTGCAAGGTGTTCTGCAGTAATAAGTAGATTAAAAAAAACCAAATGACCCAATGTATGAAAATTATGAGGTTTACCTAAGACATATATTATAACTTCAGACAGTTTCCTAGTAAGCAGTGTGTGACTTTTCTTCTTAAGTAACTATTTAATGGTTAGCAGATTTCAAAATCTATCTTAAGGCTTTCAGGCTATCACAGAAGTTGTACTCTACTGTTTCACAATATGGGTAGGCATTGATTTCCCCCCCTCCAAACATCTGTGAAAATTGCAGATACTGTGTCCCCCAGCCATTTGTCTCTACTGCTGTGCCATAGATTACCATGCTTAATGGTCCCTTCCACCAAAGAAGCTGTATGCGTGCTTTAGGCGTAATCAGTGGTGGGCTGCTGTTTATGGACAGTAGATTGAGTGGACTCAATCTACCTTCGCTGGTCAGTTACCTTGATTAATTTTTCTTGAAGTGGATTAGTGTGCTCTTACACGATTCACTCTGTTGCAAGTCTGTATGGGTGGTAACCTCTTTACTGGGTGGCGATGAGTAACTCTGGGCAGTAGCTACTGCTGGAAGAGATGACCTATCTGCAGCTCTTCAGTGATGTTTTCTGAAACAAACATAATGGGTTTTATTTTTGTCTGCTACTGAATAACATAATTTTATATCAGAGCTATTTGAGGAGCTGTTGGCTGCATACTGCTGTCCAGAGATGTGTAATTTTGTGCAGCATATGCAGATGATATTTTAGTTGCGTGTAAGTTGTAGAACAGCACCCCTAATACAACAGACTGAATTTTCCATTCTTAAGCATCATCTTTTCTTGTTGGTTCTTCTGTTTAATCAGTGCTAGATGTGAACATTCTTTTTGGACTTGAACTGGTGACAAAATTGGTGCGTGGTGTTTTCTCATGTAAGTATGTATGCATATAGATGGGTGTGTATATGTTGTGTTCTCCAAGTATAGTGTACTCTTCAAAGTTTCCTCTTCACTGTGTCTGGCAGGGCGGCAGCAATCATGACAACCAATTTAGCTCCCTCTTTATTGAGGCCCATTTTCCTGGAGCCATGTGATTCTCCAGAATTTCAGTCTTTCCCTCAAGCTTGAAATGACAACAGAAATAGTTATCCCTTGGCTTTAATAAAAAGAACTAATAACTTATTTCTGATGTTTATACAATAAAATTTCATGATTATTACATGTTTGGGACTGAGTATATGCATTCTTTTCTAATTAGTGGAAATGGTGTTGTCATTACTGACTGCTTCATCCTCTTGTCTTAGAGTACTTTAATTTCATGTCTTATTTGTTCTTCTTCTAAAATGCTTTCACATCCATATGTGGGGTAGTGAGATGAGAAGCTTCTTGTCACATGCGTTGTACTTCATCTGTCACTGACTTCTCAGGTGGTCCTGGATAATCCCTAAATTTTTTGCCTGAATCCTAGGCAACAAAGTAATACTAATATCTGTTAGGCAATGTGTTCTTCTGAATTATTGTGAGTGCAAAATCGTTGTGTTGCGTGTCGTTGCTATCATAGCTGCCCAAGCTGGACGGACACCTTTATTTACTTCAACTTCCAGAATCAACCAGTTACTAGACCTGACACTTCTCCTCACAGAACTTTTGTTGGGTTGGTTTTTTGTTTGTTTGTTTTATGTAAACGTCCAGTTTCAGTATTGGCTGTTGGTAGAAACACCTCTGTGTTGGTACCTTTTTGGACTGGGATTTTGAAAACAGATCCCAAATAGAGGGTTTAGCTTACCCTTTTTCTTTCCCTTGTTTATGATAAGTGTGTATCTTATGGCAAAGGTACTCAAGTATTTCTTGCTATTCAGCGTTTTCTTCTAAAATGGGTCTGTTACTTTTCTTTTGAGGAAAATGTGATTCAGAAATACTGTATGAATTGTCTATACTTGTAATAAAAGCTGAGAACTATAGTGCATATCTGAGATAGTGGTAGTGGTAGTTTTCCTGGACTGTACTCCAGACTCAGGAGAGACTGGGGCACCCTGTTTTCAGTCTGAAGAACTGACTTCTTTCCTGTGGCTTTTCTTCATAGTGTTTTTGGTGCTGGCAGGGTTGAGATGCTACTGCTGTCATTCATACAGTGGCGATGGTTACTGTAAACCACTGATCCGTTACTGTGTGCTGACTCAATGTTGAAAAGTTGCTTTAATTTCCTGCCTTTTCAGGGGTAAAATAGACTCTCTGTTCCGTATGCCGGTACCTGGATTCCGTGTTTGTGATGGAAGATACAGAACTTTGATCTATCTGTCACTGGAGCTGCAGTTTAAACTGGTGTGTTGATATTTCCACTGTTTTCCTGTGGCTGCTGCCAAAGAAGTTAAACTGCATAGTAGTACTTATCTGCTGGGATTACTCACCTTGACACAAATGAAGCATTTGTCTTTCAAGCAAATTTTCTTAAATGCTTTGCACAGGGTTATTATCTTCTAGTGCGTTAGTATGACACCTGGCACAATAAGCGTGTGGGGACATTTCATTCTTACCATAATTTAGTCAGTGAAAGTGATTGTAGTGATACTGCTTGTTTAGAATCATAGGACCAGAATATTGCAAGTTGGAAGGGATTGGAAAGATATTAATGAGCACAATATTAGATGTATTTCTGAGATGCAGTGTCTTTTATTTCATGGCTTGCAAGACGTTTGACAGGGTGGAGAGTTGACTGGTTTTGCCATGCCTTAGGACACTGTGGCATCTTTTTCCCAAATGCAGATGTTGAAGCAGTAGCTTTAAAGGGGAAACTCCCACTATTCCCCCCCCGCCGCAGAAATGCAAACTTTGGTTTATATATAAACTTAAAGTGAAAAATGCACATTGTAGTGCTGTGTTCGATCTTGGAAGCAGTGTATCTTATGCAGAGCTTCTCTGAAAGGACAGCAGTAGCTTTTTGCTTAGCTGCGCAGCAGAGCAAAACAGAGCTGACTATGCAGCAGTTATCCTTCAGACATGTCTAAATTTTTCAGTCTATTTATGAGTATCAACAAACACTTTGTGCATACTTTTGCCATGCGTTGAATGCTTCTATTTTCCTTTAATTTAGCTTAAAACTAGTAATGGAATTCCTGAGGTTTTGAAAGGAATAGCTCTTGGCAAGCCTGGAGTTTTGAAACCAAAGGCAAATTAAGATACCAAGCAAACACAGGGAGGGCTACTTCTTCAGGGAAGTATGTTAAGATTCTTCCGACATCTTAGAGTTTGTTGTATTTATGTTTTTTTAAAAAAATCTTTTTGAATTACTCCTTTAAAGCACAGTTGTTGTTGTTTTTCTTTTAAAAATATTGTAGGGGACTTTTTTTTTTCCTTCCCCTTGATGTCACTCAAGTTTAGCCCTTTCAGACAACCGTTAGAAGTAGAGGGTGTAATACTCCTTTCTTTGTAGTTGTCTGTATTTTTCAGTACACTGATTGAGGCAGGTAATTAGATTACCAATTTTATTTTAAATAAAATATGTTATTGCTTTTGAATCACCGCAATAATTGTAATTGAAAGTAGTTGTTATGCATCTGTCAGGTGGTACAATAATACAAAGAAAAAAATTATGTACATTTTCAAAGCGTAGTTGCGCTTTTTGTAAAGCACGTCGCTAAGCTGCGTTAGCTTTGTGGGTATAAGAGGAGATGCGACGTAGGGAAACTTGCCTGGCTGTCACAGCCTTGTCCATCTTCGGCATCTGTGGTACAGTTTGCTCAAGCATCTTCCCTCTTTTATACCTGCTTCCCATTAATACCAAGGTGTACAGCATTCATAGAAATCTTGCAAGCTATGGCCTTTATTTAGGTTACTGCATTTCTTTTGTAGAGTTTTGTGGCTCTATGTGCCTTCATTCAGTCCTGCATTTCCTTGCAGTGTTTCTTATTATCATAAACATTTTGAATGTCTCAGAGCTCATTACCATCTCTCTCAAACTTAACTCGTTTGGTCGCTGTTTGCAATGCTGCTGACAGTGATATAATCCTCTCTTGCCCAGGGCAGTTGTTTGGGAGTAGCCCTCTTTTTTTCCTCTTCTCCTTGAATCCACAGTCATGCTTTATTCATCCTCCTTCTTCCTTGTCCAAACAAAATTTTCAAGACCATGTTTTCTTTTTCTGTCTTTACAAATGAAATTTAGGCCTGAGTTGTTCAAGTACCTCCTCCCTCTTCTCCCAATATTCCTATCTCTGCAATCTGTTTAAAATGCAAAATGTTTAAAATACGGATGGTACAAGTTTTCAGTAGTCTGTCTGCTAGTTTTCCTCATCAAGCTAAAGCTTGTTGTCTTTGAATTTGAAAACCCGCATCTTGTAGTTCTGCATCATAGTCGTCTTTTTCCCTGCTAGTCTTGGCACTCAAATTTATCCCCNTAGGTTTTGTGTCACACTCTTCACTGTGATTTAAGGAAACTTTTGAGTATAATCATATATTAAATATGTTAATGCCACTGCAAGAGAAAATGATTGCACCTCTGACTTTTCTTCATGGATGTTAAAGTATCCTGTCGTCTCTCAGCTTATACAGATGAGCTCTGTTTTTATTTACCAAAGCCGACAGGGATGTATGATGTATGTTTAGATCTTTTCTTAGAGACCCATGAAATGCATGTTGCTGTATATTTTCCAAATCTGGTTCACTTGTCTGATGACTATACTTTTTACTTCGGAGTAAGCAGAGAGTGCTACTGGTATGCTTTAAACTCGGTCATGTGAGTACAATGTCAGATTTTGTGGACTTCTATTATCGTATGTGATTTCAGTTAGTAAATACTTTTTTCTACACTCGGCAGGTTTCTTTGCTGTGGCAAATCAGATGTAATCTGCAGCTTTTATTTAAATGATATACAAATTGAATTAAGCTGGCAATAAAAGTAGTATTAAGTGCCATGTCCTATACTTGACTTATTACAGAACTAAAGCTAATATTAACAGAGGTAATAACTTTTTTAAATAAGGAAAGCCAAGTGACTCTTAAATATTTTTTTCATGTCTCATGAAACTATGGGTCACAAGATTTTTGTGGCTTGTGTTTTTGTTTTTGTTTGTGGTGTTTTGATGTGTGATTTGGTTGTTTTTCTTGTTTATTTGTTTTTTGAGAAAGTTAAACTTTCAGGACTCATTGTTTGAATGTTTTTGGCTGGTGAAACAACAAAAAAGTAAAACAATTATAATGGCTAAAATAATAAATTTTAACATACAGCTTGTTATATCTCTCTTGATAATATTTTAGGATGGTAGAGTTAAATTGTCGTGAATCACTTACGGGTCATGGCAGCTGCCTTGTGTTTCATTCTCTTAAAATCTACTGAGTAGACTTTCATGCCTTGAAGTTGAGCGTGCATGTATGTGTTACTTATCAATTTGTATTGCCCGAAATATAAAAGGACTAGGGCAGTGGTACTTTTAGTGTTAATTCTTGCAGGTGCACAAATGTTAATGATAAAGTTAGGGATATTTCGCATAGGTCTATACAGTATTTGTGAAGCTAGACTTGAGGTATTCTTAAATAATTGACCCCTAATTTATGGTTCCTAAAAGCATTTAATTGGGAAAGTTTGGATGCTCTCAGAGAATGTGAATGCCTACTTTCGTATCTTTGGTAGCTGTCTCTTTCTTCCTGTACTCTGTAAGCTTTAGGCGATAGTATGCAGTTCCTGACAGCACTTTCTCTGTACTTCAGATTTTGCTAGGAAGGATACCATTATGTTAATCTTTGTTATTGAAAGGCGTTTGATTAAAACATTTTAGTTCTTAAAAAGTTACGAACAAGGTAATATTAAATACAATCTTATTCAATAATTTGTTCTGTAAACTTGAACTTTGTGGTATTTATTTAGTATTATTATAATAACGTTGTTGTGCCTGTATTTAGAGAAATTCTGAGTAATACATGCCCATCAGTCACTCTTGCAACTCCAGAGAGTGCTCCATTCCTAAAAATTGCTGGACTAGAAAAGAATGTATACAGGAAGGGAAAAAGGGAATGTGCTACATAGGCTTCAGACAAACTATTTTCTTTTTTTTTATTTTTTCTTCCCTCCTCCTCCCTTTTTTGGTAGACAGGTGGGTGGGTGAACCTTTCTTATCCGTTGCTTACACCTCCCTTCCCCAAGTCCCAGTTTTTCTGGTAACCGAGGTGGGGAGAGCATTTCCAGCTTGTCCTCTGGGTCTTTAGTTCTAGAGCAATGTGTGTTTTGTCTCAGAGGTACAACATATACCAGAAACTTAGATAAGCTTCTAGTTTCTGTAAGACTCTTTAGGTTTAAGTGTATATTATGATTGTTATTTTAAGATACTTATGGCCACTTAGGGTCTCGAAATTTTTCTACTAGTAGAGGGCAATAAATTGCCCTTCAAAATCTAAAGTTCAAGTTATTTGTCTTGGATTTTCTGTGCCTACAGTGAACGTAGATCATCCGATCTTCACAAATGTGTTTTCTTTCACTATGACTTTAGTCCCTAAGTGTCAGTACATTTGCTTAATAAATATTTATTTCTTCCTGCTTCAGGGTTCCTTGTTCTGTTAAGTCCCTACCTATAAAGCGGTGCTGTAGAGCAGGAATTCATGTTTGTGCTAAGTTTAAATTTAATTCTCTTGAAGAGTTTGTATTTCTTATATCAGCTGTAGTATAAAATTCTATTTGTTAAATGAATGTAACTTATTAATATAAAATGGTATGTTTCTTCAATAGTTTCATATCAAAGTGTAAAGTAGCTTAGTAATATGAAATTAAAAAACCCCACAAACTGCCTTTCTAAAGGTTTGATTGTGACAATATGGTACCAGTTTAGCATTCTTCTGTGAATTCATCACTGCTGATGTTGAAATAAATCAACACTAGTTATTTATACTAAAACCTGTCCCCTAAACTGTCTTGCCTCTCGAAGGACATAAGCACCTCCAATTTACCATGGGGTATAAATAAATAAATAAATAAAACTGTCATGCAGTTAAATTAAGTTTTATGTTATGATACCTTCCTATTGATAAGTAAATTGGAGCACAATTTTGAGCAGCTCTTTATTTATTTAGATCCTGATTCATGTAAGATTTTGCTTATTGTTTTGACTTCTCATTGAATTGTATGTGACAAAACGTAGTGAGATACGTTGGAAGAATAAGGTTCAACTTAAGTGTATGCTGGTCAGTTTGGAATTTGCTGGTTATAAGCTCTCCTTAGGAAGGACTGTTTGGAGCAGGAAGATGTCTGAAGACAAGGAAACCTGTTCAGCTGAGGCTTTGAGGACAGACTGAAGTACTTAATAAGTAGTGTACTCTATGGAAAGCTCTTAATAAAATGATTAAATGTTGACTGCCATGAGGTACTTTGTTACCAAGTAGAGTGATATTAACCAGTTGCTATGTGGTACGTCAAACTGCTCTTACTTTGACTCTCAGATGACTGGTTGCAGTGGGATTGTTAGGTTGATTGGCTCTGGTGCTGACTTATAAAGTGAGTGGTGCATTAAGGGTGGTGCATCGGATTCTTATGAAGTGTTCTTCATATTGTTTTCATATTGTACATGAAATACGTACTTTTAGGCTTTTGCACCAAAAAAGCTAAGTATTTGTTTCAACACGCTATGTGTTTTGTAGCTATTGTCTGTCACAGTTTTTTATGAACTGCTGTGGTGCTTGATTACGTACAGTTCTAGAATTTTTTCAAGAAAATAAACATTCAAATAAGACCTGTTTTCTAATCCTGCTGTTAGATGTCAAAATGTCTAGAATAGGCAGACTGTATTTCTTCATGTTGCCTCACATAAAAGTGTGTGACCTAGATGTGTGTGGGGTTTGTTTTTGATTTTACTGGAGATATGCAAGTTAACATAGCTTTTATTGTTGATTAATAGCTAAAATTATTGGTGGGGGGTAGGATGGGGAAGGGACAGGCTAGTGTTCATTCTTGTATAGAAAGAAAACCTTCAGCTTTCTTCCATCACTTGTGTGCTTTCAGCTTTATGTTCTGCTGCATCATTAGTCTGTAGAAATGCTAGCATTCAAATTGTCAAAAATTGAACATAACCCAGGAGCTGAAAAGACTGTGAACTCTTGTATAATGACATATAAAAAACCTCTTTGTCAGCTAAGGAGGAATAACTGAAATACTGTATTAATGAGGTTTTTAAGTAGTTAGATTTTAGGTTTGTTCTGTATGAAATGTTATTTCTCAAGTGCGCTATACCAAGAAAATGTAGCTTCAGAAAGCCTTCTGTATTCTTGACTTCAGAATGAACAAGGAAATATCACAGAAGAATGCTTGAGATGATGAAATAATAAAGCCTAGCAGTGTAGCGTGAACAGCAGAAGTATTTTACGTATTACTTTGAATAGTAAATATTGTGGGCTGACTGTTAGTGATTTGAGAGAAATCTTGGTTTGCATTCATTGTAAAGGCTTTCTATGAATTTATTTCAATACCAAACACAACTTCAGTGAAGTCACATCATTGATTACCTCTCATTATGAATGGACTATTTTGAGGTGGGTAGTTACGGGAAATTTTCTAACTACACAGGGGCATGTAAAAAGAACATAAAACTAGAAGGAATAAGGGGGTGTTGTTTTTGAAATGCAAGTCTAGATTTAAGAAGAAAATCTAACTAAAACTGTCGCCAAAGTGCTTAACGTTAAATCTTGTATGTTAAAAGCTACTCGTTGGGTTACTCACAGGCTAACCCTAATAACAAACTTTATTTAAACTTTCTTTGGGTTTCAAATCTGTATTTGTGAATATATTGCTTTTATGCTACTAACGAGAGTAAAACCATTGTTGAATGGAAATTGCATAAAAAGATACCCAGAAGCTGAGTTTCTTTTGCTCTGTGCTGAAATCCCATCCCTCTCTCTTTACAATCTGAATAGTGGCAGCATAACTTGGGGCAGGCAGTGCACTTTTTTCCACAGTTTGCTTTGCGCAATTATCTTGTGCATGCATGATTAAATTATTTATAAATCAGGTTACAGTATGCCTGACAGTATTTTGTTTGTTTTGTTTGCCTTAAGCGGCTGTGATGTGAACTGCAGCAATTTAGCAGCTGATTCCTGAGTGTTTCGGTGTTTGTCTCCTGAATGAGGAAGGGATTTTGTTGGGGGGCTGGCACCTTGTGAGGATAGCACATTTGTCCGCCGGCTCCTTGGTGATGGTGGTTGCTACTTCCCAGAACTTAATTTTATTTCCAAGAAAACTTGTAAACGCTTCCCTATGAAGCGTGTGCATTCACAAGCACACAGTAGGCCTGTGCCTAATGTAATTAATTGTACCAGTGGGTTATATGGTGCCCCAAGATATTTTCATACAGATTTTATGCATTATTTGTACATCTATTTTAGTACTTTTTTTACTAAGCTACTAGATGTGCTTCATCTAAGGTTATGTTTCACTGTTGATGGCGTAAGCCTATAGTTTTGGCAGAGATTTTAAACACTTGCAAATGTGATTAAACTTCTCAAAAGTGTTAGCTATAGGTGATTCTCCAGGGAAACCCAAATGAGTCATGTACCACACAAGTAGTAAACGGAATTCTGAGAATCTTATGATTACTTCTTGTTCCCTTGGCTATCTGATGGCCAGCAGGGAAGCCTAGATGTGCTAGAGATTAAAGAACTCGGCTATCGCTTCAGTACATAGTGAGTTAGAAAAACGGCTAAAATTAACATACCCATACAAATTTGTTCTGTCCAGTTTGGCTTTAGTTCAGTAAACAGACAAAAAGTATCACCTCAGCAGCCAAGAATTAATGCATTAAATTATGCTGCTGGGGCTTACCAATCCACATTGCTGCTGTGTAGGGCTATTGGAATGGGCAAAGTTAACATGCTCATGATCCTGTTTGAAGTAGGCTAGTGCCATAGGGCTGCCTGCAAAAGTCAGTCTCTGCTGCAATAGGAGAAGTTGCATCGCTTTGCAGCGCTAGGCAGGTTTCAGAGTTTGACAGCAGCCCTCCTTGCAGCACACCACAGGCTCTCGGTTGCTGGCACAGCAGAAGCGAGGGATGAATATCATCTGGCTGTGGTTCCATCATGTATTATTTAGATCTTTTCTAACTCTTTGTTTTCCCTTCTGCACTACAGTTTTCTGCCTTCTCACTGGTGACGTTGTAGTCACTGAAATAACGTAAATTAGAAGTCCTCTCTCCTTCCCAAGGAAGGTAACATCAGTACAGGTGCTTTGCATAACGTTCTTGTTTCTCTAGTTATTTTCCAGAACGCTAGTTAAGCAGTATTCACTTCTAAATGCAAACCAAGAATTTTCTCCTACTGTAATTTTTAGGGGATAATGTACAGAAATTGATTTGCATATTCAGATAGTCAACATAAATGGGTTGGAATTTATGAAGGAGCGTAGAGATGTTAGGTTAATAATCTTTGAAATATTCAGGGTTAAATAATTTACTTGAAGTTGTGCAACCTTATCAAAGCACGTAGCATGTTTAGAATAAGCAAGTTATTGGTGTGTTGTAATGATCAGCTATTACAGAGAATACATCCGATTCAGATGTAGAACTCGACCTGTGGAAACCTGGGGTGTTTCATATAGGTGAGCAGCCTAGAGGCTGGGGGGGGTAAAGAGAAGTTGTAGGTGCTGGACAAGACAAGATAAGATGGTGGATGAGCATAGGGAATTGAATGGGAAATTATAAAGAAAGGGAACTAGGAATCAATTAAGAAGCTTGATTCTTGTAATATTTTGAATTTTTGATGCTTGACTTAATTTATTCTATTATGTATAGAATTTGCATTACAGTGTTTTACTGTCTTAGCCATAGCTAATTATCACGCTTCTTAGTTCTAAATTACTTTCAAAATATCTGCAGTGTTAGGCCATGGATAAGTGGCTTCTGTGCTTTTCTTTTAGGATGTCTTCCAGTGTAGACAAAAGGGTTGCAATGGAAGGATAGAGTATCTGGGATTAAAGTGCACCGTAAGGAGCATAATGATTATTTCACACTGCTTCTGTAACTGCGTCTAAATTTTCTTCAGTTCCTCTCTATTTCTGTTGTAGAAAATAATGTAGCTTTTGCAGATTATTTGTTGGATTGCAGTTTCTGTAACATACTCTTGTTGACTAATTCAATTACTGCTGGATGTAATGTGTTGCTTTGACAGAAGCTTGTGTTTTGTTTGCTAGTACAGTCTGAGACACACCATTTTCATTTGCTTTTGAATTTTTTGTATTAACTGCAAAAGTACAGAGAGAAAGAATAGGAGTCATGGTTTATCTTGGATTATCCAGGCTTGCTTTGGAACATTATTGCCAAAGGCTATTAAGCTTAGTGATTATTATGTTTATGAAGTTGTTGTATTTTCTCAAACCACAATTCTTGTAAAAGGATAATTAAGTTAAAGCTTGGGCTATTCTTTGCAGATTCTGTGCCAGTGCCAAAATATTTTCAAACAATACATAGTTATAATTTCAAAGATATCCTTTTAACTTGAAATACTAAGTAGCTTAATACGTTTTTAAAACATACTACTGTCCTTCCAGTTTACTGAGTATTAATTTTAAGGTGAAAGCAAGCCATTTATCTCACACTCTCATTAGAAATGAGATGTGAAATGTGCTGCTTCATATGAAGGCCTAAAGTTTATCTTCTTGCTCTAAATTAATCTTTATGCTGTCGATCTTTTGTGGAGGGGGAGACAAATATCTTGCTGTTTGTAGCTATCGTTGCTGAACACTTTAATAGTCAGGTTTGGCAAATCACGAACTTCTGAAGGTTTCATCCTGTGTGTTTATGTGAAGTATAATTTAATGTTGAGTTGGATAATGCTTGAGCTGGAGTTTGTAAGATGACTTCCACCAGTCAAGTGAAACAGCTTAAATGGCAGGATCTTAATCTTAACTTGTACACTTAAGTGAAGTTTTATGTTCTTATTTTAAAGAAAATGCAAAAGTAAGTGGACTTTTTTTAAAAAAAAAAAAAACCAAAATCTGTACTGGCTAAATGGGCACTAATCCTGTTCCTAAATGTTCAGGAACTTTTGAAGCTGTATTTGTGTGGGTTTTTTGACACTTTTACTGCAGTGTAAATGGAAGTTAGAAATAGCACTGTTAGAAGTTGTAGAATGCCAGCATGCTCTTCGCGTAAGTCTAGATTTTTAGATTTAATAGGCCTTATCAATACCATTCTCGATGTTGCAACTGAAATACTACACGTTTTATAAAAATCTTTCTTTTCCCAACTGTTAAACAGATTTCAGTATTTGCTTGAAATTATACTTTGCACAATAACTGTAGCTTCATATGAACTTAACCTTTGCATAAAATGTGTTGAAAGAAAGTAATTTCAGAGGCTACAGCCTGTTTTCTTCTCCTTTAGGTGTTCTGCAGGTTTGTGTAAAAGTGATAATACAAGTTGATAAATTCTAGCAGATCCCTCTAATATCTCTTTACACTATAATGACGCTGTATTTTCTTGATCACTTTAAAATGGTCAGAGTATGACCTGTTGCCAAAAAAGAAGAGGTATGACTTCTCCTTAGGCTTCATGGTCCATCTTCCCTTTTGTTGGCACTAGTAACAGTGGGACCTTCTGATGAGCAAGATCAGCACAGTGGTTTGTATTGAAGCTTGTCTGGCTAATTAGAAGACAGCCAGAGCAGGAAAGACCATGTCTTTCAGCTGCAGTTTCCTTTAGATCAGCTGAAGGTAACACTGAAATCAGCTGAAAGAAGAGCACAGGAGTTCATTTAAAATATCCTGTCTCACAATGACTGTTTAATTCACAAAAGGAAAACTTTATGCTATTTGGTAGCCATGCACCTATTTTCTATACATGAGAAGAAGGAACATCTCCTTGTTATAAAATGAATTTGTATTATCTAAGAAACATAGACTTGGTTTTGAAAGAGGTGTTTTTGTTATCTCTTACCTCCTGTCAGTCCTAGTAGAGAGTTACAAATTTTTAAAATAATTTTTTTTTTTGGCATTTTCCTGGTCTTCAGTGTCAACATATAAAGAAGAACAAGTTGAGGGGGATATAGATGTGAAAATACTTGTGTTGATTCATTTGGACTTCTCTGATTTCACAACAGTAGTAAGAATTTTTTTTTTTTTTTCAGGGAAGCAACCAGGGGTTGGCAGTGTAAAAGATTATGAAGTAGCCCAATATTTAATCTGCAGTATTTAAAATGGCCTTTTGTGAGTGTTACACAACTGTTTTGATTATCAGTATTCACTGTTTTGGCTTTTAAAGGTGTACAGTCATCCTAGTTTTCCCTTTATGTTACAGTCAAATACACAGGTTAAAGTCCATAGGTACTATGCGTAATAGAATATATATACAAATAGAATACAACTGAATTTCTTCTGTAAATGGGATTTTTTACATCATTCTCCCTACCTCCCAGTTATTCCTGTACCACACATACTTAAATATGGCTCCTGGGACACAATTAATGTAGTGTGGTTTTTTAAATTGTGAAAGAGAATATTTAAGAAAAACTCAAAACTTTTAAAAGTTTAGCTTTAATCTTGACTATATGATTAAAAGAGCTTTCACAATTCCAAGGGTTTTGGAAGCTGTCTGTCTGTAATGTTAAAATCTTTGACATAAAATGTGACCCTTATTAACATAAGCATCTGCTTATAAGAGTAGAAAAAGTACCCATTTTCTTTAACCTCAGTATTTCCTTTTCAGTATAAAGGCTTGTTGCTGCCTATAAAATAATTGTGCTTTTGGTTATGTTCTGCCTAGATTAGTGCTGTTCCTTTGATGTGCAGAGAAAATTAAGATGCAAAATTATTTGAGACTTCTCCTCACTGTTCAGAATGATGGGAAGATTGTTAGATGAAACTTAAATTCCTAATGCTAACTTGTAGCTTTGCTGACTGTGAGGAGTGGTCTTAGACGCAGCTGTTCGCAGAAGTTTGGGTTTTTTCCTTTGTTGTACCCAAAAATGTTCTATCTGTCCCTGTTGCTTGAAGACAACAGAAACCCCAGGTTTCTGGGGTTGCACTGGATTGCTAGGAAGCTTGTGATGTTAATTATGTATTATTAATAACATCTGGTTTTGCTATTCATGCTGCTGTCTTTTTCTGGATAGACTAAACAAGCGAGAACACTTAAATATTTTGAATTTGAAAGCACCGGTTTCTGGTAACTGAAGATGTGGCTTTTAAGGAATGGCTTGGAAAATACAGATAAATCTTAATGGCATCCTGTAATGGTTTATGTTTATATTGTTTAATATCTTATTATATTGTGTATATAGGTAAATTTCTATGAGAAAAGGTGCAGAGTGTGATATACATTGCCTGTGCTATCGTTAATTTCACTGTTTCTGGTGTGCTCGGATGGGGTGTGTGTCTGTTCACTCAGTGTGAAATGATAATCTTTATGTTAGTCCTCAGAGGTCTGTTGCAATTTAGGAGAATCTGTGTTTATTTTTACAAGTAGCATGATTTACCTAGCTAGCAGAGGCAGCAATAGCAGTGAAGAGATGGAGGCACAGGCAGGCAGTTTGTGCCTTACAGTTTCTATACAGCTCAAGGAGACTATTCCTTTTTATGAAATGAAGACTGGCAACCAGTTTCACAATTTGTGGAGAAAATATTTGTATTTGTGCATTGAGAGACCACATGTAAAACCTATCCTGCTTAAAATCAGTCACACTGGGTAACTGGGGGGGTTCTTGTGTGTAGTAAAGCTTTGGGAAGGAGGAACAGCATGCTCAGGAACTACCTGTGTTGTCTACGTTACCATGCCAGTGGGTACACATGAATGTGTCCTTCTGTCTGTTTATTGTGTAGCTTTGGTAAAGATTGAACTTTTTGTATTGGAAACTGTTAACTCGCAAAATTTTGTGTGTTTTGGGACCAGGTAATTAATGGATGTTTCAGTCCAACTAATGACCAAAGTTCTTTGAACCCATCAAGCACACTTGCCAATGTGTTTCCAAAACACGACAATATCCAAAACTACAAAAAACATGCCAATATCCAAAATTACAAACTTGGTGGGCCACTTGGTCAGACTAAGATAATTTTTGTACATTTGGTAGAAATTAATTGCACTGTCCTAATGATTATTTATTCATTGAAGTTCTCACTGGTTGTTTATCCATACTGATACATGCTTCATTTATCATGCAGGAACAGTGTTTCAAAATGTTTGATGGGTATTTGTTCTCCTGACCCATCTTTTCTCCTTGCCACATGGACTTTTCTTTGCATAGCCTTCAGATTGTAAGGGAATGACGGGAGGCTTTTCAACAAGGTGCCCTTTTTGCCTTAGTATCTATGAGGAAAGCTCTAAAAATGGTTATGGAAAAGATTTTAATCTCGCAGGATTAAGCCTCCTATATATGGACCTTTGAATTCACTAGTTGTATTATCTCTGAGAATAGAGTTTCTGTAGGTAAACTAAACTCCTCTTGGCACAGCATGTCTTGAGAATGTCTTCATTTCAAGGTCTTCCACTGTTAATTTTTTTCTCTTGTACTATTGCAGACAAATGTTTTAAACATAAAAATAAAAAAGTAGGTTTGTAAGCACTGTGTGCTGACTGTAAGTAAGGTATAGCTGGTGTTCCTTAGGAATAGCTGGTGTTCCTTAGGAAGCTTTGTGTAAACCAACTTTCCTGACATGTTGTACATTTTCCCCTTTCCAAGCCTGTACTCATCAGCTCTATGTTTGATGTCTTTACAGTTGTGGGTTTGAACAGTTACAGGCAGTACGATATCAAATAATTCCTCTGTAAGTATAGAATTGCCTGTAAAAACTCATTACTTGTACTCAAATTAAGGGTGAAGGCATTTAAATGTGTGATAAGCATAACGCTGTTCTAACATAGTTGTAATGACTGATCATTGCCAGTTCTTGGATGGAAAATATATTCACTGCGTGGGGACAGACAAAAGCAATGGGATAACGGTGCCATAAAACAGGGAGATTGGCAGAGGTATTCCTGCCGAGGAATTGTGGCTGGACTTGAGTTTTCATGTCTGTTACAGTGTGTGTAATGTTCAGCTGAAGTTGAATCTCTCTTCTGGTAGCTGCATTATAAATACTAGGGCAGGGAGTACCAGTTTTAGAGTTTATAGTCTCAATGGCTGAGAGGGGCATGCAAAATAAGAAAAATACACGTCTTACATAAGTGAGTGTAGATTGACAGCAATGGTGGGAGCAAGGTTCTGGATATGGACCAGGGATGAGCTGAACCAAGAAAATGGAATGATGAGGTGTGGTGAGAGGAGAAGGAGCAAGGAAGTGAGATGAAGACTAGCAGAAAGTAAAGGTCAAGAGAATGTAGGAAAGACAGACAGCGAGATGTACAAAGAATCTTCCAAATGGCCTGGAAAACAAAGGTCCTGGCCTTAGTCATCTGTGGCCCTGTCACCTGGGGAACTTGTCTGGCTTCATCTGACTGCTCATCTCCACTGGACAGCATAATTGGCAGTGTGGTGACTGATACTCATCACCCTACTGATTCACTAAACCCCAAAGTTGATACAAAAGGGCTAATTGTTCTTTACAGGATATTTCCCAGTGTCAATCTCTGTGGCAGGAGATGGAACGCTATAGAAAAGACAGGAAAAAAATGTAATTGAGGTAGAAAAGGAAGGAACACCATGTTCAGTAATCACACTTTACGAATCAATTGTCATAAAATTGTTACCTGAACTCTGTGTGCTTCTGGAAAACCTCCTGTTATGTAGTATATGCACTTCAGACTTTGTAGCTTTGTTACATAGCAAATATTTTTATTTTTTTCTCCAAAGATGCACAGACTTTCAAACTGTGTGTGTTCATTGATGTTATTTCCGCTGTTCCGTGCTTTAAGATACTCCGTAATCACTGCTGTATTTTATGTCAGTCTTGTACATAACATGGTGATATTTTAAAATTTAATCCTTGGCAGGAATATATTTCAACATCAAGTTCAAATGTAGTTTTTATTCTAAACCTGCTTTTGAAAGTCTTTAAATAGTGGAGAAAGGGTTAGTTTTTTGTTTAGTTTTTTTTAATTTTTGTTTAATGCCAACATTTATTCTTAGTCATAAGTTGCTTAAGGCTAGAATGGAGGAACCTCGTCTGACTCCTTTGCATTCTGATGAGATACTACATCTCACCCATTTACTCTTGAACTGAAAGCAGTTAACTTTCTACCTAAATAATGTATTCCAGAAAGTTTTCTGACCTTGATTTTGAATCTGCTCAAGACATCAAAGCTCCACTGGTTTTCTTGTCAGCTTATTACAGACATTAATTACCATGTACTTATTATAGGTTTAATTATTTGGTGGTTACTTAATTGTTTTTAAGAACTTTTTTTTTTAATTCTCAAAGGTTCTATTAAGTTATCTCATCTTGATGTTTAAGCTTTTTTTTCCCTCCCTGACCAATGATTTTTGTGTGTGAATATTTATTAAACTAACTTCTAAACCTAGAAGTCCCATCTTAATACATTTGTAATGAATTTACTTGCTTAGGATAGAACAGCTCAGGTATCTGGCAATATCTGTGTCTCTTGACCTCAAGCGAGCACCTCAAAAATCACTAGTGCATTTCTTCACAGAATAAAACACCCTACAGGGGGCTCAGATGACAGTGTTCAGCTACTAAAATATATATAAAATAGTTCCTCAGAAGTTACTTTTAAATTGCTGTATTTTGTTATGATAACCAGTAGAAGCAAATGCTCTCTGTGGACAGTGGTGGTTCAGTTTAGCTCGTTTAGACTTTTGGTATATCATTCCCTGGCCTTTCCTGAGCAGTTTAAATGTGTTGTAGGGAGTAAGAAGATCGTTTAACTACTTTACAGGAATTTGAATATTAACAATGGCAACAAGCAGTTTCCCTTAATTAAAAAAAAAATTTGTTAAAATGTATCGTTCACTGCAGAAATGCTAATAAGCTGGAGTAAAGAAACATGGGAAGTCAGCACATAATACAGATATTTGTCTCCTTTGAGTTTTCACCTACTGAGTAAGTCTAGAAGGGACTTAGTAAGTGAACTTAGATATGTCGGAATTATTTTTTAACTTGCATTCATACTTGCTGTCTAGTTTAAGATGTTGAATCATATAAATAAATAAATACTAAATTTAAAATACAAATCTAGTTTTTAGAATTGAGTGAATTAGAATAGATCTTTGTTTTCTTTTCATTCTTGTCTAAGTAAGTGCCAGGAATCTTTATGGGCTTGTTATTTAAATGGGGTTTATGCCAAAACATTTTACATCTGATGTTTTTAAACAAATTGTGCTGTTTTGCTAGAGACCACTGAGTTTTCACCCACAAAATGCTGTAGTTGTAGAATCTGTGAACAATAGTTTTTTGTGTCATCTTTCAGCAGACTTCTAACACCCTGAAGCAGCAAACTGGCTGTTTAAAGTATGTAACTAAAGAGCTCTGTCCTCTTAAAGAAAATTGTTGCATTGGGGTGGTGTCATTGTACCTGCTTTAAAATAAAGCTGCAAGTCCCATGGATGGGTCAGAATCATAATTTTTTAAAAACGTTTCTGTTTAAAACATAGAATCATAGGGTTGGAAGGGACCTCAGGAGATCATCTAGTCCAACCCCCCTGCCAGAGCAGGGCCACCTTAGAGCAGGTTGCGCAGGAACCCATCCATGCAGGTTTTGAATGTCTCCAGAGATGGAGACTCCACCACCTCCCTGGGCAGCTTGTGCCAGTGCTCTGCCACCCTCAAGGTGAAGAAGTTCCTCCTCATGTTTAGGTGGAACTTCCGATACTCAAGTTTGTGCCCATTCCCTCTTGTCCTGTCACTGGGCACCACTGAAAAGAGCCTGGCCCCATCCTCCTGACACCCACCCTTCAAGTATTTGTAAGCGTTGATAAGGTCTCCCCTCAGCCTCTCCCCTCAGCCGTCTTTTTTCTAGACTGAAGAGACCCAAATCCCTCAGTCTTTCTTCATAAGAGATAAACCTGCCTAAATCTGAATTCTTCTGTGTTCTGTCCTTTCAGGTTTTCTATGACTTTTCATTGACAGTAAGGTGCGATCGATTATTTAACTGCAGCACAGAATAGAGTAACTGCAAAAGCGTACCCATGGGTGTAGTTTCAAAGAGCATTTCTCTTTGTGGTGCCGCTGGTATAAACAGTGCCACCCCCTTATTTGTGTTTGGGTGTTCATGTGGTGAACCTCATCAGGAAGCTGCTCCAGATTAAAAAATAACTGAGCAAGGAAAATAATGATTAATTTTAACCCAGAACAGCTAGGAGTGACATACTGGTGTCTGGAAGTGACCGGTAACTGAAGAAACATTTATAGAAAGACAAATCAGAGATAGCTGAAATTCAGGTGGGTGTGGGGTTTTCTTATTAGCTTTTTGTTTGTATTTTATTTCTCAGCAGCAATAAATGATATTTTGCGTACATTTAGCTGGAGATGTACGTATTAGCTGGAGGAGGAACATAAGTCAGTTTATCCCTGGTCAAGTTGTGGGAATGAAGGTGTGATCTGGGTATGGCTTGCAGTCCCAGCTGAGCTAAGCATGCTGCTGGTTGTGGTCCTGCTCCTCCCCTCTGCACATTCCTGCCTTCTCCTAGTTGTGCCAGCTTTGTCACCAGGCCAGCAGGGAGGCAGCTCAGGAAGCTAAACTGGCTGAAACGTAACCTTCCAAAAAATATATTTTCTGCTGGCCTTACTCCAAGAAGGAGCTCATTATGGAGACCTCTGGCTCTCATGGCTCACCTGTGGCCAGGAGCAGCAGGAGAGCCCATGGCTGTACCTCTGACTTGTGTTACGGTGTAGCCTTTGGACAGCAGGGGTGTGACCTCCTGAAAGGTGGCTGCATGTGTTTCTGAGCAGCCCTGCCGTCCTGCTCTCTGCAATGCCTGTCTGTCCCCCATGCTAACGTTGCATGACCCCTGCCTGGTTTTGGCAGTCACCTCTCCCTTCTGCTCCCCTGGCACCCTTGCAGTTCTCCATTGCCTCCTGCAAAGTGCTCCTCAAACTGGAGGGTTGAGGAGGAGGGGTGGGAAGGTGAAATGAGTCTTGAGCTTGAGGACTTCAGTTAGAGCAATGGTGGTTCAGTTAGAGATGTGGTGGCTGGCATATGAATAGGAACTCTTCATAAAGGAGACAACTTGTCTGCTTTAGCCAAGAAAGGAGTTAATGTCAAGAATACTTCAGGATCGGCAGCTCCCGTGGAGGTCTGCAGGGCTTTCAGAACATCAGTAGTACATTTATTTTGGTTTCTTGTTTGCAAGGCCTTTTTGAAGTTTAATAATAAAAAATGTAATAGAAAAGCTACTGTTTGTACCTTTTAAGCTAATGTACTCTACCAAGTGGTACTACTTCAGCATCCATTAAATAGCACAGCTGGCACAGAATAACGAGAGTGTGATCTGTTTGTGCAGTGTTATTAATGAAAGAAATGAAGAATTAATGTATACCCTAGGAGCACACATGTTGGTTGGTGTGGTGTGTCCTCCCGGCCTTCAATTTACATGTTTTCCACTGTGGAAGTTCATCAGAAAAAAAATAAGTTGTGTAGCTGTGGAGGGTAAAGTTTGGAGGCTTTAGTCCCAAGTAAAGACAAGATCCTGTTGTGGAACTGATACCATTTTCAAAGGGTGCTGTGGGTATTGCTTTGACGTAGTCATGGCTAGAAATGGTAATAAAGTCTTGGCATCTTCAGCAGTCTTTAGAATTACCCCTTCACAGGAGAAAATGGGCATTCAATATAGCAATCAGATAGTAGCAAAATGGATGGGCAAGGACAAGCTTGTCCATGCTAGCTATAAACCATATCAGCCTGTTTTCCATATGCAAGTTTTATTTTAAACCACATCAACCTCATTCTTAAAATCTAGAAGTTGCAGAAGTTTCATCACAAAAGATTAGCTCACAAAATAATACCAAAACATAAAGCCAGTGTGAACTCATCTGTAGGGAATACCACTGAATGCAGTTGGTAGAGAAGCAAAAAACCTATAGGAAGGTTTTGAGGGCTACAGTATTTCAGGTAATATTTGACACTGTACAGTACCCGGAATTCCCCATAGCCAAGGAAGGGTGAGGGTGTGTGAGGTTTGAGGCTGAAACTTAAGGCTATTGTCCCAGCACCAGGAAAACTCAGTGTACTTCACAGGCCTTTCATTTAGGATTTTTTGTTTTTAACGAGTTTTGCTCATTCAGGGGGAGATTATAGCTGTCTTCATATGTACTTACAAATCCCAGCCTTGGGATGACTGCTGTGTGAGAGCACGTACTGCGCATATTCAGGCATCGTAGTTGTTGATCAGAAAACACGCATATGTTATCAAGACAAGAATCCAGAAAGGATTGTTTTTATCCTTAAAGACTATCCACCACTTAAGATAACAGGTGATAATTTCAGTACAATAAGGTGACTACGACTTTTCTGAGTAGTTGAAGCTACCAGTGTTTGTAAATGTCATGTGACACACAAAGTTGACAGTTTAATCCTGAAAACCTTCCACAGAAATTATTTTCTAAATGATACCTAGTCAAACTTGTTAATGGAAGGAATCTTATGGAAGGAGTTGTTTAAATAAAAGTATGTGTCACTTTTTTGGTGAGAGAAGCTTCATTTTATTGTAAACTTCTATTCTTCAAAATCTGTATCTTCACTATATAAACAATCTTTCAAACTACAAAGTTGGGACAATAAAATGCCTGAAGAACAGCCTTCAGTAATGTCTTGTGAAGAGTAAAGTTTTGCAAAAAGAGGAATAAAATCAGATTTTTTTCATTTCCCACCATCTCAATCATCTTACCCCAGATAATACTCTTCCAGGTAATAAAGGTACAGTTGGTAATAGAGATTTAGAAAAGTGTCCCAGGGAAAAAGTAATTATGTAAATAGTTGCAAATCCTGAGGTGCACAACTGATGGTATTAAGGAATTTTAAAATGTGGCTGGGTTTGCAAGCCATGGGTGCATTCTTACGTTACAATCCATTATTTTGAAAAGCAAGAGAGAGCAAACGCTTACTCAAGCTGCCTTTGTAATGAAACCAGTGGTTCTGTCACAATTATTTTACAATCCTAATTAAAGATAAAATTAGTTTGTCTTTTTAGGAAGAATGGTATAACAAAATTCAGTTGCAGGATCCTATGGAGGAACAAGGTGGTAGTTGTTTCTCTGATCCTCTTAAGTTACTTGATACTTGTTCTCTGACAGTTTTCATTTGCTTGCACTCTCGTGTCCACTTGCTCAACAAGCAGCAAGACTTGTGCCCAACTGGTTTAGCCAGAATCCCTTGTGAGTGACACAGGAAAAGAAAAAAGATGTCAAATCCTCATGACATCCCTGTGTTTTTTCTTGACTGCTAATGCCAAACTTATTTTTAATGATCTTTATTATCTTTGACTATCATGTTGTGGTGTGATTGTCTCAATATTCAGCTTCCATAAATCTTAGGATGGGCAGCTGTGCATTGTCTGGTTTTCTTTTTCTTTTTTCTTTTTTTTTATACATGTTCTAAATATGTGCCACTAGTCCATTTTGAGGATGGGCTAAGAGTAAAAGGAATGATACACATGATGTGATGCAACCTCAGTGCTATCCTCCCTGTGCTAGTCTGCAGGCTTTACTACTGTTAAGTTGTCTGTGCTGTGGTCTGATCAGAGCACAAGCCTTGCTGCTGGGACAACTCTTGTGGGAACAGTGCTCTTTCTCAGGACAAGCTAAACTTTAATCCTTGTTCTGGTGTGTAGACACTGACACGCGCGCACAAACACCCACATTTCCATTCAAGTTGAATATCCTTCTAATATTACTTTTACAAATCTTTACAAGATTAGGAAGACATTTATAAAAGTGGGCAATTCATCATGGGTTCTGTAGAAAGGGATGTTTATTTTTGCTAAAATAAAATGCTGCATGATGTTAACATGGGACAGCAGTTGTCTAATATGGTATAATAGTCATCCAACAGAATAAAGCTTTGTAGGGCTCTGTATTGAGAGATCCGGGTTGCTACAGAAATTTCTGTAGTACCAATGTTCAAGAAACAAACATTTTATAAGACCCAGAAAGGAGCTCTTTTAAAAAAATTGAAATCTAATACAAGGAAATGGACTTTTTTTGCTGTGTTAGTTGTAAAGCACTAAGAAATTTTTCAGTTAATGTAACTTTGCTCTCTACTGTACAGGTAGATCAAACTATGGTTTTTGGTAACTTCCATTTCAAATAGGAAAGTACTTTTTAGGTCGTGGATCAGCTAGACTATTGGGGAGCTTGTTAAGCCACTAACAAAGGAGTACTCAGAACTAAAGATATTGTAGGGGGGATGACAAGTTATTTAATTCCATAGAGGTTAACTGTAAGAGATTCAGTAGTGAAAAGAAGAAAATGGTTGCTTGGATGCACAAGTATGATTATACTTGGGTCTTATTTAAATGTGCTGGGCAGATCCTGATAATCAGAATTTTAATGAGTTGATGTAGCCTGAAGCACAGACAGGCATTTACACAGTCAGGTTACCATGGTTTAACAAATCAGCCCCATTACCTAAATGTGTTTATGCTTTTTTTCATTGCAAACGCAAAGAAAAAAAATCTAACCTAAGCCTGCTTTTTGGCAGATCCAATTCAGTGGTGACAAAAGCTACCCAAGGATTGTGGATCTTACTTCTTATCAGATACCAGTGAAGAGTCTACATAGTATTAATTTAGAGGAGTAAATAGCTATTGTTAATCTTGCACTTTTATACAATGAATTGGGGCCACAGGGGAGGTAAAGTTAAATGATTATTAGAATTTCTTCTTAAAGCTTGAAGGAAAAATATACAAGAAGCACGTGAGGAGGCATGTAAAGAAAATTAAGAAGTTAAAATGTGATGACAGGAGTTCTGTACAGAAAAGGAACAAATGATAAATACAGAAGACAAACTATTTTTAAAAGAACCTAGATTTAATGATATCTTGGGAGGATGGGATTTTCAGTTTTCCAAGAAACGAAAACCATGTAGAAAAGCTAGATGTTCAGTAAGGCCAGGTTTCTTGTATTCAAGTGCTAAAACTTGCAGGCGGTTAAAGAGGAACCAATGGATGGATGAAGAAGGGCACGTATTGACAATACGTACTGAAACTGTATTTATCTATTAATTTATTTTTATAAAACACAGTGGCATGGGCTTGGTTTTGTTAACATCTTGCAGAATCTGCCGAACATTTCGGTAAGAAAGACCTTGCAGGCATTTCAGTGTTGTTTCTATTAATGTATTAGAAGACTGTGTGCAAAATATGTCAAAAACATAAAAGCAAAACTTAACCTTTCCTGAAATGTCTGAATGAACAATATTTCAGAGATTAAAATATTACAAAATATAAACTCAATGCCATTTACTTAATTACAAAATTTGGCACTTTGCTGGCTTTGAAGACTTGGCAAGAGCTGTGGGCCTCAAGTTTTAGGAGGCATTTGTGGTTAAATATTGGAGAGCTGACTCACTACTTAAACAGTTTCAAGCCAGGCAGCCTTTTCAAGAATTAAGCTAGATTCTCTCTTCCTCTTAGACCCCATTACTTGACTTACTTGTTGTAGCCTTCTACTTTATTTTCCCATCTCCTTGCCTTTCTTCTTGATCCTATATCCAAAAAGCTTTTACATAACACGGAAAACTTAAAATGCTTAAAAGCTCAGTTTTGTGTCTTCAGTTTCATTGTAAAAATGATGCTTTCTGTATACACTGTTCCTCAGAGGACATTTTTAAAGAGACTGAGAATTTCCAAGAATAAAATAATTTAGTAGTGCTTGCTTGTTTAACCTAATGTCGCGGTTTGGAGTTTGATGTTCTGGCTGTTTCTTTTAAAAGGATGTAGTTATTCTGGCAAACATTCACAGAAAACAATATGGTGGTGCGAATCTAGAGAAATTGTTTTAGTAAGAAATTGAAAAATATTTGCATGTGTGTAAGTTGTTTTAAAAGCAATACCAAGTAAAATATAAGTCTTGTTTCTCTGGAAGTTTACTCAGAGTAAGAGGAACACTTTTTGGCAAGCGATTAAGGAATAGTACAAGGAACATTGTCCCACATCCTCAGAAAGATTAATGGGGATGCTGGAGCAAACAGCTTGTGTGCTCCTGTTGAAGGTGCATATTCATCAAAGACCTAGAGTTTCAAAATGTGCTGAGCTGAAGATTTGGAACTCCATTTAATGCTGGGTGTATATATATATTTATGCACCTATTGAATGGAACAGTTGTATCAATCGAGTGCCTGGATGAAATATGCAATTATCTTTTCTGTTGCCTTAGGATAGGCCAAAATAGGGGGTGCCACACCTCAGGATAAGGGAATACAGGTCTTAAAATGTCACGTTAGAGCAAAGTGGAGAGACGTAGGATCAGTGTCACGTAAATCAGTTTTAAACATCATGAAGTATTTAAGTGTTGGCACAGCATCGCTGCCTGCTGCAGTTCTCTCTGCTCGTCTATCTCAGCTGTTTGAGTAGGTCTTTAATCCTCAGTCCTACTGTAATTGTGGTGAATGTAAGAGCTTCTGTCAGAATGAGCATGGTTTTTTTTAAGGAATTACTGTTGAACAGTGTTCCAACAAATATTTAACTAATTTACCTAAATTTGAGCTTTTTGCTAAAATGATCACTTTTAAGGAGAATCCTAGAGAATTAATGTAATATTAACATGCCATTTCAAACTTTTACATGACTCTTCAAGATCAGTTGGCAGTCCTGAATTTAAACAAACCAAGAAGGCTCCTGATTTGCTTTTCTTTGGTTTTTTTTTTTTTTTCTGTTTTTCAAATGGTATTTGGTATTTTTATACAGCACCAAGGCGAGGTGAGATGAAGTAAAAAGGGGGAAGAAGTTAAAAGTTGCTGACCACTTTGAACCCAAATATACTGAAACATATGCAGCAAACCAGCTTGAGTCGTGAGGATCTGGGTGTTACAAAGGAGGAGTAAGAAAAGCAAAGGGAGCCTCCTGTGAGCTTGAGGAGCGGGCGGCTGGCAGGGGCAGGAGGTGCCAGTGGAGGAATGCTGCTGAGAAGGGCGAGTTCCCGGCACAATCCTGCATCAGCCTTCTCGCCGCCTGTTCAAAGAGAGCTCCAAGGGCGGCACGCCGAAACGGCAGGCTTGTGTGCTGGAGCTTGTGTGTGGTTGCAATAATGTTGTTTTCATAGGAGCCAGAAGGCTTTACAGTTTAGCTTGGGTTTTGCCAGTTTTGTGTTTTGGTTTTGCATTTGTTGTTCCCCCCTGG
>VXBO01000981.1:692987-719698 GCA_013400135.1 Rhinoptilus africanus
TTTTTTAAATCTACTATGTTTACACAAAGTCAAGATCCTTGACTTTTGAGATTAGCGTAACTTGTTGCCACTGCTTAGTCTATGTGGGAAAGAGATATGTTTCACTTTACGAAGCCATGTAATAAATCTTAGTGAAGTTACGGCAGTTCCTAACTTTCACTCCTGTTAACAAGGTTTAGATAAGGGCTAGTCCTGGTTTGTCTTGCCTGGGATTTTTACCTGGCATTGTTAGGGAGAAGCAGAAAATACTCTTCGTCCCCTTCCCCCCTCCTTGCATGACTGCACCCAACCATCACTGATGCTTCACGAATGGGAAATTACAGCTCCTAAACTTGACACTGTAGATATAACTGAAAAGATGAACTTTTAGGGTTGTGACTGTGAAAATGTCTACTTCTCCTTGTATGTTTAAGTTTGGGTAAATATTTTGCAATCTGGGAAGATTTAAGAAAATCCCAAACAGAGTAAATAGCCAACTTGTAATTGGAAACAATTGGTTGGAGAATTTTGTTATTGCTTTACATTTAAAAGAAGTTAGGTGCTGTAAATTTATATGCTTCCTTTTATCTGTTAAAACTCTGTTTAGATGATTTAAGACTCATTCTTAGGTAACTGAAATGGGCTAGTCTGCTTTAGGTAGTGAAACCATGTGAAGGCTTTAAAACTTTGCTAGAAAAATATCAGGGTAAATACCAGTGCAAACACACCTGCATTAGCGTAGCTGGTCTGTGAAAATTTTTAATTGTATTATTTTTCTAATGAGTACCTACCTTCCACCTGAGTGGGTGGGTCAAGTTTTCTGCTCCCTCTTTCTTTTCTCCTGTCCTGAAGATTTTAGTAGGGAATTTGGTAAACTAAGTAAATCTCAGTACTTAGTGCAGGGGCTAAGTTTTCTAAAAACTAGGCGGAGGTGCCCAAGGCTGGGATTCTGTCCCCAGCTGGCTCTGTCACTTGCTAGACTCTCTGCTGAGCTCGTGTGGTGTGTTAAGCCAAGAAAAACCTAACCTGACCAAAAACCAGTTAAATAATACCTGCTAGATTGGGTAGGGCCATCACAGAACCAGAGCCTGTGCAGATGGATAGGTCTTGAATACAACTGTGTACAGTTTTGTCCTAGATCAAGAAAGCTTTTGGCTAAAGGGCAAGTAAATATATTACAGGAAGGTTGTGTGACTTACAGCAAGTTCCTGATACTAAATACCATTTATGCATAGCAGAGAATGTTTATGTTTAGTATGTGTATGCAAATATACATGTCTGTCAAGCAGTTCAATAAGTTTATCCTTCTCTACCTTTGTGAAACCTAGGTTTTAGTTTCAAGTTAAATACAAGTTGTTAATGATTTCTTTTTTAATGTCTTATGACAGTGCCCTCAAAAATTTATGTGGAGCCCATGTCATCCTTTTTTATGTTAACCAGAATGGCCTTACTGGGTCAGACTTGAAGTATTGGTTTGTACAGTCTCCTGTTTCTGACAGTGAAGAGTAAATGCTGACAGCCAATAGTAAATCTATAAGGAAGGTAGTAGTAAGAAGGAGCATTTTATGATCGTTCCATAAGACCCTTTCAAATATCTGCATCTTGAAGACTTTTTGAGCCAGATGTGACACCCATGAGTTTAGAAGCTCTTCACAGAGCTTGCGCTTGTCCAGTTACTTCCTACAACTTTAAATTTTTGGAACTTGTTCCCACGAGATGTTGCATGTCACAAAGTTTAACTACATCCTCTGTGCAAAAAGTACTTCTGTGTAGCTTTTCTGAACCTGCCCCTTAACAATGTCAACTGCTGCTCCCTCATGCTTACATTTGGAAAATAGCTGTGCTTTATTTATCTTCTCCATGTCACCTGTACTTCTATACTCATCTTTTCTGTCCTGTGTGGTCCATTTTTACAGGCTGAGCAGTCCAAGTAGCATATTTCTGTTTTTACTCTGCCTTTTTTTGACAGTGGGAGGCACGACTGCATACATTACTGTATCTGTGGGTGCACTGTGGATTCATATAATAGAATTATATTTTTGGTTTGGCTCTTTTAGTTCTTCTCGAACAATTCTGTGTCGTTTGCTTTAGGATGGCTATTGAGCTAGTGTTTTCATTGAACTGCGTGACTACGTGACTGATCTTTCCTAACAGATAAAGCTATTCTGCTAGGTGTGTTATTTTGCATTTACCAGTATCGGATTTATCGCGCGCTTCCTCTGCAGTAAGAGTGTTCTGCAACTGTTCTCATGATGCCTAGGACCTGTGATGAGTTTGGGACTATGTTATACTTGATACTATGAAAAAAAAGAAGAGTGCTTTGGGATCCCAAAATGCTTTTAATCCAGGCATAAAAAGGAAGACAGCAGATGAATACAAAGAATTGCGGCAGTATTGATAATCAGAGCTGCAGTGGTCTCAAACAAGTTTGCATAGACCTTCCCAGAGGCTAATAAGAAAGGCTAATATTAAAGTATTTTTTCTGAGAATTTAGCCCTTCTCTTGAGTTCCAGAAGCAGCATCAAAGGAAACATCAAGTGCTCATTTGGCAGTTTTACAAACGGAGAATGGAGACTGCCAACTGTTTGCCTGATGGAAGCAGCAGTTGAGTTTTCGGTGTTAAATGTAAATGGATAGTTAGTATGAGAGTAATCTGGGGAGCGAGGGAAGTGAAAGCAAGCAATTTATGGCTAATGTCACAGAGCAAGAATCATGAGGGACATACAGAAAGGGCGATGTGTTAGCCATACAAGTCAGCATTTGTATGTGTTCAGTAGGATAAGCAAGAGGGAGTTAAGCAGAGTAAGTTGTTTATGTTCTTCTGCTTGTCTGCTGTGGTTTGGTTCAGTACGTGCTAAGGATAAAGGGAGCTTTGCGTCTCCCATTTCCACACACTGAATTGGGCAGGGAATGAGTGGAGAAATGAGTGAAGTCCCCAGTGTGACAGGCTACATGACACCAGATTATCTTCTTCCAAGTAGGCACTCAAATGATGGGAAAGCTCTAAGAGATCAGTGTCCACCCAAGATGCATCCTAGCCATGAAGACCTCACTTGACATAATACTGCCCCCCCAAAGTATTTTTGTCAGTTTACAAACTGGAATTATAAAACCAAGAAAAATTATGTTTTTATGTGCTCTTCTAGTTCTAGGTCAAATGATTAGTTCTGTGACAAGACAGCATGACTCTTTGAGTATGACAGAAGCCCTGATGCTGCAGCAAAGGCTGGGAATATTAATGGCCAAATCTCGGTGAGTGATTTTTAATTCTACCAATTCCCTAGCTGTTTCATTTCTTCCTCATAGCCTTGGTTCACATCTCTCCTTTGAAGCAGCATTGTAGTTCTTGGTTTTCTGAAGTATTAACATTAAAATATAGTGGAGACAAAATAACAAACTGGTATGGTTATTGATTACATATCCTTTCTTTGGCATTCCTGAGATATAGCTGCTACGCATCATACATCTTCAAATACTACAGCTCTCTACTTGCAACTCTAGTGATTTTTCCCAGTCTCCTTTGCAGTTAAGGTTTTTTAATATTTTTTTTTTTTAATTTTTTAGGCATCTGCCTCCAACAGATTTGATCAGTTATTTTATGCTGAATGCAAAGAAAGTCATAATACTATAACAGCATGTTGCTCTCTAGTTCTGTTTCCACTTTGTTTGGGGAGGTCTACAACTGGGCTTTATTAAGTGCAAGCGTCTGTTCCTGAAGGCTGCTAGAAGTATCTGCAGCTATGACTACTGTACGGACCAGAGCCTGAAAACCTTTGCTGCAAATTTATATATTCATTGTTAATCTGCATTACAGCTATTGTTACCTGTTGCTCTTTTTAGCAGTGGATTCTCAGAATAAATAGCATAGCATCAGTGGGCTAACAAGACCAACATTGGAACGTTACGGTAGTGAGGCATTGTGGAGTACCAGGCTAGGACATTAGTAATAACTGTTATTATCTGTATCTCCTTTTCTAAACAAAATGGGCAGAATTCATAAGAAAAAAATGGAATAGTTAAAATAAAAATGGGATGCATGTGTGAAATCTATTAAAAGTAGTCTGTAACTGAAAGAGTGATTGGACTGATGAATAAAATTCAGGACTTCACTATGCAAAAAATCAGTTGTGTGCAGCATAGCTTCTCTCTGCAACAGTAGAAGCAACCCACCAACCTCCCAGTTTCATGTTGAGTTGAGAAAAAAGCTCTGTCAAATTAATGCATGTTTTCATGTTACAGCCAGAAATGATATTCGAGAATCTGTCATTTTGACTATGTGTCCGGTGCTCTGCCCCTTTCTTAATGGATTAATCCAAGCCATATTCTTAACCTTTCTGTTAAGTTCTCCATTTCACTTCTTAAGGGGCTTGGTGGCAGATTTATACAGTCTCTAGGGTAGCAGTATCTCTTTTGAGTGGCTTTTCTGGTCAAGAAGAGGGGAAGAGTTAGCTGCTCTTCATTGTATTCCTTGCACCTTATTTCTCGGCGGACTGAAGTGCTACTTGGATACTTCTGCTGCATGCTAATACAAATGCCTGTCTAAAAAGCAAGTCCTGGTTTTCTTAAGGTAACGTCAGATTTTTCTGCCCTTTAGTCAGGAAAGGTTATCAACCAGTTCTGTCTTCCTTCTTTGCCATTCCTAATATCATATCTCTTGTTGCCTTAGTAGCTGTCTTCCAGGATTTTGTCTCTCATTTGTGTAGTGGAAATTTTAGTTCTTATCCAATATAAAGATGCTGTAAATGGGTTATGTTTTCTTTTGTCCGACTTTCATGTATTTAAGAAACATGAGACTTACAACCCTCTGCAGGGTGGTAGGAGGAGAAGCAAGTTGTGAGACTTGATTCTATGAATATTTTATCATACTGTTTTAAGAAAGTTTTACCATACATACAAAAATCTTTAAAGTATCAAAATATCAAATATTTTTTCTTGGGTTCCTTAATTTAGCCATGCTGTTCTGCTTTATTTGAATATTTTACTATTTTATAGCAAATTAAGTAAACTATGTGATACAATTTAATCCAAATGGAACTTAACAGAAATTTTTAAAACCCCAAGTTTTAAAATAATAGTGTTGAATGTGTTTGGTTTTCTCCTTCCCTTGACTTTGACTATGTAGTCTTATATACATTGATATATGGGAAGTGTTTAAAAGTGGAAGCACAGAGAGATCCTTGCCGCGCTGCTGCCAGCACAGGGCTGCCTGCAGGCCTGGAATGCCTCCACCCTCTCTTGCCAGCCAGCCCTGGAGCTGCCGGAGCAAGGGCAGCCTTTCAGGATCATCGCCATGTGGGCTCTTTGTGTTGCCTCTGCCCAGGGCTTGTGTGGGTGTCACTAGGGCTGTGCTCAGCAGTCAAAGCCGGGGAGTGCTCATTCAGAGGGAACTGGTATCCAGGTAGTTGCCTTGTATAAAGGGCCCTGGTTTAGGAGATGATAATCGCACCCAGTAAGTTGTTGGGTTTTGTTTTCTCCCAAGCTGCTACCATGGGAATAAAGGTGACAAATCCAATGGGTCTGTTTGGTAGTAACCTCAAGTTGAATTATTGGTAGACTTGAAAAGCTTGGTGTTGCCACTCCTTAATGCCAAATCTAACTTCACTTATCTTAAATATTTTAAAATATTAGTGTTATTTGTGTTGATTTTTTTTGATTACTTATGACTGCAGAGTTCATCATGAAGAATTGTAATTTCGGAGAGCAATTTGTGTTGATGATACTGTTTTTTACTTCAACTAAGTAATCACTTTGTTGGGTGTTGTTTTTTTCCCTTTAGAGATCACATGGTCTTCTAAAGAAGTCATGGGTAGCTGTTGTAGCTGTCCAGATAAAGAAACTGTCCCAGATAACCATCGAAACAAGTTTAAGGTAAGCAACTGACGGGGTGTGCTGTGAATTATTTTGTTCCTTTCTTGCAGAGTAGGTCTGTGATAGAAGAAATATATATGAAAATGGGGTGAGAATTACTGAATGGTTAAAACATTGCACAGCTGCAGGTGTTTGTGGCTACACATTTCTCTTGCCCCTTTAGAAATCCTCTCTTACCAGCAGTGACAGCAATTCTCTAGACAGGGCAGGCTTCTTTATGACAGTTTTGATCTGATCGCCTTCTATGATGGCGTGACTGGATGGATGGATGAGGGGAGAGCGGTCGATGTGGTCTACCTTGACTTCAGCAAGGCGTTTGACACGGTCTCCCACAGCATCCTCCTAGGGAAGCTTAGGAAGAGTGGGTTAGATGAATGGACAGTGAGGTGGATAGAGAACTGGTTGAAAGACAGAGCCCAGAGGGTGGTGATTAGGGGCGTGGAGTCTAGCTGGAGGTCAGTGATGAGCGGTGTTCCCCAGGGGTCAGTACTGGGCCCAGTGCTCTTCAATATATTCATCAATGACCTGGATGAGGGGATAGAGTGCACCCTCAGCAAGTTTGCTGACGACACAAAGCTGGGAGGGGTGGCTGACACCCCGGAAGGCTGTGCCGCCATCCAGAGAGACCTGGACAGGCTGGAGAGCTGGGCGGAGAGGAACCTCATGAAATTCAATAAGGGCAAGTGTAGGGTGCTGCACCTGGGGAGGAATAACCCCCTGCACCAGTACAGGTTGGGAGCTGACCTGCTGGAGAGCAGCTCTGAGGAAAGGGACCTGGGAGTCCTGGTGGACAACAGGATGACCATGAGCCAGCAATGTGCCCTTGTGGCCAAGAAGGCCAATGGCATCCTGGGGTGCATCAAGAAGAGTGTGGCCAGCAGGTCGAGGGAGGTCATCCTCCCCCTCTACTCTGCCTTGGTGAGGCCCCACCTGGAGTACTGTGTCCAGTTCTGGGCTCCCCAGCTCAAGAGGGACAAGGAATTGCTGGAGAGGGTGCAGCATAGGGCTACTAAGATGATTAAGGGACTGGAGCACCTCTCCTATGAAGATAGATTAAGGGAATTAGGTCTCTTTAGCCTGGAAAAGAGGCGTCTGAGGGGGGACCTAATTAACACTTATAAATACTTGAAGGGTGGGTGTCAGGAGGATGGGGCCAGGCTCTTTTCAGTGGTGCCCAGTGATAGGACAAGGGGTAACGGGCACAAGCTTGAGCATAGGAAGTTCCACCTAAACATGAGGAGGAACTTCTTTACCTTGAGAGTGGCAGAGCACTGGAACAAGCTGCCCAGGGAGGTGGTGGAGTCTCCGTCTCTGGAGACATTCAAAACCCGCCTGGACGCGTTCCTGTGTAACCTGCTCTAAGGTGGCCCTGCTCTGGCAGGGGGGTTGGACTAGATGATCTACTAAGGTCCCTTCCAACCCTAGGATTCTATGATTCTATGATTCTATGATTCAGGAAGGAAAACAAGCCCTGTGGTTTTGGTCCATCTTAGCTGGTAAGTAGGTGGTGTTGCCTCTGGGAGATTATGGAAGTGAGGAAGGGAGTTGTAAGGATAAGGAAGGAGCTGTTGGAGAAGTGTGATTATGAAGCTGGATGTGCGGGGTCAGCAATGGAAGATTTCACTTGAAGATCATGACTGATTATAGCATTTTGAGAACTTTTGCCCTTTACTTGAAGAAATTTTATTTATAAACATGCTTCTGTCCCTTATATGCCTGGAATTTCTAAGCTTGTGAACACTTGTTCATGCGCTTAACATGCTTCGCACGAAGCTGCTGAAGTCAGTGATTTTAAGTAAACATACCTTTGCATAGTCACACAAGTCAGATTTGCTTCTGTGCTCCAATCTGTCTCCGTGAGTTGGCAAAGGAATGTAATGCTTCCATAGTGAAAAATGATTCATGCGTTGCCTTAGGGCAACACTGAAATGAGCTTTAAAGCCATGGGAATTTCTGGAAATGTTTAATATTATCAGTACAAAAAGCTGAAGGATAAAATATTTTTCTGTTTTCTTGCTTTTTATGAATTGGACATCACTTTGTGTAACTAGTTCCTATTTTTCTCATTGTAGAATTTCTCTATTGTTTGTGTGGGTTGCTGATTTAGCAGCAGGGGGGAGAAGATGAAAGAATGTAATTTGCAAAATGAAGAAAGTTGGCATAAGCCTCAGTGGCAGATGAAACTATTCCTAATTCATTTCAATTGACTAGATTTCAAGTTGAAAATGCCTCTTTAAGGAGTAACATTAATTGATACCATAGGGAGGATTTTTTGGTAGACTTTTTATTTGAGTAAAAATGAATCCCACTAAAATCATTATTGCGAGGTAAAATACATGCAGAGGAAAACATACATTGCCTTATTTCCATAAAGGGTGCAGATGACCAACTGGTTTAAAAGCAGAAAGACTGAGTTTAAGCTTTATACACGTGTTTTCATGCAAGATAACCATAGGGTATTTGAATTATTTGTTGGTTTTAAAAAGGCAGAAAAAAAATCTAAAACAGTCTGGTGATTCAGCACAGTGCAAGGCTATACAGGTATGTGAAGGAAGCTTTATCTTGGAGCCTCTTATCCTTTTTCATTCCTTTTCCCAACTGTAAGTGGAGTTATATGACAAAGCAAATATTTTTTTTTTAGAAATGGGGCTCTGAAAGATTCCATTATCTGAGGTATGCCTTAATCTGTGTCGAAATACTAGCATATGTACATAAAGCCAGTTTAAAAAAAAAATAAATAAACGTACAGATCTCTTCTATTTCAAAATTTCTCCTGAGATTTTATAATAACGTTATGCAGTCTCATTCATATTGATTTTAAATACATATTATTTTAATTATGGGTTGGGGGAGCAAAGGAACTGGTTTGGAAAGGAGGTGTTTGGGTTTTTTTTTTAAACTTTAAGGATCGTAACTCATATGGCAGAACAGATGGAGCACATCAGTGAAACATTATCAGAAGTGGTATTGGTGCTGAAAAGAGTACTTACCTAATGCTATTGAACTTCCTTTTTATAGGTTATTAATGTGGATGATGATGGTAATGAACTGGGTTCTGGCATAATGGAACTTACAGATACAGAACTAATTTTGTACACCCGTAAAAGGGACTCTGTAAAATGGCACTACCTCTGTCTCCGTCGCTATGGCTATGACTCAAATCTTTTCTCTTTTGAAAGTGGCCGAAGGTGTCAAACTGGACAAGGTACGTGGATGTTTTTGTATATAAAGTTTTGTGGAAATTGACTTGATGTTGGAAGACAATTTTGTTTAAAAAAATATATATATATATGATTGCTTGTCCTTTGGAAAGGATTGTAAAGGCTGTAGTTTTCTATGTGAATGTAGTTTCTGGAAAAAAGTTTGAGGAATGATGTTATGGTAAAATGAGGATTTGAGTTGCACATGGTTTTTGGGACTGTAGGTCTGGAGCACTTCATGCTTGTATGTGTGGATACTTATGGTCAATTTAGGAGGTGGTTTTGACAGGGAAATTCTCCTACCTCAGAGGCTGACTTGACTTTCAGGCAGGGGCAGTGAAACCTGGAACTGTGGGGGGAATCTTCTCAGAATTCAAAGAATTCTCTATTTTTAGATTTTAAAAAGAGCGGAGCACTGGTATGAACGGAATATTCCTACCCTGTTACGTCTTCAGTAACGTGCTTGTTTCATCCTTTTCCTAAAACAAATACTGCTTTCATTTATATCAGCGACATAATTCTCAAGTTTTGCCACATTTTTTGTATGAAGTGTGTAAACTCCAGCTATGCTCAGTTATTTTCTGTGTGGCTTTAATTGGAAAAACGTTACCTTTCCAGTTCCCAGATCATGCCTGCCTTAGCCAAGGTTGGCTCCCAGGGAGAAGATGTAGGCTTTTCTGTTTCTCTTCACTGCAGCCGTCCCCGAGGGAATAGCTGCTTTGTTTGAGGTTTCAGCCTTATTTTGCACCTTTCTACTGTGATATAGCTGTGTGTAGTTGGAATTCTAGATATTCATATGCTGTGAAATTAAGTTGCATTTTTATTTTTTTAATGGCTTTTTAGCATTCACTAGTGTGTTTATCAATAATGCTATTTAGCAATTGCAATTTTTAATTTTTTTTTTCACTGTAAAAAATCAGGAAGATGAATGAACTTGATCATAAACAAAGCTGGACAATCTCCCTTGTCCAAGCAGAGGTGCGAGCAGACAGGTTGTTGTTTGCTGTTGGGGGCTTTTTTTAAAAAAGTTTAGAAGGCATTCTCAGTTCATCTCCTAATGAGAAATAGAGATGTTTTCAAATGTTACAGTATACTACAACCAAAACTAAGTTTTCAGAATTCTGAGAAGACAGTAATACTAAGTTTTCAGAATTCTGAGAAGACAGTAATAAACTTTGTTTTGAAGAAAAATACTAAGTGATTTTGCAGGTTTAATTTACTGCTTTTTCTAAACATGTAAAAGAGATACTAATAACATTCATTTGAAAATACTATTTTGAAGGTTCTTGTCCATGGCCTATTAGCAAGTCTGCAAAATTGTCTACCAAGTTTAAGTCTAATTGACTTCTCTGCTTCCCTCCTAATTTTTTTTTTTTTTAAATAGAGGAGATTAAGCAGGCTGTGTGAGCAGCAACCCTTTCCTCCCTCTTTTGTTTCTTGCCTTCCTTACGTAATACTAAAATACTGCAAATATTGAAGAAAGAAGAAATCTGGCAGAATATGTTCTCTCTGCTGCCATTTTGCAATGGAGTATTGTTCCTGAGACCTACACTGGGTTTTGTGGGCACAGTTGCAAAACTTCATCTTCACTTGGCGAGATGACTGAGAATTTTTCATTTGAGAATACCCTGAATACTGCCCAGCAACTTTTACTGATTACATTAGTCAGTATTCTTGTTTGTGTATTCTGTTTAATCTCAAATTGTATCTATTGATAAGTTCTCAGAATGCAGTGATGGTGAAACATTGAGTTTGTGCTAGGTTTTAAAAATCCTGACGAAGTGTTTTGTGAGCAAAGCTAATAGATAATTCAGCATAGAAAGCTTGAAGGAGCTCATGTGTCACCATATTGTCTAAGTGACAGATCACGTATTTAATGTGTATTTAACAAAAATCAAGGTTTCATCAAGTTGGTTTTGCTTGAGGTTTCAGTGCCAGTTTAGTTCACCTCATCTTTTAAGGATTTGGCAATTGGAAGCACTTTTTTTAAACAAAGGGAAAAAGGCAGCTGAAGTTCTGAGAAGCATACTGGGAGCTTTTTAATGCTTCTGAACCTAGGTGGTTTTTTTTGTTTGGTTGGTTGGTTTTTTTTATCCACTAAGATTTAAGTATCTAGTGTAAATTTTTAGAAAGACATGAGAAGTTAAACATGGACTATTGTACTTGAGCTGGATCGTGGATTGGGGCAATGTAGTAGAAGCAGCTCTACAGCTGCTGTGTTGCAAGCATGAAGCTTATTCAGTGCACCAGCTGAATATTAATTGTTGAGCGTCTTTCCTCTTAGCCCATTTGGTAGATTCCCAGCTGGGTTTTTGTGAACTTCTGCCGTGTGGAGTATTTCTGGTAGTTCTGATGTGTCACAGTTCTGCGTCCTTAAATAAATATATGATGATACTAATTGCCAGCATATTAACGTAATTGCACTTACAGAACTAGCTATATAGGTAGGTAGTTTTTAGTAAAGCGTGTTTTGAGACTGTAATACTCACTTTAAAAAATGAGCATCTGCACCCACGTTTAACAAGCATGTCAACTTTAACTTCATGCTTTCAATGGAAGAATAATCCAAAGCTGCGACTTTGCTGGTGAGGGTAAGTTGGGGCGCTCCCTGCTGTTTGAAGGCAAAGTGGCACAATACACACGCAAAATACATGGTATTGCTGCTGACTTTGTGTTCTGTGTCTATCCTTTAGCCTAAAACAAGTGGTTTGTTACTGTCTGTTTCACACAGTTTGTCTCACTAGCTTTTCATTTTAATCTTCTTAAAGAAACTAAACTTTTACCCAGTGTTTAAATCTTTCTTTCTTGTTGTTCAGGTATCTTCTTTTTCTGGTAATTTAATAGAAATCTGGTTTAAAAAATATGACCTTGTAGCACCAGAGTAGTTTCATGCAGTGTTTTTTTGATTTTAAAAAAATATATTTATTTAACAGGTTTCCTTTTTATCAGCTTAAAAAAACCCTAACTCTTGCCCTGTTTTGTGGTTTGGTGGTTGTTTTTGGTTTTTTTTTTTTTTTACCCCTCCTTTAGCACTCAAACTTAGTTTTGCCCTTAATTGAACCAGTTTTCTGTTCTAATTTAACTTTTGGTGCATGGGAATCTTACTCTTCTATTAGATAAACACTTTAAAGGTCTCACAGTAATTTTGTATGTTTTGGTACAATAAAAATTTCTTAACATTTTTGCTTCTTTAACAGGTATTCATTACATGGATTCCAGTTCTGTTTTTTGAAAGTTACACAGACTGTAAGGCACATTTCTGATGTTAAAGGATTTTGATTTTTTTCTTGTGTATTTATAGGAATCTTTGCCTTTAAATGTGCCCGTGCAGAAGAGCTATTTAATATGTTGCAAGAGATAATGCAGAATAATAGCATAAATGTGGTAGAAGAACCAGTAGTAGAAAGGAATAATCATCAAACTGAGTTGGAAGCTCCAAGAACCCCTCGAACACCTACCAGTAAGTAATGGTTATACTGTTAGATGACATACCTGAATGTAATGTGGTACTTAGATGAAAATAGCATTTAATTTGCATTAAATCTTTAGGTAATTAAAAAGAAAACTAATCTAAAGCTAAGAGGCTAATTACAGTAATGCATTCTCTTGAGGTACTTGAGGTACTAAGTCTTGGGAGCAAAACTGCCATAGTCAAGTTCTTCAGCTTTAAGAAATAAGTTCTGGGAACTTAGTTGTTGCATAAGAACAGTGCTACAGTGAAGCACTGTTCTTATGAACACTTAGGAATACACTGATGGAATTGCTTTGTAATATATAATCATGTTATACTTGTAGCATTTCTGAGAAATGTTAATGTTGGGCAATGTTCCATCCTTTTTAAGGGGCAGGGGAAAGTAATGGTGATACTACATCTACAGTGGATTTGGAATCTTTCTTTTGCTGTGAGTAGATGGATGGGTAGAGTGAAGTCCTTTAAAAAATACTGGAGAATTTTAGGCAGATGGCTTGATAGTTGAAAGTAGGAATTCCAAGTTATTGATGATTTTGGAGAGATGGAAGCTTAAGTACATAAGAACCTGCTTGTTAGGGAGACATGTTGTTAACGGTAGAAAGAGAAGTTGGATAGTGAGTTTTCTGGGAGGACAGTGCTGTGTACTACACCTAGAATTCAGTGGTTGCTTCAGACATGTTTCCCAGTAAACACTGGAATGCTATATTCTACAGTTTGCTTTCCCCTTCCTTCCCCCTGGCAACACTGAGTCTTGTGAATATTTAATACTGTTTTACATATTGTAATTTCTCTTTTGAAAATTGAAAATGAAGATACAAAGCATCTTACTTATATACAGTCAAATGTTCTATTTTAATATGGTTTTGCTTGTTTTCTAATTGAATCAGCTCCAGGGTTCAATGCACAAAGTTTACCTAATGGCTATCCCAGATACCCATCTTTTGGAGATGCTTCATCACATCCTTCCAGCAGACATCCTTCTGTTGGAAGTGCACGCCTTCCCTCTGTCGGTGAAGAATCAACACATCCTTTACTTGTACCAGAGGAGCAAGTGGGTATTTTTTTCCCCCTCATATAGCTTCAGTTCTACATTAGTTCAGATTTTCCTGATCCTTGTTCTGTAGGCTTTCATTTGTGTTTTTCAGTATCAGGTGTAATGTATTTCTATTGTATGTTAACTATCTCAGAAAAGTGTTTGCTTTGTCTCTTTAAAACGACACTTTGTCATGTAGCTTGTTGAGGAAAAGTAACTATTCCAAGTTGCTCTTCATATTTATATAAAATAAAGACAAGGAAAATGTGTATTTGCATATACTCTTCAAAAATGTTATTATTTTTTAAGACATAAATTGTACTTTATAATGAGAGATCTTGGTCAGAAAACTTCTTTACATGTGAATCTTCTATTCGGTGAATAGAAATCATAGGATAACTTAGGTTAGAAGGGACCTCTAGAGCCCTCTAGGTCAAATTTCAAAGTTAGGTGGTGGCTGCACAGAGCTTTGTCCTTTCATGCTTTGAATACTCCAAACAAGGGGATTCCGCAGTGCCTCTGAGCCTTGTGTTGCAGTGTTTCACCACCTTTGTGGTGAAAGCATTTCTTCCTAATATGTTATTGGATTTTTATGTTACAGCCGGTGTCTGTTGACCCTTATCCTTTTGCTGAGCATCTCCAAAAAGGGTCTGGCTCTGTCTTGTCTTTATCTTTCAGGTAGTTGAAAACAGCTATTAGGTCGTTTCCTGGCCTTCTCTTGGGACTGAACAAGGACAGGGCTCTCAGCTTCTCCTTGTGTATCACATGCTCCAGCCTCTCTAATCATCACCCTCTACTGGACTTAATCCAGTATGGTGATGTCTGTCTTGTACTGGGGAATCCAGATTCAGTCTCACAAGTGCTGAATTGATGGTGATAATCACTTTCCTTAATCTGCTGATTATGCTTTTGCTAACACAAACCAATGCACATTTGGTTTTCATTGCTGCAATGGCACACTCCTGATTCACATTCAACTTACCATCCACCTGGACCCCCTGGTGCTTTTCTGCAAGGCTGTTTTCAAGTCAGTTGATGCCTAGCTTGTACTGTTGGGTTTGTTCCACACCAGGCACTGGACTTTGCATTTGCTGTTGCTGAAATTCATAAGATTTCTATGAGGTCAGTCCTCCAGGCTGCTGAGATTCCTTTCAGTGGAAACCCAACCAATCTGGGATAGACTGAAAACTTTTAGAGGGTGTGTTCTATCTCATCATTCAGATTGATGATGAAAATGTTAGTCAAGTTTAATAAAATAATAGTGTGGTTTAGGAATACTCCCATGTGTGACAAGAAACAGTGTTGGAAACCAGAGAAGGTAACCAGAGCAAAGTGCAGTGAACTGTCTTGTGCGAAAGGATTTGTTAGGAGCCCCCAAAGAAGAGTCCAAGTGTTATTGTTGGAGTTATTGAAAAGTAAATGAGTTTGCAGAATCATTATAGGAGTCAAGTGAGCTGTACATAACACTTCAGCTTGTAGAGCTTGACAGAGAAATTGGGAAGGCTAGATGACTGCTGCTGTAAAATACTGCTTTGCTGTTTGTGTACCCAGACAGAATTAAAATTTAAAGGAGGAATCCATTACGCCAGTCATTCCTATTTGGCCACATGTTGATCCACCGCAGGGACTTGGAGGGACAAACTAGTGGTATATTCCTGCCTTTCTTAGTGGCACCTGGTGCCAGCTCCTGCTCCTTTTTAATTCTGAGTGCCACAGTTTGTATGGAATTGTATATTTTTCTACTTCAGTTTCTGGTATTAGGAGGCTGGTGGCTCTTGGAGAAAGAACAGACTATTCTTTCAGTAGAGCCAACCTCTCTTCTTATTGCTTAAGGCATACACAAGGTGAGATCGTGGAGTTCTTTTTGTGGTGTTTTTTTTGTTGTTGTTGGTTTTTTTTTTAATGTACAGTAGATTTCCATTGCAGTGTGGAAATTACAAAGATATATTTAGCCAAAGAACTATTGAACTGTTGGTCACTGTCATGGTAAGGAGCAATAAAGTAGAGCTCTGCTTCACTGATTTGTCCAAGTGGACTAATGAGCTAAACTGAGGCAGACCAAGGTTGCCCTCACCAGAGCAGAGCTGGAATGGAACCTGAAAAGCCGTAACTAGAGCACAACTGAGGTAAAACATCAAATCAAAATAATTATTAATGTAGGATGTAAACTCTGTTCTTTGGCTAGAATAATGTTAGCAAAACCAAGAACAAAATTTCAGGTAAAATCCCCAAACTGAGCACAGTTCAGCAAAATGTGAGAGAGATGACCTTTGCTCTTAAACAGCTGCTATCACAAGATTTGGTTTTCAGGTATTTTGATTAGAAAAGCATAAGAATGAAAGAAGTTTGGAGGAAAAAAAAAAGCACAAATAGCATTTCAATTTCCTTTTTTTTTTTTTCCTTCCCCTTCTAGGTGCACACTTACGTCAATACTACTGGGGTACAAGAGGAAAGAAAAAATCGATCAAGTGTGCATGCGCCACTGGAATCAAAGCTTTCAAACACTGAAGCAACTAAAATGAAAGATGATCAGACATGTACTGATGACAGAGATGCTCAGGTTCTCCTGGAGCCTGAAGGAGTTAAGTTTGTTTTAGGACCAACACCTGTTCAAAGGCAGTTAATGGAAAGAGAGAAACTGGAGCAACTTGGGAGAGACCAAGTTAGTGGCGGCAGCAGCACAAACAACACTGAATGGGACACTGGGTACGACAGTGATGAACGTAGAGAAACGCCATCCGGTAATAAATTTGTGTATGAAAATATAAATAGGTTATCAATCCCTAGTGCCTCGGGGGTCAGGAGAGGTCGTTTGACATCAACCAGTACCTCAGACACCCAGAACATTAACAACTCTGCTCAGAGGAGAACTGCGCTGTTGAACTATGAGAACTTGCCATCCTTGCCTCCTGTTTGGGAAGCCCGCAAGCTGAGTAGAGATGAAGATGACAGTTTAGGACCAAAGACCCCATCTCTGAATGGCTACCACAATAACCTAGATCCAATGCATAATTATGTCAATACAGAGAATGTAACAGTACCAGCAAGTGCTCATAAAGTAGAGTTTTCACGACGTCGGGACTGTACCCCAACAGTCTTTAACTTTGACATTAGGCGTCCAAGTTTAGAACACAGGCAGCTCAACTATATACAGGTTGACTTGGAAGGTGGTAGTGACTCCGACAACCCTCAGACTCCCAAAACCCCCACCACTCCACTTCCGCAAACTCCAACCAGGCGCACAGAGCTGTATGCTGTGATAGACATTGAAAGAACTGCTGCTATGTCAAGCTTGCAAAAAGCACTGCCCCGAGATGATGGTACTTCTAGGAAAACTAGACATAACAGTACTGACCTGCCTATGTGAGCCTGGGAAGCATTAAATCATTTGCACCTTTTGTGAAGTTTATAAAATTGAAGATGCAAATACTTTGCATTTCTTAACACTAACGCCTTTTATAGACTAATAGAACTTTTTCTGCATACTTCATGTACTTGTCTAACTAAAGGGAATTAATGTAGAGCAAGTATTCATTTAGGTAACACTATTTCATTCTACAGTAGTAGTAATTACTGCATAGCAGCATCACCACCTTTCACAGTGCCTCTTTAAATTGATTAGAGTCTGAGTGACATGCCAGTTTTGAATTTATAAATATTCTGGTCTGGTGCCTATACTGGTTAATGGCATTTATAACACTTTTTAAAGCCTCTTGATATGTGCATTATTAGCAGGTAAAACTTAATCTTTCAAGATACCTATCTTATGTTCATTCCTCATTTAAGTGGCTCCTCCAGAATGAAATGTATGTAATGCATTAATTCACTCAGTTTGATGTACACAAGATGTGTTGGTTCATCTCAAGGGATATAAACACCACAGCTTTTTTTGTCTGTTTTTTGGTTGTTGGTTTGTTGTGTTGTCTGTTTTTTTTAAAGACCACATGGGCAAGAAGGCCTCTACTTCCCAATAATTTTCTTAACTTGTGTGATACTTGCAGAGGTCACATCAGAGTTTGCTGATCAGAGCTATAAATGCATCTAAACCTAGCCTTAAGCTCCTTCCGCTAGAAGAGAATTCTGAGTGAGGTATCAAGTTCCCTGTGAAATCTGACGGAATTTTAAACTTGTTAGTGTTTTGGGGGTTTTTTTGTGAAGGAATTCACAGGTTGTCTGTATGAATTAAGGTTCTCCTGTAATTTCTTAGTTCAGTGTGCCTTCCTTTCTTTGCATTTGTCTGGTTTTTTATCTGTTCCATAATGTCTTGTTTTAAAAGTAAACATTTTGTACATAGCTTTAATTATTGTTCAGGGTCATTTATGTGTTTGTCTTACTCTCTGCATTAGACAAAGAAAATCGAAGGTCAAATGGTTGTCTTTGGCTAGTGTTCTACTTTGTTTATGCCTGACAGAAATCTCCCAGCTCTCCAGCAGCATGCATTATTGCACAACTGGAAAGGTCTATTATGCAGTTATTGTCTTCCTCTAAAGCATCAGACACAGGTTACACGGGAGGCAGGGTACTGGACTTAGTTTTTTAGAGAAAATTGCACATTCTAGAAATGTGCATCCATAGTTGATAGTATACTTTAATTTAGAAGATATGTAGTAAATTATCTGAAGGTAGTATTATCTACAAGCATACTTCTTTTCCTTTTGTGGTTGGTGAACTTGGTTACAATGATGGCTGCTCAGTGTTACAGGTACATCCAGGTAGAATGTTGTTTGTCAAATATGCCAGATGCACCCTTAGCAGAAGTTTGTGTGTTTGGGTTTTTTTTTTTTGATACTCTGAATAATTTTAGAATTCTGGCAGTATTGCAGGTGCACCTTGGTACTAGCAGCAGAAGAGCTTACTCTTGAGCCTGTGATTGCAAATGAACTGACGCTTGTGTGAACTGAGGTGATGTAAAATAACCCTTGAACTGTGAGTGAGGAAAAACACGCAAGAAAAGCCATTTGAAGATCTTAAAAAGAGTTAAGGGTCTTCATGCAATATTTGAATTGAAGTTTTGTAAAAAACAAACTACAATTTTCAGTTACATTGGAGTGTATTCCTGTTCCTTTGTTAACTTTTTCTTTGGTCTTCTCTCAGTTTAGTAGTGGCAGCAATAGTAGCACCTGGCATACATGTGTCTTGATACACCATTAAGGGATGTCAGGCAACCTTTTCGCTCTGACTTCCATTCTCCTTTACAGATTGTGTGGTACTGAAAGACCAGATGCAAAAAGAACCTAATTTGCAGAGGTAAAAGATGGGAGTCCTTGAGACTATTATGAGGAACTTAAATGAGATTAAAAAACCCCTCATTAATGATTTCACGGTCAACATATGCATACTCTTGTGGTAGACTCGTTGACTTGTGGGGAGACTTTGGTACTCAAGAAGGTGATGACTACCTAGAGTTAGACATTTTACAGGTCTGCAGCGTTAATGCTCCTTCACATCTTTGCCGTTGCCTCACCTTATGCTATGGACTAGTCTTGGTCTGTACTGAAGAGAAATTACCAGATATTGTGAAATAATTACTGCATTAATGATACTGGTGTGATTCTTCTTCTTACCTTATAGCTCACTTAAATTTGTGAGCTGAGCTAATGCTTCAGCATCTGTTTGGAGGCAAACGTGTTAATCTAGCTAGCTGCCTAGAAATACTTGGTCCTCATCTGTATAGTATGGATATTTCAGAAATACTAATTAATTGGACCCTTAAAACACACCTTGTGAGGCAGGGAAGTAATATTTCTAATTGACAGATAGGGAAATGGAGGCTTCAGGTAGATCCTAAGTGACCTGCTGAAATTACAACAACAAACATACCCCTTCTTAATTCCAGTTTATCCTGAATGGTCTCAGATACAAGGAATGGCCTGAGTAATTTTTAATGTTGTTGTGAGTTTCACAATACTTCATGGGGGGGTATTTTCTTAGCTCTGGTCCCCGGAATTGAGAACATACTGAGATGTCAACTTTCTGTAGTCTTAATTATATTAACAAGTCTGACAATATATTTTCCAGGACTATTTTTTTTACCCTCTTACATTTTAATGGGTGGGATAATGCTTTCTCATTTTGTGTACGCTGCAGTCGTACTGGGTAGTCCTTGTTACTCACGCTACTTGTCTTTAGCATTCCTTATTTTCTGCTCTTTGAAGTAGATGTAGTTGCAATGCACTTTACCCTTTGAGACTTGGTAAATATTTTTTTTCAATTCAGTCTCTTTTAAAGACTGTGATGTTAGGTTTAGTGTCTGTAATTTAGGATTCAGTTTTCAGCTGAAATCTCTCCACAGTATTTAGATCATATTTATTTTGGGCCCACAGGTGTATAGACTAATAAACTACAAATATGTAACGATTTTCTTTAGTAACAGAGACATGTTAAGTTTACATAAACTAGGCCCTGCAAAAATGGCAGCATCTCCATCAGTTCTACTTTTCATCCATAACACGCAGTTGGCTGCTACCCTTCAAGCCTGTTTGACAAGGGAAAGCCTTTAACTGTAGGTATTCCTTTAATGCAATGATTTGGGAAAGATATACATTAGTGTACCTTTTAAACAAGGAAACTGAGTTGATAAAACAGATTACTCCGTGACCAAAAGTACATAATAAAGATTGTACTAGAAATACAGTTAGTGAGAATTTAATCGGTTGGTTAGATCAGGGATTTTTTTTCTCAAATTGATGTCAAGAGGAGGACCAGTTTTTAAAATTTTGTGGTATTTCTTGGTGACTCCATAAAACAATATGAAAAAGACCATTTTGAAAACCTTAACTCTCATTAGAACATTTTTTGTTTCCCCTGATAAGTACGTTTTGCATATGATGTGGGTTGAATGTAGTGTTGTGCATTGAAGCACTATTCCTGTTCCTATTAAAGTCTACAGAACTTTTATAGAAATCTTAAGTGTTCAGATAGACACTTCATATCGTAAACTGCTTAATTCTCCCCCCTACCCATGTTTGGGTATTTCTGTGTGTGTTTACACCTCTGACTAGAGATTGGGTGTATAAAAAGGGCCGCAGAAAGCTGTCAGCTGTACAAAGTCCAAACCAGTGTCAAAATGGGGCCGCTCTTCTGCCGGTGACAAACCAGCAGTTAATTTTGATGGTTTTATAACACCGTGTATTGGCTCAAAATCTGGCTATCCTTGGTTGTGTTTTATATTTAACCACTGTTCAATGAGACAGAGTCAGGAGAGAGCAGACACTCTTTTTTCACTGTTGGTGAAGTAAAAATGCAAGTTCTGATTAATGTTAGTTACTACTTTGAGCGTATAATGATGTATCTGATCTGGACCTCTATTTCTAAGCAGTATTTTCCTCTTCGTGTAAGGTGGGATCAATGGTGAAATTCCATTTCTGCACTGTACTAATTTATTTAATTTCTGCAAATAAGATGAAACTGATTTAGTAGGAATAGTGGACTTAAATCTGAAATTCTGTATTTTCCCTAAAGAAGTTTGGTTCTCCAGTTTGATAGATAGAATTAGGTATTTTTGGAATTTAATTATGGGAGCTTTCCCATCTTTTCCTTGAGGTAGCAATTCAGGCATTTATATTTGACAGTATTTACTTAATATAAACATAAGTTCGTTTATGGTATCTTTATTTTAAATTCATATACACTCCACGAAAAAAATAATCCAGAAGAAATTCCACCACAAAAAACTGCGTTAAGATGGAGTCAAGGTTGCTGACGTCCTTCTTACAGAGCATATACGAAAAAGACAAGAAGTCACGAGTTAAGGTTCTTTTGCAATCTTTAGGAATTGCTTCCTCTTTTTGACAAGATAAGTGAATAAGGAAAAAAAAAAACCTTAGCAGCTGCAACTCTGACCACGTATACACTATTTCTTGGGATACTGTGCTGTAAGGGATGTGACTAAGTCTGTCAGATGTCTTATGAGGATATTATCCTAACACGGTGTTTACTCCAGATTAACGCAGTATTTTGTTTGGAAATATGTAGGTATACAGATAGAAATAGAGTATGGGAGATAAAGTTACCTTTAAAGTTGATGAAACAAGTGTTGGACATTTCTATATTTTTATATATGACAAAGGGCATTTTGAAATTTTTCTTGCAGTTTTAGTAATTATTTAGTGTGGTAATATACATATATGTGACAATGTTTTCTGCTATATCCATTACTTTGGTGTAATTCTATTTTATGTAGCAAATATGTGTATATACAAAGGAGATTATGTAAAAAATACGATTAAGAAATAGGCTCGAGCCCTTCAGAACAGGGACCGTCTTCCTCTGCAAAGTACTTAATGCCTCAGGGTCCCAGCCACAGCTGAGGGCTGAGACCTGCGATGACCGAATTGCCAAGCGATGAGCGTGGAGGAGCAGCTCCTCTGCTTTCCACGAGAAGCCTTAGTACGAAAGGTGCCGTGAAGCTCGCCTTGCCGCACTCTGGTGCTGGGCTCGTACGTGGTCATTCCAAACGCCACCTGCCAACAACCCAGAGAGCCCAGAGTCCGTCTGTCCTTTGCTCCAGTCCTTCCCTTTGGGAGTAGGAAAGAAAATCTGAGGTAGGAGCTTTGATGTCATCAGGGAATCTTCCTTGTTAGCAGGGCGATCTTTCCGGAGCTTGTTCAGGCCTCATGCAGGGTCCTTTGGAGCCAAATGAACGATTCGTGTTGACTTCAAGGGCCACTGGATGCGTTCCTGCAAGATTGCGTTCCGCTGACATAACAGCTCTGTTACACCTGAGGATCTGGTTGGTCAAGTTCTTCAGGAATGGTCTAAAAATATTGTAAAAATATAAATATATTTAATGACATGTACTGAAAAAAAATCCTATTTGTTGTGGTCAGAGTTCAGATTACTATGTGAATTTTGATTTCTTAGTCATACTTGCATATATATTGCTTTAACTATTATGTATGAAAGAGGAAGTGATTCTAAAGTGTGTGAAAGGTCAGGATTACACCTGTTTTTTAATGGTTATATTATTTAGGAATGGATGTCAGCAAATTTAACTCCATATTAATGCAGTTTTTTTGCATTAGAATATGTGTGTATATCATACACCCACATTTTATATATAATATATTATATATTTGGTACTAACTTTGTATTTTCCTTGAAATTTTGCCAAATCCTGGACACGGATGTTCTCACTTGTAAGACTTTGGTACTTAATAACTGAATGTATAAGAAATGCTCTGGTATGAAAGGAAGGAGTGTTGTACGGTGTCCCACAACACAGATATCCCAACCAGCAGGCACGTTGCCTTTTTCACATCTCGCTTCATTGCAGTGTCACCTTTTGTCTCCTGAAAAACAGAGTGGTTTTGTAACTGAACTGCAGACCTGCCATTGCAGTACGGCTGAATACTGCTCTAGCATCAAAGCTGACTGGTAGTAGTAAAAATACAATAGTCACCAGTGTGCCACAAATGCATTTATTAAATGCAGAAATAGACATTTCTACAAAGGCCAAAATCTTATGTTGTATGTTCCTTTCTTGTCATTACATTGTACGATATTGTAAGATTATTGTATGTCCTAATTTGCATTATAAAATGTTTTTTCCTACTTAAAGGCATAAATATAGCAACTTTGTATAAAGGTAGCTTTCTAGATTTTTATTTCTTTTATATAAAAAAGTCTAAACAGTGGGAGTACCATTGCCAAATTGTTTATAAAATTTCAATTAATTTGCCCTGTTCAATGAATTTGTTTTTACAAACATTCCGTATTTCTTTTATGAGAAAAGTGATATTATACTATGCAGAAAGAGTGTATTTTTATGCCATTCCACGTTAATCTTAAATAAGCCTAATTTCACTTGTTTTAAGCTGTCATTATGGAGAAAGCTTAAGAAAAGCGCATTTTTTTTAAAATGTATTATGATAACATTTTTCCCTTTTACCAGTGCCAACTTCATTTGGAAAAAAAAAATTGTAGCATGGCAATAAACTATTGATTTTACATTGAAAATCGTCTGTGGGTTACTTCAATATTTACCAGTGTTAGTGTTGCTGCATTGTATTTTGTTAGTATAACGGTTTTTTGCTTTTCTTTAAATATCCCTGCATGTAAATCACAATAATACATATGTTAATTTTTGGTTGGGAGCACCCGAAGGGTTGGACTTTGTCAAAGGTCTCCAGGTTCCTTCCTTCCTCAGATTCTTACCTGCTGAGAGGTTAAAGTGACTGGTTTGACTCAAAGTTAAGCCTCAAGCTAGATACTGTTATCGGTGCCTGAATTATTGGTCCTGAAGAAACCAGGGAACCTTTGCTGCTCTGTTATTGCTACACCATTTGTAGCTCAGCTGTAAGCAGAAGGTCTCCACCTGAATTAAAGCGCTGTCAGTAGATAAGGAGGTCTGACTGAAAATTCATCCTTGAGCCATGGAGCCTGTGCTTCCCTCAGGTGTTGGAGTGGTCTTTGTGACTGAAACACGCTCTGTTTCTTAATCCTGAAAGCGATGAGGTGATTTACAAATTATGTATGTTTATGAAAATATTAAAATGAGGCACTTTTTTCCCCCCTTCACTTACAGTGTGACCTTGAAAATTGCCATGAGCACATCAGAGGCAAGGGCACTGCACAGCTGGAAGCAAGAGGCAGGGACCTGTAACTAGCACTGCTGCTGGGCTCTTCTGATTCTGGTGTCACTAATTTTATACATTAAAATCATAGATTAGCAATAATCAAAACTGTCTTAAACCAAACTTGAAAATTTTGTGAGTAGTTTTTTTCTGTGAGCTTTTCATCTTCCAAAGGACATAGCTTGGTTAATTATCTGAGGCACTTAAAATTTTTTTTTTCTCTAGCTCACACCACAGTAGCATCAAATGTGAATTAAAATGAATCACTAGTTCAGTACTAATCTTTATGAGTGCTCTGAGATAAAAATAGTTAACATTGTTTTAGTAGACAAAACTTAAGATACTTTTCTACATAACTATGAGGAAGTACTCGAATTTTCAGAACAAGGTTAGGGGGGAAACATGTCTAACTCTTCAAATAAAACAAAGCAAAAAGACCAAAGAACTTCAGAAAAATCCTAACCAGGTATTGACATACTGAAAACCAAAGACAGATGTGCAAGTTGGCAGAGTTTTAGTCATGTTCTTTTTTGCCGTCCCCATTGGGACGGATACCTGTCTTTGGACAGCTTGAATCAGGAACGAACAGCTTTGCATGCATCCCAAGAAATTTGTATCTGGCAGCAAGAAGAAGAATACCAGCTGGAATTAATTCTTGAGGAATAAATCATAAATACTAATTCACTTTTTAATATATGATCAGGTAACTAACAGGCTTTTTGTGTGGAGGAAAAGTAGCAACAGAACAAGGCTTGGACGTGGTCTCATGCTTCTGCAAAGCTGCCAAGAGAATAGTTACCAATTTTTTCATATTGGAATGAAGAGTGGATTGAGTGGGATTGTGCTGGGCTATCTCCTGTTCATGGCTTTTAATTGACGATGTGGATGATACAATAGCAGAGATCCAGGGTGGCCTGGCAGGCACGCTGGAGACCAGGGGTGGCAATTGAAAATGCTTTTGACTGGTTTGAGAACTGACTGCTAGTAATAAGATGAAATTAAACTGAGGAAACTCCAAGCTCCTCTGCGGAGGCAGAAACAACTTTGTATAGAAATACAGCGGAAAGTAAGATGACACCAAGTTGGGCAGGAGTGTTGCTTGAGGGAAGGATGGCTCTGCAGAGGGATCTAGCCAGGGATCGATGGGCCGAGGCCAATGGCATGAGGTTCAACAAGGCCAAGTGCCGGGTCCTGCACTTGGGTCACAACAACCCCAAGCAGCGCTACAGGCTCGGGGCGGAGTGGCTGGAAAGCTGCCCGGCAGAAAGGGACCTGGGGGTGTTGGTGGGCAGCCGGCTGGATATGAGCCAGCAGTGTGCCCGGGTGGGCAAGAAGGCCAACAGCATCCTGGCCTGGATCAGGAATAGTGTGGTGAGCCGGACTAGGGAAGTGATCATCCCCCTGTACTCGGCACTGGTGAGGCCCCACCTCGAGTGCTGCCTTCAGTTTTGGGCCCCTCACCAAAAAAAAGACATCGAGGTGCTGGAGCGTGTCCAGAGAAAGGCAACAAAGCTGGTGAGGGGTCTGGAGAATGAGCCACATGAGGAGNTACAGCAAACTTTCACTGTCCTGAGATGACTCAATACCTTAAAAAGGTAACATGAGGAAGGGTCTCCTTACCCACCCAACCACCGAGAAGCTCACGCTTGTGCAAAGTGTTGTGCTGATGCACCAAAATTTAATACATGTGTACACAAAGGCTTTTCAGTCATCCTAATGAATATGTAAGCTTAGGTGGAGTTATGTATTAGGTAGGTGGAATTATGAGAATATTTTGTGTATAAATAATGGCTGAATATGCCCGGTGAGGTGTGCTAAATTTGTGGGTTTCCCACCTAGCACGCGATGTCGAATAAGGCAGTATCTCCTCTCTACTTTTGGTTTCGAGACCTTTTCTTTCAGGTAACAATCTGAAAGGTCCCTTCCAACCTAGACCATTCTACGATTCCACGGTGCTGTGTGCCCGGACGGCGGCCCTCGGGAGAAGGGCCGGCTCTGCGGCCCTGCCCCGCCGGGCTCCCGCCGGGCTCACCCCGGCCATGCGCTGCCATGCTAGAGGCGGGCGGAGCGGGGGAAGAGCCCACCGCCCTCCACGTCGCCGAGCTCATCACAGCTACCGCAATCCCCCGCTCCCGGGCGGCGCCCGCCGCGCACAGCCTCCCTCAGGGGCGGGCGGCACCTCCCAGCGCGCCGCGCGCCGCCGGAAGGGGCGGTGTCTCCTCGACGCCACTTCCGTCGAGAGCGCGTGTAGGGGCTGCGGAGCTGCGCGCGGGCTGGTTCTCTCGGGCGGAGGCGGCGTCCCGGCGGCAGTACCGGCACCACCATGGTGAGCGGCGGGGGGCGGCGGCCGCGCTCCCCGCCGTCGCCGCGTTGTGGGGGCCTGGCGGCCGCGCCCCTCCCCACCCCCGCGCCTTGTCCGGTGGCGCTCGCGCGGGGGCGGCCTCGCGCCCAGCCCCGCGCGCGGCGGGCGGGAGCGGGGGGGGGAGGCGCCTTAGGCCTGGAATGTTCTAGAGCGCGCCCCGTGGAGGGTCCCTTCTGGGGCCGATTCGGCCTGTGGGCCGGCGGGGGCCGTGGCGGGGGGGGGC
>VXBO01000981.1:720302-794983 GCA_013400135.1 Rhinoptilus africanus
GGGGGGAAAGGGGGGGCAAGGGGAAGGTTGGGGAGGGACTCTTTATCATTGAATCATGGAATTTCTTGGGTTGGAAGGGACCTTTAAAGGCCATCTAGTCCAACCCCCCTGCAGTGAGCAGGGACATCTTCAACTAGATGAGGTTGCTCAGAGCCTCATCAAGCCTGGCCTTGAATGTCCCCAGGGATGGGGCCTCCACCACCTCTCTGGGCAACCTGTTCCAGTGTCTCACCACCATCATGGTAAAGAACTTAAGAACTTAACTTTATCAGGGAGTGTAGTGATAGGACGAGGGGTAACACTTGTAAACTGAAAAAGGGGAGATCTAAATTAGATATTAGGAAGAAATTCTCTACTGTGAGGGTGGTGAGCCACTGGAACAGGTTGCCCGGAGAAGCTGTGGAGGCCCGATCCCTGGAAGTGTTCAAGGCCAGGCTGGATGGGGCTTTTAGGATCCTGGTCTAGTGGGAGGTGTCCCTGCCCATGGCAGGGGGTTGGGACTAGATGATCTTTAAGGTCCTGTCTAACCTGAGCCATTCTATGATTTGATCCTACTTCATGTAAGGCCTTCAGTTCTCTGCAAGTATGAGTCTTCAGTGGCATGTATTCATTGCTGATATAATTAATTCATATGGAAATGCAAACCCCAAAAAGATTAGAGTTCAACACAAATATCAAAATATTAAAGCCCCAGTGTGCTTGGTAATTAGACTTTTTATGTTCTGCTGGGTGTGCCTGTCTTTGGGTTGTCTGGATCTGATGGTTAGCCATGCAGAAGAGCAACGCAGACCAGCAAGGCAGACGTTGCCTTAAAGTAAGGTACTGCTAACGGTGTTACAGGCTTACAGAGCTTATCAGAAAATATGGTATGCAGTCTCTTGGAGTACATTGTAATCTGTCTTGTGATCTCTTCACGTGATGATAAAATCGCAAGATAAATTCATGTTGATGCTTCCTTAAAAATCTATCTTGAATATACCTTTTATCAAAACCAAATGGGGTATAGAAATAAATCATTTTAATAGTACAGACATTGTTTAGGTTGTTAGGTATTCGTTTTATTAAAGCTAAAGTAATACGCTTATATTAACTCTGTTTTAGGCGTCCATTTCCCTTGCTCCTGTGAACATTTTCAAGGCAGGTGCAGATGAAGAAAAGGCTGAAACAGCTCGGCTGGTAAGTTTAAGTCCATAGGAAACTGTTAATACTTGGGGTAATTAAACTTCGTCTTTTTTACTGTTAAATGTACTTTCATTTATTGATGATGTGGAATTTCATCTGTCTCATTAGTTTTTCTTGCTGCATGCCTGTGAACAGAAGGTAGGAGGAGTGTTATTTATGCCAACAATTAGAGAAAGTCCTTGTAAGTGTTCAAAACTAATTACCGTAGCTCAGAAGATTGATATTCATTGGAAGGCATTTCTTTTGGCTGTGAGACAGGTTTTTATGGGTTCTGTGAGAATTAAGTATATTTGATCTGGTTATCAAGATGTAGTAGTTGAGAAACTTGGACCCAGACTCTGCTGAAAGGAGTGTGGCTCTGGAAGGGTTGGGTTAAGCGTCCTCTTGGAAGTTACGTGCTCGCGGCTACTTCTTGTATTAAAGAAGAAATAAATCCTTTTCTAAGGTATATTTGCTTTCATTTCAGTCATCTTTTGTTGGTGCCATTGCTATTGGTGACCTGGTTAAGAGCACTCTGGGGCCTAAAGGAATGGTAAGACAGCTGCGAGTTCTCAGTGGTTATACCTGTTAATTTTTAATAGTTAGAGTATGTTTTCAAGCAGTACTCTAAATCTTGTGTCTTGTAGGACAAGATTCTTTTAAGTACTGGAAGAGACAGCACCGTAACAGTGACCAATGATGGTGCAACCATCCTGAAAGCTATTGGAGTTGACAACCCCGCTGCCAAGGTCTTGGTTGGTGAGTTTTTAACATTGCCATTGGAGTATTTGGCATTTCTTCATTTGTACCTTTATTGTATATTTGTTCTTAGAAAAGTAGTTTTCAAATAATGTGAAAAATTGAAGGGAAGTGTGGCAGAATTGCTGAAGTAAGGAGGCCAAGGTGTTGCAGGGAGTTGTGGAACTCTGCAAAAATAGAATTGAGGTATATGCTGCTCTTGCCAAACCGTTCTGTTGTTTCCTTGGTTTCCTTCAACCCTGGTTTGTCTCAGGAGGCAAAAGGGTCTAAAGGCAGCTGTGTGCCCCTCTCTTTTTCACCGGGAAAATTTGGAACAGAAGGCTTTTGGAGTACAGAGGTTCTCTCTGGTTCTCCCTGATTTAAATCTCTTTTTATCACGTAATGAGCATTGTACTCTGGACAGAGTTTACCTCTGTGATCAACTGTCATAGTGTGCCAGTGGTCCAGTTCTAATGACAAACAGGACCCTGAACAATTTGGTGTCAAGTTTCTTATGATTTCATGATTGTTGAGGCCTTGTTTATCAACGCTTCATGGGGCATACTTGGTCATTACATTTTGTGATCCTGTGTGTATAGCTTAGAGCTTCCATCCGGCCCGGTTTCCTTTTGATAACCATCTTTAGGAATGAGAGGAGTAGCTCTTGACCACCACCAGACTGGAACTGGTGTCTAGATTGCAAATGAAGAACAGGAATTTGAAGGATGCTGAATTTGATTTGCATCTCAGTTTTTTTTTGTGTCTTAAAACTGTGACCTCTTTAAATTCTTGAAGAGAAAGATTCTTTTTTCTTCTCTAAACTAATGTGGGATAAAAATGTTTGTACTTAAAGCTTGTGCTGGTGAGCATTGTGAATCAAAAGATTAATAGAGCGGCTTCTTTCTTCAGATATGTCAAAGGTTCAAGATGATGAAGTTGGTGATGGAACTACGTCTGTCACAGTGTTGGCAGCTGAATTGCTGAGGGTGATGTATTACAGTTTTTCAGATGTGTTTTTGTTTGGCAATGTATTCCTGTGGTACCAACAGGGGATGTGCTATTCGTGTTTATGGGTGCTCCCAAAGTATAGGATACCTTACTCTATTGCTGTTGAAATTGATAGGAAAAATCCCTCCCTTAGATACTGCATCATCAATTTTTTCTTTTATTTTAATCTAGTTTCCTTATTTTATTATTTATAAATTCACAAGTATTTTAATTTGGTACATTTTAGAAAATTATTTTATTTCATATACAAGTGAAACAGAGAAGTACCGCTCTCCCAGGTCACTTCTGGATGTTGTGCTGGGCAGCATGCATCACTGCTTAATTATGGAGTTTAGTCTTCTGAAATCCTTTTCATAATGTTGATGAGATAAAAACCAAGGCAAGTTAAATTCTGTTCTTGTGCGCACAAGACCTTAATTCATACTGTTTCTTTAAACTCTGCATACAGAGTTTACACTGATAAGCTCTAAATCTGAAATTACTATGAAGGAGACTTCAGAAGCGAGGAATTCTTGTTAGCAGAGCTATGCCAGTAAGTCTAGTCATCTCAGATGCAGGAACTGTGATCATGAGCGTCTGAGAAATGATGTGTCAGCTTGCCAAGTTGCTTGCAAAAAAGGGAGTTTTAAGATGTTTTGTTGGTTTTGGTTTTGTTTTTTTTTTCCCAACTATGCTTTAAGCTGCAGCCATAAATGAACAGGAAACTAATCTCAGACATGAAGTGAAAGATTGCTGTTTTGGGGTATATGTCTGCTTGCTATTCATATTGGAGTTAGGATTCTTTTTTTGCATTAATCAAAACTTCGTGATGATATTCCAAGGCCAGATCATATTTGCCTAGATTAGGGGAAAAAAAAAAAAAGCTGCCAGCAGGGTGACTTAATTTTCATTTTACAGCTCTCTGGCTTTTACTGCTGTTCAGAATTTTCTGATTACTTGGAAGTGTCTTTCCTAGTTAGTGTAAATGTATCTTGGGAGAAAAACTAATTATTAATTTAACTTAAATAGGAGGCAGAATTACTCATTTCAAAGAAGATTCATCCTCAGACCATCATTGCAGGCTGGAGGGCAGCCACAAAAGCTTCAAGAGAGGCACTTTTGAAAGCAGCTGTGGATCATGGGTTAGTGATGTACATTTGCTGTAACTCTTTATGAATCAGTCCAGATTAAAACATCAGTGAGAGTTATATACTGTTGGGAAATTGTTCGGTCTCTTTTTATGTAGCATAAAGGCTGAATTTATGAATTTTAACAATTAAGGAAAAAAGGCTGCTTTTCTTTTTTAGATGAATTACAGAAGCTGTATGAAATTATTTAAAATTACTAACGATGTGCAGAAACAAAATACAAGCAATAATTTGCTCCCTAGAGCAAAAATCTGAGCTGTTGTTTCAGATTTCATACTCTGATTTTAAATATGACTGTTTTCTTTACCTGACACTTAAAGAGCTCAGACTTTCTAGAGTTGAATGCAAAGGTTCTCTTAATTGAACTTGTATTTCAAATAGAAGGCTGTGTGCTGGGACACTGGAGGGATTCTGTGTAGCGCTTCTCAAAATGGAACGTGGTACACACAGATATGGGCTAGAAGAACTGGGGAGAGACGCACAGTGGTAGGTTAATGATAGTTCAGACTTCCCACTTTAACTGTCCTGACTTTCTTTTAGTAATGATGAAGTGAAGTTCCGTGAAGACTTGATGAACATTGCAGGAACGACTCTTTCATCAAAATTACTTACTCATCATAAAGATCACTTTGTCAAGCTAGCTGTAGAAGCTGTTCTTAGGTTGAAAGGTTCTGGTAATTTGGAGGCTATCCACGTCATTAAGAAACTTGGTGGAAGTTTGGCTGATTCCTACTTAGATGAAGGTAAGTCTTTGTATCTTGGCTGTACGTGCACTTGAGAAATGAAGCTGTTAAAAATTGCACATCTGTATATAGATTTGTGCTAGGAAACATTGCTGTGCTATTGTTAAATTGATTAATAAATATGAGGGGGTTTTGTAATAATTTAATTGTTCTCCTTTTTTAATTTGAAGTCTTACAAGACCTTTCTGTTACTACAGGCTTTTTACTTGACAAGAAGATTGGTGTAAATCAGCCAAAAAGAATTGAAAATGCAAAGATTCTTATTGCAAATACTGGTATGGATACAGACAAGATTAAGGTATGTGACAGAACTACTGTTGTGAAATAATGTTTTCGTAAATGGATTGAATTTTTAGACTGAACTCCCTTGTTTTCTTTGATTCAGATTTTTGGCTCTCGTGTTAGAGTGGACTCTACAGCAAAAGTAGCAGAAATAGAACAGGCAGAAAAAGAAAAAATGAAGGAGAAGGTAGAGCGTATTCTTAAACATGGAATAAACTGCTTTATTAACAGGTGTGTATCTTCTTGGAAAAAGGGGAGAATTACAAAGTAGCAAGATTTTAATGTTGTATGACTGTGAAGAACATTATTTATGCTCATGTCTGTAAAATTAGGTATTGGATATTACCTAATGCTTAACTGACTCTTCTTACTGAGGTCGATGTTGGTTTCTGTGCTTCCCCTTATGCACCATGGCCTCCCTTTTGTTTTTTCTTTTTTCTTTTAAAGAGAAAGAACTGATCTTATTTAATCTGGGATCCGTGTTTAAGTCCAGTTGAAGCAATGTCACTATGCTTTTATACTAACAGATTTATTTAGTTATGAAAGCCGGCAGCATTGTCCCCATCCCCATTCCCCCTTTTGGAGGGAAATTGGTGTTTGAAAGAGTCTGTGCTGCTGAATGCATTTAGTTCAGATTGAAGCAGCTGTGTTTTACCCTCCATTAAAATGCTGGTGCTGGAGTACTTCTCTGAGTTTTAGAGTGTTTGAGGTCTCTGTGTTCCCTGGCACGAGCCTGACATGATACACATCTTTGGAAGTATGAAAGATAACAATTTTCATGTAATGGTTCATTCAGCTCACAAGAAATGTCACAATCTGTTACATATTTTTGCTAGCAGTGAACTTCTCTTCTGAAGTGTCACAGTGCAAAAAACCCCATTCAGTTGTTATTTAAGGATATGAGAAGTCCTTCTGCCTTTCAGTAATTCTCATTTGAATGCAACTGCCATACATAGGGGCAAGTTGACACATGGAGTTTCATCTCATCATGTAGTGTACTAGGAAGCTGATTAGCTGGTACTACACCAGTGGATGGGAGTTGCGAGAGCAGCACCGTTTTCCACAGTAGCAAAGATTTACTCGTGCATCTTGTAACTCGCCTTCAAAATTGGTGTTAAACATCTGTCAGAAGCTGCATGATGAATCTCATAGTCTCTCCATCTATGTCATATTTCATATACATTGCGTGCGAGTGTAGGCAAAATGAGCATTCTGTCCAGTGGGCATGGTACAAATACAAAGACTCCTAGAGTCAGGAGTCCTGTGGGTAAACTGTTGGAAGAATCCTTCGGGGTATGCAAAAAAAGCCCCCACCCGTAACTCCCTCGCTGTTACCCAGTGTGCTTGTATGTCGTGGTTTGGCCTCAGATGGCAACAAAGAACCACATGCCGCTCGCTCCAGGCTTTCCTGAATGGAAAGCGCAAGGAAAGGGCAGAACTCGTGGGCTGAGATAACGGCAGTTTAATAGAACAGCAAAGGTAACACAAAAAAACAACAATAATAACAAGGACAGAGGAATATACAAACGCGGTTAGGGAACTGCTGCTCACCAGACCCGGGCAAGCAGCGACTTCCCGCCCCGCCCCCTCCCCTCCCGGCAGCTCAGGGTGGGCTTGGCTCACATGGGATGGAATACTGATACCCCTGGGTCGGGGAGAGTTAACCCTGTCCCCGCCGGAACCAGGACATTGTAACACGGGTGCTTGTTCAGGTAGGGTAGCAGTCAGTCACTGCAGCCTAGTGGTATTCCAGTTAGATTGAATCTCGACTTTCAGATTTATTCCCTGACAAAATTTACTTCTCTTTGAGGCATACTGTAGATCCACTTCACATCTGATACTGTGGATGTTGGCCAGTTAAATACCTCGGAGGAGATGCTTGGTAAAGGTGAAGGCTATATGGATGGAGAGTTTGAAGAACCTTCTCTGCGTTTACCCAGCAGCACCAATTGTACAGGAGCTGATAGGACCTGGTGTCTCCTGGCTCCTGCTGGATCTAGCTTTTTCAGTCTCTAATTTGAAAGGGAAAAATAATTTGGCATAGCACTCCTGAGTGGTTGCTAACCATTCAGCTTTAGATGACTGTTATAGAGTGGGATACATATTAATAGGGGAGCACATACTCTTCTCTGTGCTCTGCTATTTATACATGTTGCAAGACCAGCCATTTATTGTTACCATAGAGTTGTTTGGATTTTGTAGTGCTGAAGGAATTAAAGCCTTACTTCACATGTTACTGTAGTGCACTTTGCTAGAATAGGCAGGTACCTGCAGGTTAAGTACCTGCAGACACTTAGGATCAAAGGGCTTAGAATTTAAAGCATATGGGCCCCTGGGCATTGATAGCGTGTCTTGAGAAGAAGGAGATGGGTATTTCAAAGAGCTACAATAGTTTGATTTTTTTTTTTTTAACTTTGTATGTTTTCCTGTCACTGCCTTTGCTTCTGTGTTGTGTAAGGTTCCGTGTGTGGCAGATGCCTCACATATTGACTGCTTTTGTAGATTTCAGAATGTCTGTGCTACTGAGAGTTGGGTGTCCTTTGTTATTCTGGTATTTAAAGGGCTTGTTTGTGTGTAATGAGAAGATGTGCCTGTGTTTTAATTGTAGACAGTTGATCTACAACTACCCTGAACAGCTCTTTGGAGCTGCTGGCGTCATGGCTATTGAACATGCAGACTTTGCTGGTGTAGAACGTCTGGCTCTTGTTACAGGTGTGTAGAGTACCTTGTTGTGTGATTGTTTGATCTTTAGTAAATGTGAATACTTGACCAGCTACCTTGTATTTATTAAGCAGATCTGTGAATGTGAAAAGTACTCCAGATAAGCTTTATTTTAAAGTACTTAAACACAAATGTGTATGGAGGACCCTATGAAATTGGCCATAGGAAATTTTGAAATTACTTTGTTCATTTATCAACTGCTGTATAACTGTTAGTATTTTTTTCAGAAGCAGGTAACTCGGTTTGTATCTTCAGCGTGTTGTACTTCACACATAAACTGTTGTGATTCTCAATCCTCCCTGCGTAATAATTTAGACATTTTTTTTTTCTAGCAACTGTGAATAAAGGATCGTAATGCTAACTGTGGAATGTAATTTAGCCAGTTAGTGACAGTTAGTAATTTTCTTTCATATTTAAAAAACATTTTCAGTTAAGTCCTGGCTTGATAAACTTTTGAAATGTTTGTTTTCCAAGGAAAAGATGAAACTTAGCAATAAAAAGGATAAAATAATAAATCCACAAGTTAGTTAATAGCATCTTGTTATAAGTGGATGTTGTTTGATTGTAATAACAGAAAAGACTAAAGAGTCATCCTTTGTTGAAAATGTGGGCCTGAGTCATCGACTTGAGATGAACCTCAAATTAACATGAACAGCCTGGATGTTTTTAGTAGTGGTTAGTGTAAATGTGACTCTAGTAACTAATGAAAATTAAACACCTGTAATGTTACAGATGATTCTTGCTCTCTAAGTAGAGGTGGTTACCTGGAATATCATAAAAAATTGATTATGAAAGTGATAAAGAGTGCGATAACTTGTTTTGTTGGGAGAAGGGAAAAGATACTGACTTGTTTAGCTTATCAAAACTGAAGTAGCGATTTTGTATAACTGTCTGTGCTCCCATTGACGCAGGCAAACACTTGATTAAGAGCAACATTGCTTATGTTCTGGATCAAATTCAAAGCAAATATTGCAGGCAGAGCAAGTGGACCATATCAGACCACACTGGATCAAGTAATATAGCTGAAAAAAAAATAGCCAAGTTTTTCGTAAGCCCAAAGCTTCTGTTAAAAATCTTGTCTTTCCTTCTACTGCTACAACTACAGCCATGCCGCAAGTTAATGCAGAATAACTGAGCATACACTGGGAGTGAATACATGTAAATGGGTTTCTAATGTGAAGAGCATAGTACTAGAACAATATTCCATTCAGAGACATTTTTGTCTTTGTAATACCTGTTTTGTTTATGATACAGGAGTTTACGAATGGTGCATTTTATCACTGCTACGACATGGTGTGAGATTCATGATTCAGGAGGGTGGTGGCCAGCAGTTCGCACCCATCATCAGGCACAAAATGAATGCTGGCACAGGCTTAAGTTCAGAAACATAACAAACTTGTTTTATTATTTTATAAATACTTCATCAATAAATACTACTAAAAACTTTAAGTAGATCGACATTTTAATACTGGCAAATATCAGCATTCAGTCTCTTATCCAGACAGAACTCAAAAGCATTACAACTATTGTAATTCTTGGGGTGTGAAACAAAATAGTGGTTTTCAAGGACTTGTCAACATCAGTGGAAGGTTTCTGGTGCCATGTGCTGACATTGCAAAAATTGGCTTGTCTGTATTGTTAATTTAAATTTATTTTGTGGCAATTATGAAGATTATTATTTTTCTTCACACACCCTCCCCTTTGGTTAGACCTTGCCTGAAGGGATGCTGTCATTGTGAGCTCTTTGACTTTTGTATGATCTTATGTTTGCAGGTGGTGAAATTGCATCAACTTTTGATCACCCTGAGCTAGTGAAACTAGGAAGCTGCAAGCTTATTGAAGAAGTCATGATTGGAGAAGATAAACTCATTCATTTCTCTGGAGTGGCAATGGGTAAGTGCATTGCCACTACTGGCATGTTGCAATGTTGGTGTTAACCCTCTTGCTAACACTGTTCAGTTAGCAGGATGGCATAGGAATTTTGTGTAATTCATGTAACCATTTTTATTAAAGCCTTGCTTGTCGATAAAAATCCTGCAAAGATGTATGTTCATGGTTGAAATTGTTCATCTACATAACATTAAATGTAGGCATGAACATTTGTTCATCAAAATTTCTGCTTTGAAAGATTAAATTGACAGGAAAAGTTGGAACCTGTTATGCTTTAAGAACTTCAGAGCTTGTTCTGTAAGTGTCAATACTGATCAGTTTCTGAGGGATTGTTTTGAGATAACATTTGTTTTCTGTTAAATAAAGTGTTGTGGAATAGTTCACTGGTAATAGCATAGTGTACATCATTTCATTCTGCCTGTCATCATGCTTTCTTTTCACCCTAAAATTGATCTACGTAAAACTTGACTGCAGTGATAGCAAAGCCATTACGAATGCTTTGTGATAGCCTCTCTTTGTATTTTTTGGTTTGTTTTTCTAATCTTTTCGCGTTTGCACTTTTTAGGTGAAGCTTGCACCATAGTGTTGCGTGGAGCAACGCAGCAGATTCTAGATGAGGCAGAGAGATCTTTGCATGATGCTCTCTGTGTTCTTGCCCAGACGGTGAAGGACACTAGGACTGTGTACGGTGGAGGTGAATATTAGATTCTTTGTACATGATACACATTTTGTACTACTGTTCACACCAGATACAAACCAGCTGTGTGTCCTCAATCAATAGGTTGTTCAGAGATGCTGATGGCTAATGCTGTTGCAGAACTTGCCATGAGAACACCTGGCAAAGAGTCTGTTGCAATGGAGTCCTTTGCTAAGGCTTTACGAATGGTAAGTTTGCTTAATCACATTGCTGGATTAACAGACATAAAGTTTCACTAAGTTTACGAACTTTTTGAGATAGTTGCTTCTCTTTCAAAGTTTTGGTTTTCTAAAAGTAAAAAAGTGAAATTTAGCAACAAGCCTTGGATGAACAAAGTGGAAAAAGTTAAAGTTTTCTCTCTTAGAAAAAAGGTATTGATGTTTTAATAATTCTGCATGTTATAGAATTCTGACTGTTGATATGCTAGCCGCCTTCTAATTGGTTCTTGCTCCTCTTACCTGCAAGGTTAAATGTGTAACAGAAATAGCGCATAAAATCTTGGCTGATACAGTTGACAACTGATGTGGAAAAGAGCAACACTTCTATTGATATGCTAGTAATATTTGATTGTATTCGTGCTCTAATACTGTCTAGAAGTTTCTATATTTGCATTAGAGATTGTATCTTAGGAGGAAATAGGAGTATAACAAGAAATATTTATGGAATATTACTGCTCTAACAGTCTGTCAATTTGAGAAAGAAATTGCCTTCCTGTATTCTAAATTAGGGAAAACCTTTCTTAGGAAATGAAAGACCATAGGAAAACATTTCTCCCAAGAATATTAAAGTAAAGAGCATGGTAAGGCTTGGAATTACCTCTTTGGTCAGCACGTGCAATTTGCACTGCTGTCACTTCAACGGTTGTCGTGGTTTAACCCCAGCCAGCAGCTAGGACCACACAGCTGCTCGCTTGGTATGCACCCCCGTGTAGGTTAGGGAGAACAAGGGAAAAAAGCAAAAACTTGAGGGTTGAGATAAAGGCAGTTTAATAGAACAGTGACAAAAGAGGAAAATAATAATAATGGTAAAAGAATATACAAAATAAATGGATACAACACATTGCTCTCACCACACAATGATCAGTTGCCAAGTCTGTCCCGAGCAGCGATTGTGGATTCCTGCCCCCGGCCAGCCCCCATTTATATCCTGAGCGTGACAGGTATGGAATATCCCTTTGGCCAGCTTGTCTTGCCTGTGCTCTGTCTCAGCTTCTGTGGGAAGCTGAAAAAGTCCTTGACTAATATAAACATTACTTAGCAATACCTAAAGCAATATATGTTATCAGCATTCTTCAGTGTTATTCCCACACTAAATCCAAAACACAGCAGCTGCTAGAAAGAAAATTAACTCTATCCCAGCTGAAACCAGGACAACAGTGAACAGAATGATCTGGTGGTTAATACCAGCAAGTTATGTTAAAATGAAACCATTTCTCCAGTTGTAGTCAGAAATTGTAAGTGACAGATTTCTTTATGTCCATGTGAAATGAACTGACAGATCTGCTAACACCTCTCAGCTGTTGTCTTAACAGTGTCTTAAAATCCTTAGAAAGGTAGTTTGACTTTTTCCCTATCTTCTGATCATTGTAGCATATCATCTGCCATGCTTTTGAAACTTTCTCTTCTTGAAACTGAATAGTAAACTAGTAGTATCAGAGTGTGTTTTATGTTTACTAGTGATCAATGCCTGCATTAATTTAACACACCCTGCATTTATCCCGTTAGATCCCAACAATAATAGCTGATAATGCTGGCTATGACAGTGCAGATTTGGTTGCTCAGCTCAGAGCTGCTCACAGCGAAGGGAAGACTACTTACGGACTTGGTAAGGGCTTGATGTTACTCCTGCTACTGAATTGCTCTTTGGGAGGGAGAATTAGGTTTGTTAAACTCGGTGACATCTGTTTATTGCTGATTTATTCAGCTGGAAGAGCCGAGTATGTTGATTTCTGTTTGCTTTGCATAGAACATAGACATACAATGTTACATTCCCGTATCATTCTACCCAGCTTTTCACAGTAGAGCAAAAAGCTTTGGGTTTGAAGGGGATGGTTTCCTCCTGTGAAAACCACTTTACTTACATGTGGTCTAGTTATATGGTGCTTAAAAAGAAAGATGTTTGATTTAAAAACAAAACAAAACCACAACACAACAGATGGTGGCTAGCAGATCCAGAGAGGTGATTCTGCCCCCTACTCTGCTCTCCTGAGACCCCACCTGCAGTACTGCATCCAGCTCTGGATCCCTCAGCCCAAGAAGGACACGGACCTGTTGGAGCAGCTCCAGAGGAGGGCCATGATGATGATCAGAGGGCTGGAGCACCTCTGCTATGAGGACAGGCTGAGAGAGTTGGGGTTGTTCAGGCTGGAGAAGTAGAAGGCTCCAGGCAGACCTTATAGTGACCTTCCGGTACCTGAAGGGGGCCTACAGGAGAGATGGGGAGGGGCTGTTTGCAAGGGCATGTAGCGATAGGACGAGGGGCAATGGTTTTAAACCAGAGCAGGGTAGGTTTAGATTAGACATTAGGAAGAAGTTCTTTACGATGAGGGTGGTGAGACACTGGAAGAGGTTGACCAGAGAGGTGGTGGAGGAGCCATCCCTGGAGGCATTCAAGGCCAGGCTTGACGAGGCTCTGAGCAACCTCATCTAGCTGAGGATGTCCCTGCTTACTGCCAGGGGGGGTTGGACTAGATGACCTTTAAATGTCCCTTCCAACCCAACACATTCTATGATCCTATGAAAACACCTCCTCCTCCCCCAAAAAAACNATCCTATAAAACCCCCCCCCCCCCCCCAAAAAAAACTAAAAAAAAAAAAAAAAAGTTGTGGAGAAGAATACTGAAATTGATATACTTAAGGAAATAGTGGTGAGAGTCTGGTGGAATCTTGTCTCCACCCAGCATGTAAAGTTTTCATTATGAATTTCTTGTATGTAATTGCAACATGTTAAGCTTAAATCAGGAGCCTTGAAGTGAAAGACTTTATTTATACTTCCCTTACTATCAATGTGGTTAATTTGAGCAGGTAAGTTACCATACGGTCAGCTGCTTGTAATTGCCTTTAAAAACCCAACCACCCAAGTTAAAAAAAAAAAAAAANCCCAAATAAAAAAAAAAAAAAAAAAAAAAAAAAAAAAAAAAAAAGGCAACCTCTTAATGTATCTCTTCTTCCAGATATGAAAGAGGGTATCATTGGAGACATGGCAGTCTTGGGAGTGACAGAAAGTTTCCAAGTCAAGAGACAAGTTTTGCTGAGCGCAGCTGAAGCAGCAGAAATGATTCTTCGCGTAGATGACATTATTAAAGCAGCACCAAGGTATGATCTGAGTATCTGCGTTGGTCAGGTACGCTGGTGCGGAGTAGCCTTCTGTGGGAGAGTAGCTGTGCACAAAAGTCATGTTCTAAAAATACTTTATATGAAATGAAGACTGATATCTGACATGCTAGCGTTCATCTTACATGATTTTTTTGCATTAGGAGCACAAGCAGGCCTTTAGAGCCGTCAGTGCCCTTAAATTAGTGTGCCTGAGCAATGCCTTAGGTCACCAGCTACTCATGTGCTGTATATAGTACTAAAACATCTGCAAAAGCGGCTGACCAAAATGTAAGGGATCATGCTGCTATTTTTTCTGTTGGCAAGAACTGTAGTGAAATGCCCAGCTGCCTCTGAGGTAGCATTGCAGCTAAAACAAAGCCGTGTTTGTTAAGGTGCTTGTGAAGAAATGCCGCGGGCAGGCAGGTATCCCATGCTTCTCTGCTGCAAGGTAGATTGCACTGGTTTGTGAATCGCGGTTTTTTGCCCTGGTCAGAGGTGGTCTGTTTGCTTTGAGGTGATACTGCTTCTGTGCTGTGAGATAAAGCTGGCACTGAGCACGAAATACCAATGAGAAAATAAATAAAAAGGTGGCTGGGGAGGCTGGTGGACATCTGCATGGGGAGGAATTTTCTAATGTTTCTTTTTCTCCCCAGAAAACGCGTGCCAGACCATCTCCCGTGTTAAATTTTCTTCACTACCTGAGGATATGTGGACCAGATCTCACCTAGTAACTTTTTTAATGCTCTAGTTTTCGTGAGGCTATGGAACAGAAGCTTGAGTCAAGCAGATCTCCATCAGTGGCATGAAACAGCTGTCTTCAGTTGGTTTTAACTTATTTCAGTTTGTGTGTGTTGCGGGGAAGATTCACTTCAAGTAAAACAGGGGTTGTACACAGCCCTGTTCCTTCTGTTCCTCTCCAGGTTCCACTTAAAATACAGAGAAATAAAAAAAAAAAAGGTAAATTCAAGTTAATCAGAGTTGTATTTGTCTTTGTGTCGAACCAAGAAGTTTCATTACCAGTTTCATTAGAACAGTGGCGGTGCTCGGCCTCAGTCCTCGGACACTTCAGGGAGCGCTCAGGCGGGTCAGCGCGAAGGCTGTCTGTCCCCTGGGGCCTTTGCATCTGTCTGGTTTGGGTTGGCTTGGTGCGTTCAGCGGGAGCGGGTGATTCCAGTCCTGGCTGTCCAGGCTTTGCGTTGGGACCCGAGAAATGGGCTCTGAAGTTAACTGTTACCCTTCTCTAGCGATACTGGAGTATTACTTGGGTTTTGATAATAAAAGGAAGAGAAAAAGCTGAAGAGGAACCTTGGTCAACGCCCAGAGCTACAACTTAAGGGATTTTACAGCTTTTTACAGCACAGATTTCCTGTAGATAGGAGTTCTGCTGCGGGGGTGAAGGGGGGAGAGGAGGATGCAGTGTGTGAGAGAGATCAGCATGCTGAGCCAATCCGTGTTTGATCTTACAAGCGCTTACAGTAGAGGGCAGTTAGTGGAAAACGTGCCAGATTGCATCGCGTTCCCTTTTTTGTTTTCCCTGCTTTTGTACTGCTTGTGGCCCACCTTTGTGTCCTCCCCCTTCCAGTAGCTGCTGCAGAGGTGGCGCGTGTCTGAACTGGGCCAGTTTCTTTATGCTCAGGTTGCAGGGGCGCCCCTGACGCCTGCGCCGCTCTCTGCAGGGTCTCGGTGGCTGCCAGCAGAGGCAGTGGAGGCGGCCCCTCGGCACTGTCACCTTGGGGAGTTGTCACCAGCCTGGCCCCTGGCAGGGTAAAGCAGCGCCTCGGCAAACAGCAGGGGAGCTTTTCCCAGGGGGGGATGTTACTGGAAATGAAGAAAATAGCCGTGCAAACATTTTTCTCCCTTCAGTATCCTGAAGTGAAGAGATCTGCCTACAGAACATCCCTACGAACTCTCACAACAGGCTCTCGGGTCTCCAAAAGCGACGGTACTGGGCAGAGAGCGCTCTGTGAAACGCAGACGGTTCGTGAGCAGGTGAAAGCACCTCCTTCCCCACCCCCTCGGATAAATAAAGTGCCAATCGCTTCCCCAGGAAATGAAAACATTGAACTTGGATGTTAAAAAAAGGCCCCAAGCTCTTACCCTGCTGAATAATTTTATAGGAAGAAATAGTTTGTCGGGAAAGGTGAGATAAAGAATTCGGAAAGGGAGAATTCAATTAATTCCAAAGAAGGATGGTTTAACTCAGGGAGACAGCAGCACGTGTTATTTAATTTAACAACTAGCAGGCACGCTAGGAGGTGCCAGCCAGAGCCAAATCCAGACCTCCTTTAACAGGACAGCAAAAGCTGGGAGAGTCGATGTATTTCCAGATAACGTTTCAAGCATGTAAATGGCATGGAGCCGTCACAAACTGGCATCAATCAAATCTTTCCTGGGAAATGAACAGCCACTCCACAGGCTGCGCTGCCGGGGGGTCCCGCTGAGGAGCCAGGCAGAGGGGTGTATGCTGCTGGTCTGCTGCCACCAAGGGTGCCACAGCCTTTTTTAAAAAAAAGCTGTATTTTACCAAACTTGATCATCCATGCCATAGAATCAAAAGCTAAAAATGTCATTTTGAGCCAGATTTCTGTGTTAAACAATTAAAGCAAAACATACCTTTAATAATTAAAAAACCCCAGAGAGTTCAGTGCGTTTTGGAGGGGATGAGAACCACCGCGAGTTGCAGGCTGGAGAAACACCCAGCTGAAGTCAACTGAGTAAAGTTTGCCTCGGCTTCGACTTCTGCGCGAGCCCTGTAGCGGCAGGATCCCAGCCCTGGGTTTTACTCACGCGAGCCTTTGCAGCTCTCGGGTTTTCTCTGTCCTAGGCTTTGATTTTCTCCCTTGCCGCCACGGGACAACTGGTGGTGTGCAGCTGCCCTTCCAGGCAGCGCTGCCAGTTGCCTACAAACGAGCAGCAAAGCCTCTTGCTTTCCTCACCGCCGTTTCAAATGCTGCTGGGCAATTACAAAACAGGAGCGGTTGCTAATTTTCCAGGATGAGGTTGGCAGTTCTAAGAGGAGAGCTGGCTGTTTCCTCGATAGCGCAGCCAGGGCTCTGCTACCGCTTCCCGGGCGGCCGGCAGGGACGCCTTCTTCAAGCTGTTGCTGTTGGGTTTCAGATAAGTGGTTTGAGACAAACCCTGTGGGTCAGTTCAGCGCTGTGACTCCCGGCGGCCATCACCGTGCACAGCGGTTTCCAGCTGAGCTCGGACACCGCAGCAAGGTGGAAGGGAGAAGAGTGAGCCCATGGGTGAAAAGCAGCAAGTCCATACGCGCTTTGTGCAATCCAACCACGGAAAACATCTCAACTGGGTCTTCATCTCTACTGCAAACCCTTGAATGGTCCCCGCGTGGGAAAGGGAGGAAGTCTCTGCTCTAGAGAGTGCTGGGTGCTGTGCAAAAGAGGGCGTCTGTACAAGAGTTTTGCTGTCACCTAGCTCTAAGCCGGTGCACCTACTCCCGAGGACCAGCCAGGCGCTGTGGTGCTCCACAGACACCAGCAAGCGGGGGAGAAGTGGAGCCGGGCAGCGCTGTGGGTGCGCTGCCACCTTCGCCAGCACGGGCAGCTCAGCATCAGCAGGGCTCGGCTTCTGGCTCGGGCTTGGCGGCAGGAGGTAGCGACGGTTTCTCCTCAAGTGTGATTTCTATCACTGCCCCAGACCGCTTGCGGGGTTCGGGGCTCTCCTCCGACCATCTCCCCACCCTCCGCACCCCTTTGGCCACTTTGGGCGCGTTCCTGCAGGGGTTGTGGTCATAGATCACCAGCTTCAAGCCGGGGAGGTGAGCCAGGCTGGGGAAGAACCGGATGGAGTTACGATCCACGTCGATCACCTCCAGAAAGGGCATGTCCAGGAGCACGGGGGGGAACTCGGACAGCAGGTTGCCCGACAGCCAGATGGTGCGGAGCTCCTGCAGGCAGCGCAGCTGGGCGGGGAGGCTGCGCAGCGCGTTGGAGCCGGCGTGCAGGGTCTTGAGCAGGCGGAGCTCGCACACCACCTCCGGCAGGTACTGCAGGCAGTTGGACTCGATCCAGAGGGTCTTGAGGTTCTGCAGGAGCCGGAGCTGGAGGGGGAGGCTGCAGAGCTTGTTGTTGCCCAGGTAGAGGATGCAGAGGTGCTTGAGGGTGCACACCACCAGGGGCAGCGCCTTGAAGTTGTTGAAGTCCAGCGCCAGGATCTGCAGGTTCTGCAGCTGCTCCAGCTCGGGGGGCAGATGGTTGAGGTTGTTGTCGCTCAGGTACAGCTTGACCAGTTCCCGAAAAGAGCAAATGTGCAGAGGCAGCCGCCTCAGCTGCCTGCCGCTCAGATCCACCATTTTATCCACCGGCATCTCCTCTAGGTCTTCCAGGAGGTACTTCTGGCACTCGTCGGCGGGCACAAAAGCAACTATGGCTTTCAGACTGTTGCCCATCCTGGGACTTACTTAGTTCGGGGACCGCCGGGACTGCAGGGCACAGGGGCCCGCCTGGATCTTCTCCTGCTGTGCACTGGCCTGCCGGTGACTCTGTCTTCCCAATATAAGGCTCTGTTTACACGGCACCGGCCATTAATCTCAAGGGCTTTGAAATGTTTCTGATAGCTGAGTGAGTGTTTGGTGATGGGCATTACAGACGGGGGACTTACAGTACACAGGTCTCCCTCTCCCGTCCGCGCTCCCACACGCTCCCCTGCAAACATTCCTTCTGGCCTCTTCCTCCGCACTCTAAATGTTCCTGGATTTTGCCCCAAACTGTGTCCCCGAGGCCCCAGCCCCGCACCTCTGGCTGGGGCGGTGCTGGCTGCGCAGCTGGCGCTGGCTGCCGGGGCTGCCTCAGGAATGTAAACGCCGGAGAAGACCAAATTTTTAAACTCATATGTTTAGCTTTCCTGAAACTTTCAGCAGAAATGTCGGATGTAATTGAATTGTTGCTTAAAACACCTGTCAAGACTTGAATGACTTTCCAGACGAGTGGCACTTTTAGGGATTTACTTTGCGAGGTGCCAAATACATAATTTCGGAGTGTAACTTGCCACCCAGTACTTATCTTAAACCTTTAACACAAATACTTGGCAAACCGCTATCTTGAGCTGTTCTACTCTTTATGTTCCTAATTTAATGGTGTTTGCTATAGCCTCTGGCACTCTGGACTGTGTAGGGCCTTTTTCATTACATTATGTTTTGCTTCTTGTCTGAATCCCGGTTTAATACACTCACTGTTACAACCTGCCAGGGCTTTCTCCTGCCGCCGTCCAACTCCGCTACTGCAGTTCCCGTGCCCATACCAAAACCTGGCAAGAAACTGCCATGGATTTAATTCCGTCAAGATTCTCACTTGTTGTGAGAAAAACCTGATGTTAAAAATTATGACTCTTTAGATGTGATGGCGTAAACTGTTCCTCTCCTTTTCTCAGCAAGACCCACTGCTGTTCAGGTCAGGAGCACCTCTGATTTCTAGGAGGAGCCTTCCGATGTGGAGGCACCTCTGGAAGCTTCATCTTCTTGAGCTGCTGCTGTTTTAAGCTTTCTTGGGGATTGTCCTACCTGTGTGTGTTGGCCATGGCCCTACCACAGTCTTTGGGTGTGAAAACTGGCAGACTGTTTGAAAGTGAAATAGCCATCCTGATGGCTGGCTCTCTGCTTTGACATCTGCAGCCCATTGCTGTCATTCTCCATGCTCACCATCGTTTGGGGAGGATGCTTCCTTCAAACAATTTGCAGTCGGTTTCTGGGCGTCGGGGGCTTCACAACCCAAATACGTGATTGCTGGGAGCCACGTATTTTTAGGAAAACAAAAGGAGCAAACAGGAGATTGAGAAAAAGGCAGTATCAAACAGTTAAGGTGGCCTCTGGAACTCTGTCAAACCTGGTAGTAGATTTGCTTTCAAATGTACAGTAGCTCTTAGCTATCAATTGAGTACAGGCTATAGGACATTTACTAGTCTTTTTCCCTGCAAGATGAGTGGCTGTGGAGGCTTTCCTCGGGGAGCAGGACAACAGAGAGGGCATTTGGGGACCAGTGTTGCAGCAGGATGGAGAACAACAAGTCCTGAGACCGGAGTGCCATAAAACAGGTTTTGGATGGAGAAGCTGGGCAGTGCATCAAGCCTGGAGAACAAAGATATGTCGCAGCCATCTGTGGCTGTGCTGTGGAAGAGGGCGCTGAAAACGCTCTCTCTGGTGCCAGGAGGCGGGAGGTGCCGGGCGTAGGTAGCATCCCAGCAGCAGGAGCCGCTTTGCACTGAACGAGCATCTCGGAGCAGCCACTTCTTTCTTCTTCACCGCTACGTGCCCTGCCAGAGGACAGCTGTGGGCAGCGTGTCGTTCCGGGATTTCACAGGCCATCCTTTTCCAAGCAGTTACCCTGGAACAAGATCTGACTTTTATGAAAATATTCCCATGGCCCTCAGCAGGATTTTGTCTTTGTTTCCATTTCTAAGCAGCTGTGGCACCTCCTAAAAGCAGGGCTCCCCGCCCCGGTAAGGCACTGTAGGCTACAGGTGTGGAAAACCAAATGCATTTGACGGAAATAATAATGAATTTACATCCATGGCAAAGAGACATGTCCCTTAGACAAATCTCTTCAGATATCCTGCTGATCAGAACAACATAAAAGCCTAGGTGAGACTATATTAATAATATCATTTAGGCATATTATTCTTCATAATCCATATGGAGAGAAGTAACTTTGCAATAAATACATACTTTTTCTACCTGAATTATTTCTGCGTAGTGAAACTTTTAAGCTGCAGACAAGTACTACTGAGGGATCCTCTGCACTGTAGTTTAATCATTATTCCAGCTTATCAAAAACAGTCAGGATGACCTTTTGTTGCTGCATTTTGTACCTTTGTTGGCTAAATGAAAGTCTGCCTGGAACATGCTGTGAGATCAGAGCATTTGGGAAAAAATAACCTTCGTGTGGTGGGATAACGAGGGGCTACATTTGCAGTAAAATGAACAATCGTGATCCTTTTGAGACTCAGCGACTCAGTGGAAGCTCTAAGGCAAAGGCAGCCCCCTCGGTAGACCCCAGGGCAGTGTTTTGAAAGCCACTTCACGTCTTCAAAGTTATCCCGATGCCCTCCAAACATGAGCATTCGTGACTTCCCAGAAGCATTTGTGGCATTTGAGGAAAAGTTCAAGCGATAAAGGCGCTCGGCACAGACACCGTCTTGCTCTTGTCAAAGCGACACTGCCCGACCGGAGGGCAGGACATCTGCTCTGCTGTGCCTCAGGTGGCACCTGTAGGCTCCTTGAGAAATGCCTTTGCTTTCTGAAAGTTCACAAATGACCCCAGCTATTGCTCACCGTTCTCCTTTCCGGCACCCAGCTCCTGGGACGGCTGCAGGACAGAAAGCGTGGTTGCTTGCTGAGAATATGTGTAAAAAACCTCTGAGTCCAGAAGAAACAGGCAACACTCCTCAGGGCTAGACAATTAAGAAAAAAATCACAATAAAATGGAAATCAATATAGAAGCTGGGTGTTAATATTCCTGCATTGTTTGAGGGTTGGTTTTTTTTTTAATAAAACATTAGAATAGAGATAGTGGTGCTTTTTCAGCTCCAAAGCTCTGCATGCGGCGGTGTGAGGACACCAGGCTCAGCCTTTGCTGAGAGCAGGCTGGGTAGCCCTCACAATTTTGGAGGTAAGTTTGAAAAAGCAAAAGGTGTTTTTAAAATCCCTCTCTTAATGAAGAGAGCTCTAAAATAATTGATTTTAAGCCTCTTATGCCCCTCTTCAATCAGCCCCACATAGCAAGGAAGGAGACTTAAATGAATAGTTTTTAAGAATGCATTTAGTGTGTGTTCATAATTAACTCGCTTTACATTTATTTAAATCCCATGAGAGGTGCTCAGACCCCTTCTTCTCTCTCAAATACTGTGTCTTTGGGTTTTTTTCTGTTGTTTTTTCTCGACTGGAGCACTGCAGATAGAGCGATGACCCCTGCCTCCTCCGTGTTCTTGACATTCATTCTTTGCTACACACTGTCACACATCTGCTGCCTTTTGGAGGGGTTACTTAGTACCAGTTGACCTGCATGTGGTGAGCGGTTTATTTTAAATAAGTGATGTATTGCAGGGGAAAAATCATTATTGCTCTTCTCCCAGCATCTTAGCGTAGCCTTTTGAGCAAAAAATGGCTAATTATTCAAATTCAGCCTTAATGTATGCTAGGCTGCAGTATGTAATTGCTCGCTGCACTTTCTCGTGCAGAAGAAAGTTTCAAAAAGTCTCGTAAGTGAGTTGCAGGCTCAGCTCTGAGCTTCCTCCCCGGCAGCTAATGGCTTTGGGGTTGTTTCTGTCAGATCAGAGTCTCTTTTTGACACCATTATTTTTCTGCCAGCTTGACTCGAACCCAAGTGTCAGACAGCGCTGGGAACCGCTAACCTCAGGAAACTCGCAGGGAAATAAATCCAAGCGAGCGCTTCCAAATGTCTTGCTGAAATGTGTACAATGCCCCCGGCTATTACTGTGTGTCACGGGCTGTCATCTTTTTGACTTTTAAGACTCATTTTTTTGGGGGTGGCAATCACATTTATTTTTGGATTGGAGCTCTCCCATAAACAGGGAATTAATCTTCAGTTGTTAGGGGAGGACTTGTCACAACCCTGTCAAATGTCTGTCTGCTCAGTCTTGCCGAACTGCCTCCATGTAAAAGGGGAACAGTTCTATGTTACCTCTTCTTTCTCTGTGTCGGACACTTCTGGGCCACTTGTCACCAAAGTGGGCTTGAAAAGCAGCTTACTCGGAGGGAGCCAGGCAGGTCCTTGGTCCACCTCCTCTTTCCCATGCTAACGGGAGCCAAGCTCACCCTGTTTATTATGTTTATGTAAAAGACATTAAGGATCGTTAGTAAAATGCCTATTTGGTCTAGACTGTGCCCTGTTATCTGTGCCTTAGTAGGTCCACTGGACACTGCCGTTTGCACAATCCAGAGGTTACTCTGAGAGCAAATTAATGGGTTTTCTGCCAAAGCAGTGACCTCCTGTGATTGATTGACCTGGCGAACAGCCCTCTGCTGACAACGGGGTATAAAAAAGGGACTTCTGAGCAAATGAGTGTCATTAGACTCGGAACCGCTTGGAGCCATGAGGGTGATACTGCTGGCTGTGGTTTACATCCCGTTCACCGTGGCCATGGAACGGTAAGAAAACACATCCAGCATCGCTGGTGCATGTCTCAGCTGGCTTCCTGGGATGACCCGTGCTTGTTGCTACTTGAGGTCTCAAAAATAAACAAATTAAAAAGGCCCAACAGACTACCTGAGAGATCTAGGAAGGAGAAACAGTTAATTTTTGTGTGTTTATTTTATTTGCTTAGAATCCCCCTCATTCGATTCAAATCTATCAAGAAACAGCTGAAGGAAAAGGGAGAATTAGAAGAATTTTGGAGGAATCATCACCCAGACGTTTTTGCCCGGAGGTACCTGCATTGCTTCCCTGCAGATATTGCTTTATCGGTAGGAACCGCTTCAGAAAGGCTGTATGATTACATGAATGTAAGTACAGTTTTGGTAATGCAAACATAAGGACTCATTGTTCTCTTGAAGGCAGGTTTTTTTCCCTAGCACATTTGAAATCTAGGCTCCAAATGAAATTATAGGGCTTGAGATGGCTCGTTACTGTGTACGATAAATATTAGATCGTAAAAAATTATTTTACCAGTCTGCAAAATAAAGCACGTATAGATGTGGGTTAGCAAGGGATCTGGGTAGAAAAGTGATGTAGTCTAGCGGTGGTAGTCCTGTGTCAAGTTTTATATTTGTATAGATCTGTCTTGGACTTGGTTGGGTCTCCAAACAAATTTGTAAGGTTTGTATTAATCTTAGTTCAGGGCTGGGTTTTTAGTAGCAGAATCTGATTACTTCATTTAGCTATATTTTATTTATCAGAAACTTGGATGTTAGCATGTTATTAAAAAATCCCCTAAATCTCATTTATTTGATCACGTGGAGTCACAAATCAGTGATAGCAAAGACCCAAGTAGAGTTTTTATTTTTCTGCTTTTATCTCCTGAGCTTAATATGTATTAAATATTTGAGACCAAGCTGGGTCTCACACTAACCTGGCTGAATTTACCTTCTAAACTAAAGGAAAAATACGAGTTTCGTTGGATCTCAGACAGACAAATCAGCAGGTCAACCATTTTCCAAACTGTCTTTCTTGGGTTTAGCATTTTGTCCATTTGATTGGTCTCTGGTTTCTATTTTATTTGGTTCTTCTGGGTAGGGAAGGGAAGGGAAGGGAAGGGAAGGGAAATGCCAATTAATTAATCAAGAACTTCCTGACACTTGAGGACCATAAAGAAATACATCGAGAGGAGCTAGATATGTGTTTGAAGAAGAGCAAAGGAGGCCAAAATATTTCAGCCTGCTCTAAAGCTTATCAAAGAGGGATAAATATCAAAATAACAAACTAAAATCCACATAGGCAGCATATCCAGCTAGCATCAGGAGCAATTTTGTGGAGGTTTAAATGTGGTGTGTTTGTGGTGTTTTTTGGGTTTGTTTTTTGTCTTTTTTTTGACCAACATGTCTTAGAGATGCCTCACTCTACCTATGAGTGAAAAAAGGTTTGTTTAATACAGGAAGGAATAAAATCCTGCTGTATAGCTGGATATTCTCTGAAATGGCACGCACGTTTGCATTTTCATGATTATCTCATTCAGGCCATAAACTCCGGGATCAGAAACTATATTCAGTGTAATAATTAACAAGTATGCACTTGAAGATACATATTCAAATATTTTTATTGCTACAAAAGGCTTGGCGCTGGGTATTGCTTTTCTATCTGTGCTTGAATTCCAGAAATGCCTCTTCCTAAAAATAGGTCTCTTAACACTGAAGTGCTCTTCCAGGGCCAGATAGGGGCACTTAGACACTTGCATTCAGGATGTGGATAAGCTCTTCACTCCAGCATTCACGTGTTCACAGATTATCTCTACCCTCAACTGGTATCCAAGGACGGTCAGTGGTTTCTTTATCCACTGGATGAACTTTGTTCAGTACATCAGATACCGTCTCTGCAACAGAATTCATTTTTTAACTTGCTAATAGCTGCTAATTACAAAGGAAAGAGCCCGGCCACCTGTGACAGCAGCTGTGCTGCTGGTCGGAGCCCTCTGACGCTGGAGGAGGTGGGTCGCGCTGTCTTGGCATCACCAATTTCTTACTGACACCAGGAGGGAGCTGGCTGAAAGCCCGTAGGATCGTGCAAGAGCTTCAACTTGGGGCTGACCTTGCCACCACTGAAACTGGTGCAAGAGGGCTCCTTGACTTCATGGGGAACCCGACTGAGCCTTTGCTTAAAAGGCTCTAAAAATGCCGCTTTGCTATGCGCGCAGCTGAAGTCTGCTGCCTGCAGCCACTCGTAGAGCCAGATTCACCTCCCCCTGGTGTGCATTTATGTTTAGATGAAATTGCACCAAACCCCCTGCGAAAGGACCACAACAACCCCCAGCAGCGCTACAGGCTCGGGGCGGAGTGGCTGGAAAGCTGCCCAGCAGAAAGGGACCTGGGGATGTTGGTGGGCAGGCGGCTGGATATAAGCCAGCAGTGTGCCCGGGTGGGCAAGAAGGCCAACAGCATCCTGGCCTGGATCAGGAATAGTGTGGTGAGCCGGACTAGGGAAGGGATCATCCCCCTGTACTCGGCACTGGTGAGGCCCCACCTCGAGTGCTCTGCTCAGTTTTGGGCCCCTCACTACAAGAAGGACATTGAGGTGCTGGAGCGTGTCCAGAGAAGGGCAACAAAGCTGGTGAGGGGTCTGGAGAACGAGCCACATGAGGAGCGGCTGAGGGAGCTGGGGTTGTTCAGCCTGGAGAAGAGGAGGCTGAGGGGAGACCTTATGGCTCTCTACAGCTACCTGAAAGGAGGGTGTAGTGAGGTGGGGGTCGGTCTCTTTTCACAAGTAACACGCGATAGGACAAGAGGAAACAGCCTCAAGTTGCACCAGAGGAGGTTTAGATTGGATATTAGGAAAAATTTTTACACTGAAAGAGTTATCAAACATTGGAAGAGGCTGCCCAGGAAAGTGGTTGAGTCACTATCCCTGAAGGTATTTGAAAGATGGGTAGACGTAGTGCTCAGCGATATGGTTTAGCGATGCTTTTGTCAGTGTTAGGTTAACAGTTGGACTCGATGATCTGAAAGGTCGTTTCCAACCCAGGCATTTCTATGATTCTGTGTGATGCCCCCACACCTGCCTTTTCCTCAGGAGTAGCTCTCCGAGAGGCAGGCTGGGGCTGACCGGGTTGTTCCTCCCCCAGGCACAGTACTACGGAGTTGTGAGCGTCGGCACGCCGCCCCAGAGGTTCACCGTTGTGTTTGACACTGGCTCCTCCAATTTTTGGGTCCCTTCCGCTTATTGCATCAGTGAAGCGTGCAGTAAGAAACGTTATCCTGCCTTACCCTCCTTGTGTGTCCGGTACCTCTGCCATTTCTCCTTTCCCAAGGCTTGCCTGCAGCAGGGGTTTGGGAGGGGAGGATTTGGAGAACCCCCGAGGGCTGTTCTCCCCTCCCCACCTTGCTCCTCCATCTCTGCCCCTCCGTGCCACCCCCAGACAGGGCAGGCGCTGGCAGCAGCTGCCAAGCATCCCTCCGCACCACGAGATGTCTGAGGTGAAAGACATGAAAATACCCCGTGAGAGCTACAAGTAGTGTCGGAAATGCCCATTTTTGTCTGGATTTTCCACTTGCCTTTAAAACCCCAAATAACCTCTGAGGTATTCTGAAAACAGAATTAAACTCCAACAACAGCTTCCTCACAAGACAAGTGAAAATCTGGCTCTCCTGCATCTCGGCTGGTTCTGCATCAGGGAACAGGCATGTTGCTGGGACCTCCCCTCGGTCCACAAGTGTCACATCTGTTTTGTGCAGGGGTGCACCAGAAATTTAAGTCCTTTCTGTCGGATTCGTATGAGCACGGAGGGGAAGCTTTCTCCTTGCAGTATGGCACGGGACAGCTTCTGGGTGTTGCTGGCAAAGACACTCTGCAGGTGAGTCCCCACCTAAACAGGGTGTCAGCCTCCAGGTCAGCCAGGTTTCCAGAGCAGTTTGGATATGGGCCTTGCCCTGGAAAACCTTCCCTGGTTTAGGCAAGTGCAGGGTGAGGCCTCAACCGGTCAAGTGATGAGAGGTGGGGCTGCTGCCCCGGCTTTGGGCTGCACAGACAAAACCCTAAGCTTTTATTTTGCATTTCTGCTTCTCTCTTTGGGTCCTGTCCTGGGTTTATAAAGAAGCATCCACAGAATTAAGGTATTTAAAAGTAATCGGTGCAGCCGACCCACCAAATGGGCACTTGTTTTATTGATGCAAGTCACACAAGAATATTCAGGCTTTACAAACGGAATAAATCTATTGATACAGATCTGAAACATGGATAATTTCTTGTAATTGATGGTGTCTTTACTTTCACTTGTACCAAACAGATAAGTAACATCTCCATCAAGGGACAGGACTTTGGCGAGTCGGTGTTTGAGCCAGGAACAACCTTTGCCCTTGCCCACTTTGATGGCGTGCTGGGCTTGGGCTACCCCTCCTTAGCAGTGGGCAATGCTCTGCCCGTGTTTGACAGCATCATGAACCAGAAGCTGGTAGAGGAGCCGGTCTTCTCTTTCTATCTGAAAAGGTCAGTCTTTAATGTCTTTAAAGTGGCTGAAAAAGGAAGCAAATCTACTTTAGTTGTTGAGACAACCATGGCTCTGTATAAATCTTCAATTCTAGAAAGTAATTTTCCCCATTTTATTTTTCAACTTGGCATGAAAAATATGGAGTGAAAAGGAAAAATGTGCTGGGGAGGACCATGAATTTTTGGATGGATAGTTATTCTTGCTGGAGCTGGTCATAAACAAAAGAAAAGCCCCCATCTCAGACTCACCATGTCTGAGTTGTCAGAGGCTTCCTTCTGGCCAGTGGAGATGAACAGAAATGCCATGCTACACCCAGGCAGCCACATTTTAGCTAATAAAAGTTGTAACCTCATCTGGACCCAGCTGTAACTCCACCAGTTTTAGTTCTGAAATGAGAGCAGCAACTGGCTCAACCTGCCCCTACAGCAAGTCTTCTCAGAGGTTGTTTGGAGGCTCTGAGTTGGGCACATGCAGTTAGAAATAATCCCTTTCAGCCACCCATATCTGAATTCGGAAAGGATTGTGGTTTGTCTGTTGCTTTTTAAGTGTAATATCATTGGCACATGCTGGCACACTCCCATGTCAGTGTTAACCTGTCTTCTGCTTTCAGAGGAGATGACTCTGAGAATGGTGGTGAGCTGATCCTGGGGGGGATAGACCATTCGCGCTACAAAGGGTCAATCCACTGGGTCCCCGTCACTGAGAAAAGCTACTGGCAAATACATCTGAACAAGTATGTATGAAATCCCTGGTGGAAGTTATCTCATGCAAGATGCCTCAAACACAGAGGCAAAAAACCTTAGTGACAGAGATGTAGGAGGACTTGGCTGCAGTGTTTTACCTTTGTGTCTCTCAAAGAGGGGGTTTGCCAGGATGAGACTGGAGATTATTAACTCTCTAAATCTGCTGTGACGTGTGGAGCTGGTTTCTGGGACAGTGTTTTAATATGTTTTAGTATGACAAACCAATGGTCAAGTTGACTCTTGGTAAATTATTCAGTTGAGAGGTTAAGGCACCCAGGAACTGAATTCAACTCCAGGTCCTGCTCTTATCTTTCCTGTTAACTTTGGTCAAAGTAGTCAGTGTCCCTTCGCTCCTCCTCCTGCTGAGTAAATCGATGAGGACACATACCTGTGGGTGAGGACAAATTTGTCATCAGGCAGCAAATGATTAGGGCTATAGGAGTCCTGAGAAAGAAAAGCAGGTCTACAGACAATATATCTTCTTCATGCAATTTGCCAGCAATGTGCCCCTGTGACCCAAAAGGCCAATGGCATCCTGGGGTGCATCAAGAAAGTGTGTCCAGCAGGTCGAGGGAAGTCATCCTCCCCCTCTACTCTGCCTTGGTGAGGCCCCACCNCTTTTATTACTTTCTTGTCTTCTAAAGACATTCTTGTCTTTTTAAGATTGGCAAAGCTTGGCAGCTAGTTTTAAGTTCAGTCCGTACTCTGGTATTCTGGCTAGCAATAATATGCTGCTTCAGTCACAGCATTTGCTTAAAGATGCTTTGTTTTTTACTTGCAGTATAAAGATCCAGGGCCGGGTGGCATTTTGCTCCCACGGCTGCGAAGCCATCGTTGACTCAGGCACTTCTCTTATCACTGGCCCCTCTTCACAAATCAGGCGATTACAGGAGTATATTGGGGCAAGTCCATCGCATACTGGAGAGGTAAAAACTATACAGCCAGAAAAGAGCCAGAGAGGAAGAGAAACTGTTTTTTGGTGCAAAGAGCTTACAGGGTGGGAAAATAACCAAAATAATTGCTCAGAAAGGTCTCAGGGAAAGCCTTGTTTCCAGGAAAGCACTGAACTAGGAGACAAGCTGGTTTTGACCCATCTGTCTTGCAACCTCAGCCCTCCTCCCAAATGTTCACCTTCTCTCCCGTACTCATCAGTACTGGTGTGCAAGGATATAACGGGTCATCCGTTTGAGGAATCGATCTGTACTGTACAGCAGAGATAATTTTCTTTTGGAAAATAAATGTCCCCGGCTATAGCTGTTAGCCCCCCTGAGCCAGGAGGTGTTCGGTGCTGATGGCCAGCCCCATCAGCACCAAATGGAAAGAGAAAGGTATTATAATTACAGCCCGACAATGGCTCCACTGACAGGACCTCTCGCTGTCAGCTTGCAGCGGAGCAGGCGGTGTCATGCCGTGGCTCCCAGGGAGGATGCACAGCTGTGATGCTCACAATGTTGGCTCCTGGCAGATGAGGCACGGGGCTCAGGACAGACCTCACTGTCTCTTATTTTCCCTCCTGAACCTTATTCCTCTGTGTCCTTGCTGTTTTTCCTCTCTTCTCTGCTGCTCTCTCCTGCATCCCTCTTGTTGACATTCCCCACCGCCCCTCCTCATCCCTGCCTGCCTTCTGAGGAGCACCTTCACCTCCTGAGGAGCACCTTCACCTCCTGAGGAGCACCTTCACAAGGAGCACTAAGGGTCAAAACAGCCTTGACGTACTGCTTCATGGCCTCTCTGTCCCCACAGCTCTGGTCCCCAGTCCCCTGTACCTCTACAGGAGACACGTGTGAGCTGAGGTTTCTCAAGGTACTTCAGGCTTTCCCACTGCCTTGCCTGTGGTACAGGCTGGGACTTCTCTCTGTTGCCCTTTGCTTGTCTTGTCTGGCAATGTTCAGATGGCATGATGGAACCTTTGCAACTTCTAAAGCACTGAGATAACGAGCCTGAGATGACTAAACCCACCTGCCTCAGGCAGAGAGGAGCTTGTTTGTACTGGGCCTTATTGCTGGCTCTTGGCCGACTTCCACCGGTGATGACCATGTTGCCACAGCTTCAGTGCCCCAAGGAAAGCTGCCATGTACAGTGGCTGTTAACTTCACAGTTGTCTTGATCCTGACCCTAAACTGCACTTGGAAGAAAACGAGGAGTGTTACAATTGCCCAGTGTACTGGGCAATGATCAGAGACAAGGTGGACTTTTAATCTGTCTCCTTTCATAAGGGAAGACCTGGAGTTCATCCGTGTAACTCATGAGGCTTCTGGTTGTCTCTCAATTAAACCTTAACTTTTGTTTTTATTCACATTTTCAGATAAACGCCAAAAAATATGCTTTAATAGCAAGTTAGTTTCATAATGGTACATACTAATGGATAGAGATAGAATATGAATTTCCAGTGCACTTATATTAGTGTAATATAAACAAGAAACGGGTCATTGTAGTGTAAGTTTATATACTCCAGTGCTGACGTAAGAGCACTCAGCCAGCATCTCTGATTCTGCAAAAAAGCATCCTGAAAATAGGACTTTCTATGTTTGTTTTTGTAGCAGCCACAGACAGGCTGAGTATATTGGCTTAAATTTACCCCAGTATAAATGGGTGCATCCATCAGTGATTTTACCAGAACTTAATCTTTTATGTTTTTCCAGCAAGGATTATTTGTTCTGGACGTACTAGCTATGTAAATGTATTATGCCTTGCTTTTTTTATCTTACAAAGTATTATACTGGCTTTTTTACCCTTGTCTTCTGTATCCCATGGTTTACTTTCTTCTAATGGTATGACACCCGATAAGTACACACAAGATTTAGGGCCATGTTTTCATAAAACAGATTTAAAAACAACAAAACCCCATAGATTCTTCCTTATGGGAAGCCTCTAAAACAATGACTTTAAACACCACAGTTTACAGCAAAGTTCCCTCTGGGGTTTGGAGCATTCTGCAGTGCCATTTAACACGCCAGTTCTTTCATGAAATAACTAGAAAGGCCAGGAAACAATCTTCTGTGTTACTGTAAGTGAATGTATTATTTATGGAAATTAAAGACCATGCCAGAGTTTAGTCCTTCTTCTGCTCTTTAAATCCCACTCCATGGCAGAGTATAAGTATATAAAGTGCTGTATTCCTCACTGGCTAATTTTTTTACCTAAAACAACGATGTTATGGGAGGGAGCGGGGTGAGCTGCAGCTGTAGGGTGCTCCCTGTGTGGCCTGGAGGCAGCTCCTTCCACCCGGTCCCAGCCAGAGCATCGGAAGACTTTTGCTCAGCAGACCTTGCTAATGAGGGTTCACTGGTGCTCACACACTCAGTTTTGCTTCTGAGTTGTATGGGGGATGACAGAGCCCCCCTTCACCTCATTCTTTTTAGGGCTTGCAAGGATTTTCATCAGCCCTGTGTCCCTAGGGGCTTTGGTGCCATGGTCTGGGCTGCTAGGTTGGTTTGACCCAGTGCAGGATCTGGGAAGCCGGAGGGCAGTGTTGGGCTATAAGTCAGCCTGGTGCTGTTTCTCTGTAGTAAATTCAGTCTTGCCTGCTGTAAAAGTCTTGAATTCGAAGGGTAACACTTAAAAACAGGCAAACCGATCCCATCTCAACCAGTGCCTCGCGTACAGTTTCTTGTAGACTGCAGAAGACTGTCCAGCTTGCCCCACATCAGCTTCACGATCGGACACCACGAGTACAAGCTGACAGCAGAGCAATATGTCGTAAAGGTGTGTGTATGTGGCATCCCAGCTCCCCATTCCCTGCTCCCCATTCCCTGCTCCACACTCCCTGAGCTGGGGCTGGAGCATGCTGCCGCAAGGACAGGCACTTTCCCTTCCAGGAGTCCATCGAAGACCAAACCTTCTGCATGAGCGGCTTTCAGTCTCTCGACATCACCACTCGCTCCGGCCCCCTCTGGATTTTAGGAGATGTCTTTATGTCTGCCTTTTACTGCATTTTTGACCGTGGGAACGACAGAGTGGGATTTGCAAAAGCTGTTCATGGGAAGGATTACTACTGAGTCGTAATATTCTGCCTTAATGCAAATGTTAATGTAATGATCTTCATCTTCACGTGTGAAGAAGGGTTTTAACTGAAACTCTGGACCTAAATGCAGTTGTGTGTCACCTCCTTTCCCCAGGTTTTAAGGGCTTTTGAGTGATCCTTGGCCCAGATAATATAATTTGGTTCAATATCTATGTATTTACAACTGAGAAACATTTTTTCCTCGATAACAGATGGACACCACAGCTCTCAGGATGAAGACAAAACAGCTCAGCACTCAGATTTGCAAAAGAGCAGGAAGGATAAAAATGCTGAACTGTGCCAGGCTGATGAGATAGCAGTTACGAGTCAGGGAAACTAATCCCAGGCTGGTCTGCTCTGGGTATCCTTTTTTCTTCTTGTGTGCTTATTTCCACCTCATTTCTTACTGCTTTCCTTTTCCTCAGTATTTTCTATGGCTGAGGTTTTGTCCAACCCCATTTCTTTAGTGCCATTTAAATTCTCTTTATATGGGTTTGCTCCAACCAGTTTATATAAAGAGGAATTTGGCTGATGCCTGTGTGACTGCTAATTTCCACTACTGTTCCTTGTGCACAGTGTCCTGCTGCTTACACCATCTCTCATACCTGCTTTTTCCCTTGGGTTCATTCTCACTTGACACTTTTCCATTCCTCTTTTGGGTCTCAGCATTTAATGTCCGTGTCTTAGGTCAGATGCTGCTTTTATGTCTGTCATCTTTGTCCCTTGGCAGCACGGGCAGCTGGGAGCGGCATCTATTCGCATTCCAAAACCCAGACAGTGACCCTTGCAAAAGGAGCTGCAAAGGAATAGCACAGCATCCCTCCACCTCAGATGAGTCACGAGCCCCACATGCCAGCTCTAAACATCTAACACCTTGCTCGGCCACTTCTTGTCGGCTGCGGCAGCAGCTTCAGCGCTGGCAGAGGTGTGAAACCACCCCAGGTAGCTGCGCTGGTTTGGCAAAAGAAGATTCACCTAAAATTATCCCCATTGCAGTATTTGTTTGGATTGCTAAAGCTGACACTGCCCCTGTACATGTGAATAAAACTTAACCAAGCAAAATCTGCTTTGGTCTTAGTGCTGTTTCAGTTTCATTTTATCTTTTCTTACAGTGGGTTCCAGTGCCGGAGAGGAGAGGCAGAAGGGGGTTCAAAACCAATTGAAAATCCAGGTTTCGCCGTGGCCTGGAGGGGAGAGATGGGATGTGTTGGGGTGTTGCAGCTGCTCATCTCTCCCTAAAGCCAAACAGTGTCTGCAGCCCCAGGCACCAGGTATATCCCAGGCAGGGCAGGGCTGTGGGGAACTGGAGACTGGCCCAACATCGCTGGGGCAGGGGTTGTTGGCCCCGGGGAATGGGCTGGTGGCCCCAGGGAACTTGCTGCTGCTGCCTGTCTGGATGTGCTCAGCACAGACCAAACACAACATCCATTACTGGGCTGGGCAGAGTTACAATCACGGCCCCTTAGATTTTAAGGCTTCAGTTGTAAGACTCCGTAAGTATTACTAAAGCGAGATGGTTTGCCTGCAGGTACCTGTGAACTACTGATCTTGCCTTCCAGTATGAAGTACTCCCACTCTCTGGAGCATGTTTTCATGACCCTCTGTTTGCAGCCACATTGTGTTACACACTTGGCATCCAGGCTGTCAACCTCTAGCAAAGGGGACTCTGCTGCCTGGTATCTCCTTTTGCAGACAAGACTGAACTCTACAAAGTTACCGTGTATTTCAGGCCAATCTTGCCTTGTTTCCCCTTTGTTCATATCACTCCTAAAGAACAGAGTGACCATGAGCTAACTTGTTTGTCTAGAAAATGTCATTTGTTTGGTCGTAAACCAAGAAAAACAATCCTCTTTAAAGCCCTATCACCCGTTTGACAGCAGCAGAGTAGTTTTGTTTCTCTACTGTGCAGCAGACTTAACACTCTGGTACGTTTCCATTATTTCTAAAACATGTATATGCAGCGCAGAGCATGAATGCATCCTAGAAATAGGTGGAAAGTCAGGCAGCACGTGCAGGGGCCAACCCTCTCTTTGTTCTGCTACTTCTCATCCTCCTCAAGATTAACACCATTTGAGGGGAGCAAGCTCTGGTCTATTTGTCTATCCTGGCCTTATTCTCTCCTTGGTCTTTTCCAGCTTTTCCAACTTCTGTAGGTCTTCCTCGCTGTTCCTGGCAGACATCAAGTTGACTTGCATGGTAGGTCCAACTTTTGCCAGAAGTGCTTCTTGGCAGTTCAATACAGTCAAGACGACTGTGTTTCTCAAAGTGCCTTTATTCGTGCAATAATTTGACATTGTTTATACCAGTGAACATGAGTCGTAAATTGTTGGGTTTGCTAAAATAGTCCATTTACCGTGCTAAGGCAAATAGTTTACCAAGAGAAGTGCCTAAGAGAGCACATAATCCCAAAAGATAATTCAATACAAATCAGAGACCTCAGATGTTTGCAAAAGCGAGATAACAGACTAAATGAGGAGAGGAATTTTTTCCAGTAACTAATCCCAGCACTAGCTTCTTTACAAACAACGAACAGCATATAATAGCTAACCTGGAGCTGGCCCACGATGTGTGAAATGCTATTTGTGTATTGCAGATTACACTGTGGGACTTCAGAGCTGTCATTCTTTGTTTAACACGCAGCTACATGTCTAACAGGCCGCTCTGTGGGACTTAACTGAAGCTGTTATCTACCTAATGACTACTATGTGGCCACCCTTAGCCTGCATCGAAGAATGAACATAGTTGCTGGGCCAGGGACTGCTGGCAGAGTGAGTGGGAGAGGCAGCAAAATAATTCCTAACAAGATGCATAATGTCCTGGTGGAAAGCAGCAGTGGACATCTTAGCTGGTGTCCAGGCTAAGAAGATGACGGAAGATGAGCAGAGCTGGGTGATGAGAAGCTGGGAAGGCTTCTTCAGGCTTAGCAGTGTCAGGATGAAATGGAATCATAGAATGGTTCGGGTTGGAAGGGACCTTAAAGATCACCTAGTTCCAACCCCCTGCCCTGGGCAGGGACACCTCCCACTAGACCAGGCTGCTCAAAGCCCCATCCAGCCTGGCCTTGAACACTTTCAGGGATGGGGCATCCACAACTTCTCTGGGTAACCTGTTCCCGTGCCTCACCACCCTCACAGTGAAAAATAACATGCTGATGTCTGGGCTGGGGAGGGTGAGCACTTTGCTCCAACACCTTAAGCCCTGGTGGAAGCTGTGTGAAGGAGGAGAGTGAGGAGGTATGGTGGGACTCGAACCTCAGTGCAGATTTGTAGTGGGCACTTGAACTCATCTCTAGTTTTTGGCTTAAATTCCCTTACAGAGAGAGGCACAGCTCCTCAAGCTTATGTACTGTGAGGAGAGAGCTAGATGATAGGCCAGACTTTCCCCACAGCAGCTGAAAACCTTTCCCATACATGCATGGCTGTTGGATATTGAATTGAAAAGTGTGGCTTCAGCTAAAAGAAGAAATAGGGAATAGGGAACAAAGAGGAATCTTTTTTGTTCTGATGATGTAGGGAAGGGAAAACTACACATTTCCACCATTGTCACAGGCCAATAGAATCCTCTTCCCCAGGGAGAACCAGCAATCCGGAGCTCTGATGACTGAAAAGCTAGAGGATGCTGCCAGAAGCTGGGTGTTGTCTACTAAGAGCCATCCAGAAAATGGGACTGCTAGGCTGAGGTGATGTTTGTCTCAATATCATTTAACTTTGCTGAGGTTCTCCTTTTGTTGGTCAAATCTGAGCATAGCAACTTGATTTGCCTGAGCACTTGTTGTGGAGTGGCAAGACTGAGGTTGCACCAGAACATCTAACTCCAAAACCAGCCTTACTACTTCGCCACTGTCAGACACCGGCGTCACCTCATCTCACGGTGTGAAGAAGTGCCTCCATAGGTGCCTGAGAAATCTGTGCTTGGCTTTTCTGCATACCTGAAATTCCCATAATATGAGTTTAAACAGCTCTTCCTTGGGCTAAGTGTCCTCTGCTTTGTAAATTGGTGGGTATATATGTGCGTTTGTCTAGTGTCTTTGAAGGATTTGAAAGGTTGGCACTGCTCAGACCATGTCTAATGCACACCAACAGGAGCCAATTCCCAGACTGAAGCAAAGCTGGAAGAAGCAGAAGTGAGCAGATGATTTTTTTTCAAAGCCTACCCAGATGAGATAGCAGAGTCTGCTGTATGTAATAACTTACTGGAAGGGCTCCTCACCTAAGCTGTTGACCAGAGGAGCAGGAGTAGGCATTCCCATTCTGTTCATTCCCCCAGCTTCATGGGGCCCTGAAGACTCACAAGAGCCACTGGTGCTACCAGTTACCCTAGCAGAGATGCTGGTTTGTTGTCTGAAGTGCAGCCTTCTGAGCAAGAGAGCTGGGTGAACTTGTTGTCCATATAGTCCACACTGCTTGCTGGTTGTTGCAGCCTCCCTGATTTTCTGCATCTCCCCCTCTCTCTGTTCTTGCCAGCCCCTGAGCTACCTGGTTGCTCCCTTGTCTAGGCAGACCATCTACTTGGATCCTTACTTGTGGGGAATGCTGGCATCATGCTCTGGATTGCATTCATGTAGATGTGGGTGAGAGCTAAAAACAAAGAGCTGTGGCTGCTTTCAGGGCCTGTTTTGAGACTTCTTACAGGACTGGCAGCTGAAAGGCCAGGTTGCTACCAGGAGGTTTAGAGAGGTGGCTTGGCCATCCCTGGAGCAGCAGGAGCCACCTAATGCTGGCTAAGGTTTGGGTTAACGGAGAATGTGTGTGGTACATCTGGGCAGCATGGGAACAGGGCAGGGGAGAGGGAAGCAGAGAGAAACTTTTCCTAGCAGTCCCGGGACGTTTGGTTGTCTCCCTGGCATGACTGCAGTCTGTGTACTTCCAGATGAAGATCCACAACAGTGGAGCCCTAAGCTCAGCTGCCCCTGCAGCTCCATCATCCCTTGAGAGAGTGCCACAGCCCTGTCATCACTAGGGAGGCCATCTGGGAAGGGCGTTTCACAATAAACATCCAGTAGGTATGCCACATACATGCTCCAAGGAGCAGAGACCAAGGATCAGACATCCCATGCCCTGCTCATCAGCAGTTTTGCCTTTTCCATTTTTCTTAATGAAGTTAAACATTTAATCCTTTTATTTTTCCATTCTATAGTGGCATAGCTTCAGCAGGAGCGAGGCAGGTTCTTGTCCCACACAAGCAAGGAGCCTGATTTTTCAAGTGTTCCTCGAGGCATTAAGCCTCTCCAGGCTGAGGAGGGAATTGAGCCCACACCTCCCCTTCTAGCTACCTGAGTAGAAAACAAAACTGTTGGTGGGTCTTACAAGGATGTTGTGGACCTTAACCTGGAGGGGTGGCCAAAGCTAGCAGTGTTCAGAGTGGATCCAAAGTGGACAGAGCCACCTCTGCTCTTCTGATAACCTCAGTGTTTCCTCTAGGTGAGCCTACACAGTTAGCTGCTGTGTGTGCTGGCTGGTTTGCATCCACTCCTCAGGCTCCCAGCTCTCCCTATAAATGTTTTCCCCATAGGGTCACAGATTTCAAGCCAGCGACCAACTGGCTTAAAGTACGTCACCACAATGCCTCCTATTTAGGTGCCCAAATCCTCTGTTGGATCTTGCTTAGGACTTGTCTGAGCATCGTGTCTGCCCTTCTGCACTTTCAGCAAATCTGTGTGAGAACCACTTTCAAGAGAAGATGAGAAGTCCAGTCAAACCCAGGGGAAGCACGGTCAAAGTTTTCTCTCACTTTTCTCATTAGAAAATTCTACTATGGCTGTTTCTTTACTATCCAGGTTTTCCCATAAGTGCTGCATCTCAAATGTCTCTGGAGCAGCAGCAGATGTAACATTTTTTCCATCACTGAAGGTCCTTTGTGGTGAAGTCGCCCCAGAATCTGTTAAAGGCGGTGCAATGTCAGCATTTGACACCGCACTATGACTATGGAAGCTTGGTAAACTCCATCGCTGAAGGTTTCTCTCAGGATCTGCTATGAAACTGGCTATGTGACTACCATGAGGTTCATGTTTGGGCTCCCCTATCACAGTAGGAAGTGACTGATGCACCTCAGAACCTGGGACGTATGTAGTCATTTCTGGGGGGAAAAAAGGATGGTCCAGAAGAGACACCTTTGCCTCAGTTAGGCTCCTTTGGAGCTTGTCTTCTGGCACGCTCGCGGTGCGCTCTCTTTGCAGGTCTGGTTTGCCCAGCACATCAGGTGCTTTCTCCTCAGCTTCAGAGATGACGACCTCAGGAACTGGTTTGTTTGTCTCGGATAAGCTGTCACTGTCACTGAATTGTGCCTCATTCCTTGAAGTTTCAGTTATGGGTCCTAGATCTCTGCTACTATGAAGTCTGTTACTTCTGTCAACTCCTTCATGTTTCTTCTTGAAGCTCGAGGTAGAGTGTCTCCCTCTTGTGTGCATTTCCTGCAGCCGTCTGATGTGCCCCTTTTCATCTGCTGGGAAAAACACGGAATTCTCACTTGTCTGCCGACTGTAGCGCCGGTGAGCTGGAGATGAAGGGCCCTCATGGACGCTGAGAAACCTCTTGACTCTTCTCAGCACTGAACGTTGTCTTCGGTGTTTCTCCTCTTCCCAGGGCCACTCTTCCCCATAGAGGAATTCGGTATCAGCCAGCCTGCCAAATAAAGCCAGGTAGTAGGTTTCACTTACACATAGGAAGCATGTGGTCTGAATGCACATACATCCTGCTGTCTCAGCAGGAAGACATAGAAACCAAGGCCCTAGTGTGTCCCCAAGGAAGGGCACGGAAGGAGCCAAAAATGGCTGAGGTTGCCAGGAAATAGTGCCTATGCCTTTGGATCAGCCAGATTACACAGAAAGCTCTCCGCATCCAGGTGTCTCTTCTCCTGAGAACCAGGGTGGGAGAGCATCCAGCCAGGCATCTGTCACCATTTCATATTTGGGCTGCAGCTCTCTGCGGCAGCTCCGCATGCTTAGGCTTTTGCTTAGGGTGAGGGAAAAGGGAGAAAGAAACCCTGCTCGGTGCTGTAGATAGATAGTTTTTCAGCAGAATCCTTCAGGCAAAAATAGCAACAGGAAAAAGCTACTCCTGGAAGCAGAGCGCAACACTTTGAAAAAATGTTAGAATTACTCAGATGGGCAAATCCCACTCACCTCTGAGGCACAACAGTGTGTCTGAAATTTCCACCTGTACCTGATACTCTTCTCCTGCCCAGCCTCGGTGGTTCCCGAGAACGACTATTGCTGCGTCTGCCAGGCAATTCAGTACACATTACTGACTCAGTGCACCCCAGAAGACAAGACAAACTGGCCCAATCGCCTGTCCTAAGGGCAAGGATGGCAAAAAATCTGAGGCCAGCAGCACAGAAGACAATGCTAACCCAGAAGAACAGAGGAACTCCATCCAGCATTTGTGAAGATCATGGAATAGTTTGGGTTGGAAGGGACCTTTAAAGTTCATTTAGTCCAAACACCCTGCAATGAGCAGGGACATCTTCAACTAGATCAGGTTGCTCAGAGCCCCATTCAGGCTGACCTTGAATGTTTCCAGAGATGGGGCATCTGCCACCTCTCTGGGCAACCTGTTTCAGATGTTGGTTTGAGGGGATTGGAGAAGACTTTGTATTTGAGCTCAAGTTTTATATATTTGCTTTGGACTTGGATGAATCTTTAGACCTTGTTTTTGAAGTCTGCATAAGAACTACCCACTTATTTTAGAGCCAAACAGAGAAACAGTTCAGAGGAGAAAATAATTAAAAAAAAGTCAACACATCAGAGCTGTTTGGATTTCACAGGGGCTAAGATGGAGCTATTTTTCATTCACTCCCTCCTTCATTTTTTGTGTGAGGTGCTTCTCATTAAAAAATTGTTTGCAGACCTAATAATGTTCCTCCTTTGCCATGTTTTTCCCCTAGCAATTGCAGCAAAATAAATTATATTCTATGAGGTTTTCTTCTTTACTTTTAATTTTATTTTTTACTTTTGTTTTGACCATTTAATAGTTTTTCCAGAAGAAAATAAATTCTGAAAAGGCTGTGTGTGATAAAAGGAACTCATATAGACCATTATTCTGTGTAGCAGAATGCATGCAAAAATGAAAAAATAAGAGGAATAAAAATGAGAAAACACCAGTTTCCAGGCCAAATGAAGCAAAAAATTAAGCATATTTTATTTTGATAAAGGCTGAAAAAATCTGGAAAAATTAAAACCTTCTGGAGACAAGTTTTAAAATGGCTACTATAAAGTTTTTAAAAAGATTTTCAGATAAAGACATCGACTTGCCCTGGTATTTGTTCAGGCATGGTAGTATTTACACTTACTGACCTGTTCTATATTACAGCATGTCGCAAGCATTTAAACTCAAGAGCTTCTAAGCGAACTGGCCTATCACTGTTTTATCATAGAGATCCTGACAACACAGGGTGATCCTATACCCTCTATATGTTTCTTTGTAACGCTGGTTCTTGTGTTGATCTCTGCAAATAACTCCTCTTCTTTATCCTTTCACAAAATCTGACCACTCCAACTTCCATCTCTAGATTATTATCTAATAAAAAGCCATACAATATTTAATATTATTTCTTGTTTATCTTCACAAAAATCTGGACTGATTTTAGCAATCGTCTGCTAACAAAACAAGCAAAGGAATAGCTATTTTACTAATCAGGGGGATGTATGAAGAAGGTCTAGTAAATAAAAAATTGTTAAGAAAAGTCAGTCACTGCCTTCAGGTGCCATCCTGTGCTTGGAGGCTATCAACAAACCCTCCCTGCAAACATATTCTATTTATTAATTACACAGTTCAAGCAATGAGAGCACAATTCGTATGAGCATATGGACCACTGGAGCCATCAGCCCATCAACACCAGCCTGTTCACTCCCTCCCAGTAGCACTACCTCTCATCTCCATCTTCCCCGCTCACAGGATCGTCACAGCCTGCAGCCCTGCACTGACTGTCGGTCAGCCTGGGCTGTAGGGGTGGGGATCTCTCTGATGGCATTAGTGCCACTCACCCCATTTCAATAGTCGATCCAAGGAACGAAGGAATACAGTAATCAGCAGCTGCTTTTGTGTAGGGCGGCCGGGCAGAGGAATCGTTCCAGTAAATATCTTTCTCCATCCTTGGTAAGTTCATGTGCATCTCGTCCACCGCCAGAAGTGAGACCTTTGATTTTATTTGATATAAATAATGTCACTTTCAACACAGCACAGTATACGAAATAATCTGCTTTGTACTCCCTGGGTCAAAATTTCTTTCAGAAACCCTTTAAAGTCAGCTGTGTATGCTGGCCTGGGCACTGGTAAAAGACTCAGTATTATCAAATATACCCCATATACCAAGTATTATACAAATATGCCCCATATACCCTCCTATGCTCATGAAAGCATAAGATTTATTGTAGCTTGAGTCTTCTATGCTGCAAAGCTAGTTGTGTCAGGTTGAAGTCCTTTCCTCATGCATGGTGTAGTTAAATGGGCATGTGATCCTCTATGTGCTAGGGGAAATCAGTGTATTAGTTGTATTAGAGTATTAGTTGTGCTCCTTAAAATGTCCAGAGGTCCAGAAGCTTTCCAATAGGCTTCATCCATATTTTAAGACATTCAGAACCAAGTACGTGACCAATCTGTTCTAGGGCCTTCCAATATGTTTTATACAAAGCGTTCTGAGGCACCACAGCGTGAGCAGCCTGAAGTTGTGTTAAGCCAGAGAGCACCTTTAGCAGCATGAAGGCCTTTCCCACTCCTGTGCACACCCGCATTGCTTGCTTTGCTGAATGTGTTGGTTTGTTTGCCCTGTCCGTGCTCCCTCTAACACCTGGGCTCTGCTTTGCAGGCTCAGTGGTCCCCAGCAGACAGCAGCTCAACCCTATGCTTGGCTCTGCCTGCAAGGGAGCAGTGGGTGCCACAGGACCTTTTCATGTCTTTGGGCTCCTTCATGGTATGACAGACAGGGACTGTTTGGGAAGGGGGGTAACTGCAATAAATCTGTACCCTGGCCACCTCACAGCTCCTGCCACTGAGGTCACTGGCTCCTGTGCTGACCACAGACGCTGCCGTGGGTGGCAGCATCGCCACATGAATCACGATATGCGCCCTGCTTACTAGTTCAGGGCTCTGCTTAGTATTTTGTAAATCTTTACTGCATTTTTTTTTAAAGGAAGATTCATATACAATATTGTAATCCCTACACGTTCAGATTAGCAAAACATGTTCTCATCTCTGTGGGAATAGATGGCTTTTGGATTTTGCAGGATTGACCTACATTATGTGCTTTTCCAGGCATAAAGTGAGCTTATAGTTTGAGGTCAGATGTTTGCATGTTTAGTCAGGCATCAAGAAATGCCAAATACCTAGAACAGGATGCATTAGCTTGTAAAAATAAAATCTGGGGATCACAGCCATAGATACTCCTTCAGGGAAAGAATTTGTTTTGGTGACACTTGTTGCCCTTAATTTGCACTGCGATATAAGAGATAGGGTTAAATGTAATGATAATCTAAGGTATGGTAAAGCTGCAAGAAGAAATAACAGCAACCTGTAAATTTCTATCGATGCACCAGTTAGTTTCAAAATCATCATCATCTTCTCCAAATGGATTAATAAGTTGTTCAGCCACCTGAAAGGAAAATGAGACAGTGAATAGAGGTTGGCATGCCATGTCAGGACCGCTGCCGCAGAGAAAATGGGATCTGATTTTTCTCTCTCTCCCTGCCTGTCACTTGCAATCATAGCACAAGCGCCGGTATGATGGTTTTGCCAGCCTAGCAAAGGAACAGCTTGCTTTCCCTATAGATTCATACCTCGGTGCCTCATTGGTGCTGTCAATCATAATTGTCGGCACTGGCCTACTGGGAATCGAGACATGTCTGGGCCACAGTAATTGTCCCACAAGATAGTCATTACTTTCCCTTACTGCTGTCTTAGGCTGATTTAAATGAATGGTTTAGCAGCTAGAGGCTCTGTTATTGCATTATGGCCTACAATACTCCACCAGCCCATTAGGTCAGTATTCCCGAGCCCCACAGCTGGAATCTGCTGGAGGGAGTACTGTTTGTCTCTCCAGCTCAGCCCTCAGCCCCTGCTTCTTTATCAGGGGTGATGCTGATGGCATTCCTCTGAAGCTTTTCAGGAAAAGCAGCCCACCAAAAGACTTGACTCAAGTTGATGCCACGCATCGTGCTAGCCAAAGCCAAGAGACAGGATTTGAGTTTGTTTAATTTAGCTTGATGTTTTGGGTTTCTGCACATGAAGTGATTAAAACTGGAGGGAAGAACCTCAACCTGTGGAGGAGACAACCAAACAGAGCTCAGGCACCTTTGCGGTGAGGTGCCTTAGTCTGGGAACTAGGCTGGGAAAGGAAACCTCTCTGGCTGCCCATAGCCTTATCCAGTCCTGCCCTCCCAGAGGAATAAAAAAACGAAAAAACACACAGAGACTGCCCACCCATCCCCATGATCACCAAAGTCCACTGTGAGGAGAAAGCTCACAGATGCTGAAGGAGAAAAAAAATTTTAAAATAAAAAGTTTTGGGCAATTCAGACTGCTCCTCTATTTCTCAGTTCCTTGGTACACTGAGGTTAAATATCCTCTCCACTTCACATTTTTCTCTTTCTGTGTGTCTTTTTAAGCCCCGGTTTTGAAGCCAGTCACTTTCTTGCTGACTCTCCCAAGCCTTCCCGGTGGTCACCGAGGCTGTGCACAGAAGCAGTGGCCAGGTCCTCGGTTTAACATGGATACGGGTGAAGCGACTCTATGATTAAACAGCCCCGCTCACGAACCTTGCTATGGACAGCTATCGCCCAAAAGGCAGTCACTCCCTGGCTATTTATGCCTCTGTGCCTCTAGGTTGTACCACCGGGTGAGCACTTGCTGACTCTCCTAGGGCACCACTTCCCAGCCCAGCAGAATGACTGCTGAACTGCTCGGCAGAATAACATGACAAAAACACCTGTAAGGCAGGAGGAATGAAACGGAGACAGGGGACACCTCTGTTCACACCCGTTGTCCTGCTCCATGGCATTAAATTTTGGGTATAGCTATGGAAGTGCTGCAACAGGAATGAGCCACAACATAGACTGCATTGTGGCTCTCCAGGGAAGACACTGGATCCACTTGCTGTAAACTGGGGAATCATGGCCCAAAAATCCATTGCAAAACCTGTCACATGAGCTAAAAAAAGGGAGCAGGGCTGGGACAGAGGGAGCAGCAGCAGAGGTCTTCTGCTTGGCTGACCTGGTCCTGGCATGTGAGACATGACTTTATTCTCCAGAAAGGAATGTAGTGCTGGACAACTAAGCCCTCTATTTGGACAGTTTGTCTATCCCTGTAATGAAAATGGTGATTTAGAAGTGTTTCACATGATGGGAAACTTTGCCCCTGTATTGTAGGTATAACAAACCAGGCCCGAGGCCAAGGAATGAGCTCAGTTTAGCCATAATTTCTGAGGAATTGCCAAGTTACTGGAAGTCAATAGCTCAGGGGCCTTTCTGCAGCCTGGCAGCCAAAGCCCAAGGCACTCAGCAGGAAACCGGCTGTAACCTTCAAGACAGAAATATCCTGACTCAGGGGCACTGCAGGTTTGGACAAACCTCCGGTCTGAGGAAGCACTGCTGATATTAAATTTGCTTTTTAAAACTGCTTCTCCTCCCTTTAATTTCCTTATGTGGAACATTTTTCAGTTACAATGGCATCTTCTACCTGCCACAGCCAGGAGCTGGCTGGAAGCCCTGAGCCTAACTGGACGACATACTACTGACAGCCTTGGGTGCTGATGAAGGGGAAACCATTCCTGCTTCAGTAGCACCAGCAGGGCAGTCAAGGGGAACAGCTTACAGTTTTGTAACCCACTTGTAAAACCCTGGAAGACATTGCCTAGAGAAAAAACCCTCCATTTCTGCAGGAGCAGCACACTCCCCATGCCGTGCCAGCCTCCCCTCCTCTCCTTCTTTCCCTCCAGGCTGGTGCCTATGCAGCAAACCCCTTTTCCCTCCCAATTTTCTAGGACACAGGACTAGAAGAGCTTACCCTGCAGGCACCTTACTGTCCCCTGCGATCTACCAGCTCGGTGTGTTGCCTTCTTTACTATTTGGAGCTGGCTGTGGGAAGGGGTCTCTAAGACTGGCCAATTTTGTGCAATTTATACCCTAACAGAAAAGTTAGCTCTAAGTTTCCAGCCATGACTGATAATCCCAAAAAGAAATCTTTAATGCACATACTAACGTACTAAATTGCTTTTTATTTGAAACTTTTTTCCAGTTAGTCTACCTTGATACTCACTGCAGAGTAGAGAACTGCCGTGAGGTACGTGGCTTAATTACTCAACTATCAGATTGATGGTGATATGTTAACTGACCAGGCATCAATGGGATGATGGGTAGCATCCAATTCCTTCTATAACTGTTCTTTTTAATGAACGTTTTTATGTGGTGGTGTTGTAGCCAATATTGGCTGTCATCGTTTGATAGCCCTCTGGAACTAGAGACCTTTAATTGCCTGCATCTGATTAAGTTAACAGCAGATACTAAATGCTGGCTTTTATCATAAGAAGAAAATATGATTCACTCCCTTTCAGCCCATGCCAGGTCTGCAGCAACATTTCCCTGTCGCACAGCACAGTGGGAGAAAGTGGGGTTTTTTTTAATCTTTCATCTGTCATTTTATAGTCCAAGCTCTGGGGCCTGATTTTTCTGGAGTAATACTTTCCTGTGGAGTTGTGGCTGCAAACCTGACACCTTGACTTCAGCTCTGACACCTTCACCAGCTTGCCTAGGGAGGGTTCTCAGAAAAGCTAGTTTTCCAGAAAGCTAGTTTACCTTGAGCCATCCTGCGTAGAAGAAGAACTGTAACAGCGTGAAGATTGGAATGTAAAGATCTAAGTCATGTCCCTGATACCCTTGGTCAGTATCCAAAAACTGGCGCCCTATCAGGCAGGCAAAGAAAAAAGTATAGACTGCGAGAGTAACAACCTGCAAAGAACGAAACTTCATTGAAATAATGCAATCAAACCATCTTATGCATAAGGCAACAAATACCCAAAGGCCTTTGATTGCCTTTCACTATATAATTTACAAATCTGTACGGAGGTATTACAAATAGAGAGGACATGGGAATAGCTATAGCCAGGAAGATGACCCAGGAAACGTAAAAAACATTTCAGTGCTTCCCTCCTCTCTCCCAAATTATGCAAGGCCTTGAAAATATCTCTGCATTAAATATGACTTAAATAGTTACTCAGGTGTCCATAGTCCCATGGGGGTCAACAAGTGCTCAACAGCTCAGAGACTCTGGTCGCATCTATGGATGTTTTGCACCAAACTCCTCTTTTCTGGAAATTGCATTTCAAATTTGGTGAAGGATAATATCTCGGTACCTGGGTATAGACCAGTGGAATTCCAACCCAGTCATAACCAAACAAAAGACTACACCAAGACCGGTACTTATTCATCTCCTACAAGGAAAAAAAAAAGAAAAAAACAACCCTCAACAAACTAAAGTCGCATGAGATTCAATTCTAAATGATAAACATTTTGTTACAAATCATTTTTGCTCATGTAAAAAGACAGGGAGATAAGAAAGTGTAGTATATATAAAGTGATGTCATGATTATAACCAGCATCCCATTGTCAGGCTTGAATATTCACTTAGTTTATGGAGTTGGAATGTTTAGTACATATTTCTAGTACATATTTCTTCATAACTTATCTTTTGTTTCTGTCTTATCTACAGTCTAGTGATACATGAAAAAGAATATATTACATCATAAAAAGATGTTTGACCACTTAATGAGCTATTCAGGGAAATTATCTTCCCTGAAACTGATATTAAAATCTTAAAAATGTCATATTATTCTCATCTTTTTTCCCTGCAGCAATGGAACAAGCATGAATTTACTGTGACGTTACATTAATTTTTTACTCATCAATTTGTTGGTTCAGTTAATACCTTCTTAGTCATATAAATACAATCCCAGCAACCTGCTGCTGTGTGTGCTTGAGTGTACACTGGTACACACAGAAAAGTGGTATAAATCTTGGGTAAGATCATTTAGATGAGGCACGAGAGTTGTGCACACTAAATCAAATTATATAAGTGAAAAGCTACCCCATAGTAATTTCAGATTAGTTTTCTGTAGATTTACTTTTTCTACTTACATTCATCAGTGTCTGCAGATCTACACTGTCTCGAATTCTTCCCTCTTTTCGCGCCCTCGATGCCAAGTTTCCAAACCAGACAAATGGAACCCAATATTTAAGGTGGGGAGACTTAAGGTCATCAAAAATTTTTCTTTCATATCTTGTCATAAAACCTATTTACATAAAAACAAAGACTTAATTTATTTTGTGCAGCCAGTGAAACTGATTTTATAAATTTTGAATATGTTTGAATCTGTTCACGTGATATTTGCATAGAACTATGCAAAACACTATTTATAATTCTAACTAGTAGCCACCTCTTTTTTTTTTTTGAGCTTTTTTGCCAAGATAGATCTTGCTTGAAACAACTTCTTTTTGCAATAACTGCTACTCAGAATCTTTCTTGATCAATATATGTAATAATTTGCTATTACTGTGTCCTCATATCTGACTGCTGACATACTGTAGATACATAGAATACTAAGAAAGATGCAAATTACTCTCTAGTTTTACACTCTGCTTTCAGAAAAATAAAAAACTGGATACATCAGTCAAGAAACTATCACTTTTCAGCAATAATGGCTTCCAGCAGGATCTCAACATATGTTATAAGGGCAATTACATGACCCTCTGATTCTGATAATTTTTCAGTAAATTTGCAAAGCAGTGAGCAAGCAACAAGAGGATACAAGTGCACACATGAAACAGAGCTCAACAGAGAGCATGCCTTCTGCCAGCAAAATACTTCCCTGCCAGATTGTGTTTCATGTTTTCTCTGGGGTTATGGAGGCGTGCGGAGATGGAAAAGGAATCATGCACAGAAATCCCGCTGCTAGCGGGATATGGGGCCAGATGACGTGCTGTGGGGTGGCAGGCTGAAGCCGCTCTCTGCCTGGCAATTTGCCTTTGCCGAGGCACCGGCATATTACAGGCAGGTATTAGGTTTCCTGCAGAGTTCCCCTGGCCTTACAAAGCCCCGCTTCCCCCTGCTGCAAGCCAGTCCAAGGTCAGATAGCAGGGGAGCCAGGGCTGTGTGGGACAAAACCTGTACCAGAGCAGCCCACTGCCTGGGACGGGCAAGGGAGCAGCTGGTTTCTGGTGCAACAGCTCTACCCCCTTGGGTAAGAAAGCCCTGCTCTGCTGTCCTCCTTCCACCCAGCCTTTGAGAAAAACAACCTCAGAAAATTTATGAGGGGGGAACTTCACATTTCCTTTCTCCAAATCCTGGATTTTCTGGGGTTTGAGCAACCTTCAGGTTTGAGGGATCTTAGTTTTTCCTCAGGTGTGTGTGTGTCACCTACCAGGGCAGGTATAAGGCTTCTTTTGTTGTGTTGACATTAACTCTGAAACGGGACAAAATTAGTAGTACGGCAGCTCCAAAATTAGTGGCTCAGACAATTAATTACAAGCTTGAGTACTGAAAATTCAATAACAAAATTGAGAAGAGACAGGAATTTCTTTCTAGTCTCCAACTAGTAAATAAGAATTGCCCCGTTGTTGCTAACATTGTTAATGATATATGAAGCAGCAAAAATATAAATATACACAACTTAGTTGTGTTTTGTATAAAAATGTGAATAAGATAACAGGAGATTTGTTAAACAAGGTGACCTTCTTAAATATTCTGTTATTGAGGAAAAAGCCCCTGTTGTACAGTTGCAACAAGTCAACATAGGAGGTAGGAAATACTGCAGCTATGAGGAAGGAACACAGGGCAGGACAGAAAACTCTATGGAAGACGGAAAGTTCAGTAGCGAGACAGTACTCCTGCGGTATCCTGGGATTTGAGAACAGAATAAGATACAGCTTTCAAAAGATCTCTGGGCAGTTTGCAGCCAGCTCTCATAACTAACTGCACAGATATAATCAGGCAATCAGATAAATTGACCTGCTAGTTATGGCTCCCAAAAGTAAGTCTTTCCGTCTGCCTTTGATTTTTGGCTGGCCAGCCTGCTCATTACAGGACAGGGAATGATGTTTCTATCAGGCTGAAACAGACAGACAGAATATGAGAAAATTGACAGTCTGGAGTAAACGCTGGATGCAAGTCACTTGAGAGGCTCGGGGAAGTCATCATCTGGAAGGACACAGTTTGAGGGGGTCATGAAGAACAGCAAAGCTCCAAGGATCACTGCGGCTCTCCACCGAAACTGGGTATCTTTTTGTTCAGAAAAGTTCAACAAAGCCTTGTTCTTTTAACAGTAACATTCAGACTGTCATTATTTTTAAAGGTAATGTGTTTGTGTTTGTATTAATTAAATATTCTCTTTGATGGATATTAATAATTCCTAGTTTCTTATCACAGAAAATATGAAACCATTCTGGATTGCTCTTACTGCTGGTGAAGGTTATAGCAATACAAACAACATGCCTTTCTGAACTGCTTGCCCATATTGCAGCAGTAAAGAAACACTTTATATTCCATCAAATACAGGGGAGGATATCAAACCTCAGTTATTAAAATTAAATGGTTTCTAAATATGGTCATACTATTTTTAGTCAGGAGTATTCAAAGAATTAACTGAGGAACTCTCTGGACAAGAGCACTGTTTTTGACAAGCCCTGGAAGACTGGAGCAGCTCCAGAAAGCTGGAAACATTTGGCAAATACTGTGCCAAGATCTTGAAAAGGATGATCTAAGGAATGACACTAAGGAAGGACACTGAATCCTTGCAAAAGCAGGAAAAGCTTGACATGGATGCAATCAATAAAGAATCAAAGGACACTAACATGAACAGTGTCAGCCAAAGTGGTCTTACAAGAAAATTATTGATAAGAACACAAGCCTGGCTGGAAAAAGTCACACATGCTCTCCCTCAAGTGATTGGAAGAGTATTCAGTTCTCCCATCAAAATGGAATGGTTTGAGAAAAGACTGGCTCAGGGCACCCACGCCAAATACTCTGAAGGCCAGTGGTTAGAAAAGAAGAACATGTGTCTAGAGTGCATTAAAAATGGTCAAGTAGATAAAAGCTTCACTTTCTGCTGCTGTGTTATGTGGGAAAGAATTAATTTAGGTACTTCATTCCAGTAGAGGGTTTGGGACTGCAAACTTCAGCTGTTCATAGGTATTGATGTAGCTGGGCTCACACCTCGTGTTTCTCTGCAGCATTTCCTGTCAGCTGTTTTGGGCTGCTCTCTGCCCAGCTGCTGACTCATTACTCATGTTTTTTAAGACTCGTGTTCTTGAGCATCTAGTGTCCCTCTTGCAGCTTGCAGCCAATGGGATTGGTATGCTCAGGACTGCTGCTAGGCATCTGACGCTTACGGCATACGTGCCGCAGTGCTCAGCATCATAATGTCATGAATCTACATGTATCTACAGCCTACAGCTCCATAAGGAATGCTAAAAAATGAAAAAGAGTCTGGAAAAGAGTTAGGAGGCAGATCCAGCACTGAAGACCATACCTTGCAGGGAAAGACTACAGAAGGTGAAGCTCCTAAGTTTATTAAAGCCTTTATGCCCAGGTAGTTATTGAGAGAAAAATTGTGTTTTCATCTAACTAGAAAAAGAACAACCCAACCCCATTACAAATCCAGTGACTAGAAGATGACTCTGTGCAAGTTCAGACTGAGAATAAAATTTCACTTTTCAACAGTGAGTTCACCGTAGTGAATGTCAGTTCACCTAGGATGTGGTGTAGTCTCTCCAGTGTGCCCAGCTGAATTTAAAATCAGGGCTGGTTATATTCCTAGAAGGTTTAATAGCTCAGTCAGAAATTGCAACATGATAAAGGATGTTGCGAGGAAGCTTTTTGCCTTGTGTTATGGATGAGTCAGACTAGATTATCATGATACTGTTCTCAGACTTAAAATCTATGAATATAAGCAGTTCATTTGCTGAAAAGAGAAATGTGTAGCAATAGTTACACTATGGCAGTTCCCAGTTTGATAACGAAATGCAAAATCGGCACAAGTTGTTTCAATGCTGACCATGCTGCAAGTATCAGATTCTGCCACTCATGTTCATACTAAATGCTGCACTCCCATGCAGTCTGATATGTAATGCCATAGGGACCTAGGGAGGGGATAATTGCAGAGTACTGTCTTAATGATTGGATGTTAACGGGAACAAAATATACCCTCAAGTGCTCAGTACTGTCTCAACAAAAATTCTGTGGCACAATATGCATTAAAACCTACAGAATAAATACTGAAATCCACAGAGCTGACTACACTATCAATACTTAGTTATACAGTTTATGGTAGAATATTTTCTACTGTTAAAAAAAACTAAACCCAAACCAACCAAAACATGTTTTCCAGTCTACATTTTTTGTACAACACTGCGACATTTTGTCTCTTTTGGAACAGATTGTCTTTAGCAATAGGGAGGCAGAGCTGGATTGTCCTGCTGGAAATGTTGTAATTTTCCAACGCATACTAGAAGCAGATTGCTGGGGAGAGTGACAGAAGCTCCCTTGACCTCTCACAGGCTCAGGTAAACAGTGTTGTTGAACAGTACAAGGAAGAGAACTTCAAAATCCAATTGAATCAAACATAAATAATTTCTTTCAGTAAGATCAGTACTTTCTGCCTGGATTTTTTTTTTTAATATCCAAAGCTTCTCACACATATTTCAAATGTGTATATGTATATACACACTGCATATTTTAACTTGCTACAACTTTGCTTACTAATCTCTGCCAAAGGAATAATTTTAAGAAATGCAAGAGGTTGTGTAAAAAATGTACGACTTTTCCTATTTGGAACAGATCCCCACACCTTTGCATTGGTGTCCTACCCCTTACAGTGACCGTGCCAGTCAGAAGACACGGCATCACACCTTGCCTTTAAACACTCAGCAGACAGTCCCTCATAGACAAGCAAGTCTTACATGGCTGAACTCTCTTCCCCACCATCACACTCACTGTATTATCAAAACAGAAAATAAAGACATGCTTAATAAGTAGTATATTTATCCCTGGAAAACTAAGCTTAAGGCGAGGCAATCTACTTAAAATAAATTGAGATAAAGCTGCACTTGTGAAGTGCCTGCAGAGGTCTGTCTTTGATACATGAGACAAAGTTATATCCTAGACATGGAGGCAATGCCATATAACAAGTCACCATTCCTACTGCATCATAGTACAGTGTCACGCTTTGGAGAATGTTGTACCTGCTTCACATGCCTGCGTGTTCAGGACAGGCCTATTGCTTCCATGACTTCTGAGAGTAGATCCACATAAGAGCCCCAAACTCATTTGATTTCTATAGTGTTGCTAGATGAAGACTTTAAGAGCATTAAATATTCCCTTGTGGCCAAAAAGGCCAATGGCATCCTGGGGTGCATCAAGAAGAGTGTGGCCAGCAGGTGGAGGGAGGTCATCCTCCCCCTCTACTCTGCCTTGGTGAGGCCCCACCTGGAGTACTGTGTCCAGTTCTGGGCTCCCCAGCTCAAGAAGGACAGGGAACTGCTGGAGAGGGTGCAGCAAAGGGCTACAGAGATGATGAGGGGACTGGAACACCTCTCTCATGAAGAAAGGCTGAGGGAATTGGGTCTCTTCAGTCTGGAAAAAAGACAACTGAGGGGTGACCTTATTAATGCCTATAAATACTTGAAGGGTGGGTGTCAGGAGGATGGGGCCAGGCTCTTTTCAGTGGTGCCCAGTGACAGGACAAGAGGTGATGGGCACAAATTTGAGCATAGAAAGTTCCACCTAAACATGAGGAGGATCTTCTTTACCTCAAGGTAAAGAAGCAAGGGTGGCAGCGCACTGGCACAGGCTGCCCAGGGAGGTGGTGGAGTCTCGATCTCTGAAGAAATTCAAAACCCGCCTGGACGCGTTCCTGTGCAACCTGCTCTAAGGTGGCCCTGCTCTGGCAGGGAGGTTGGACTAGATGATCTCCAGAGGTCCCTTCCAACCCTATGATTCTACGCATGCTTAAGGGCACGTCATTTAAGCCACTGACAAAATACATGGTAGCTTTGACATAGGTTAGTATGAGGCACACATGGGGCCAAAGAGGAAGGAAAAAATTAGTCTGGCTCCTTCCCTACCTACGCCCCCACCTGTGTGGGAAAGGAAAGACGTTTTTGGGGAGCAGGACTCAGAAATACCTGCTCCTACCACATGGTCCATGGTGGGGAACCTTTTGTACACAGCTGTGCTCACAGAGCGAAAGATCAGCAGAGATGTCAAATTCACATAACGCATGAGAGTCCTCCTCAACAAGCGCCCATATTCATCACTGCCCTGGACACAGCTAGAGATGAGGAACATCAGTCGATCTGGCCATGGTAAGTTCACAAACTGGTTCCACCAGCGATTCACCACCAAAGTAACATAGAAACCTAGAGGTTAGAAGGAAAAAGAAAAAGTCCAGTGCCTATCAGGATTTCTGTTTAGGTTACTTTGATTTAGGTTGCAGAGTGTTATTCATATCACTTAGGTGCTACATTTCCCAGAATAAATGCAGAAAGTCACATCAAAACCCTAAAAAATTAGCAATCAATGCTAATTGATATATAGTAATAATATATATTTAGTCTATTATAATAATACTAGCTGAGTATCTCATACTCACGAACTTCCAAATTTCCTCTTCTGTAGCAAACCTTGAGTGGATTTAGTGCTTTGAAAGATCAGGCATAATCTATCACTGTTAGTGGGCAATATATATATATATTTATATATATACTCACACACGGAAACTTTNCATAAACGTTGATGTGACAAAACCAACTTGAATTTAAGGAGATCTGTTGGAAGCTGTTTATTATATTGTAAGCCTCTAACTTCCCATATACCCCTCAGCTCTGAAATGCTTCCATGCACAGACATTCACAAAATGCCTGCACAGAGACAATGCTGGAAAATAATTTCACATGTAACCTGTACTTACCAAGCACAAAAGTTACTGGGATTTGTTCAGCATATTTGTCACAGTAAATTGATAATTTTTCAAAGAACCGTTTTTGGCTACCTGTAAGAAAAAATCTGCAGCAAAAATAAAATATATCTGTCCTTTCATAATATTCTGGCACCAGCTACAAAGTGCAAATATGTATAAATAATCAGGTATGTGCAATCAGGAGCAACCCTGGCTAATGTCTTCAAGCAAATTCTTAAAGGTAAAGTGCAGAGCGCTTTTGGTATGTAGTAAAGAAGCTGGAGGAGAAGACAATATTAGTCCCTGGTCTTTGCAGTTTTCTCATGACTAATTTGACTGGCACTACTAATTAGGATCAACACACCTGGAGAATTAGCTTGCTATCTCATACAGACCAATGATGATTGGAAGCCATAAGTCTGCAGGTGAGCTTGCTCTCCTTTTTCAGAGGGCTATTCAATAAACCTGCTCAGGTCTGCTTGAATTGCAAAAGGTTACCCGTCTCTAATTGTTCTTATTTGAAAATGCTACATTGTTGCAGCATGTTTTTTTACTCTTACTCCTACAAAATTTTTCTTCTCCACAAGCTTAAAAACACAACAACCGTATTTATTTTGCAGTGAGGAAAATATGCACCAGACAACAGAAAATGAATGGAGAACGGCAGCGTCTGCCTATGGAAAAAGATATCTAATGAAATACAACAAGCTTAAATAAAAAAAAAATGGTTTATTTGTATAGATGAGTATTTCAGTTATTCTTTGATTTCATATAAAAAGAACACATGACAAATATTTGGTGGGTTTTGCTTAGAATTGTGCAATACAACCTTGAGCGCATATAGAAAGCTTTCCATGGTGTATTTAGCATGGTCTTTAATTACCTAACATTTCAGTAAAACCAGATTAATTTAAATAAATGTGAGACTGCGGTGTTCCTTTACATATTAATGCTGTAGTTTTCTTTCCAAGTTCACTGTGATAGATTACTGAACATTTTGGAAAATTAGTGATTAATCACAGACAAACTGAAGCTCATTTTCTCCTTGCTTCACATAAAAAGCAAACACTGGGGTCTAATTACAGATCAAGGTAAGAGCTGAATCATGATTTTGATACTTGTTTGTAGTGTACTTCATCAATTAAAAGTTTCACTGTACTAATTGATGCATTGCACCTGTCACACTGGTGTTTAATTCACACCTTGGTGGAAGAAGTAACTCTCCTAACGTGTGACCCCCCCAGGTGCTGTGTGACACACAGGTAACAACTCATCTGGTTTCCATGCATTTTTTCTTGGCCCTCTACAAGCTTAAAAATGAAGTTTGCCATGCCATCCTAGCCTTAAGCAAAACTTCACTGTCCTAACTATATAACCTGGCTCACAAATTATTACCTTTCAGGGTTGTTAAAGAAATTACCACTGAGCAACTGAAGACACAGTTTTGCAAGTAGAATGAAAAGTCTATACTTATCATTTAAAGCAGAGGCACACTCGCCACCACCAAATCAACATCAGAATGATAAAAGCCATATAACACAGGCTAGCTATGGTTGTTTATTTAGCCTGACTTTAGTAGGATGGTTGCTCAATGCTGGGCTGAAGGTAGAATCATGTCAATACGACAGGCAGCATTTTATTTATACCCTACATGCTTTCTCTGGTACATTAAAATAAATATGGAAAGGAAAGGACATGAGAAAAGGCCTAAGGAAAAGAAAGTAATTATGTAGTAACCTCCCCCCTAACTGCCATTCATCAGCCTAACACTGAAATTTCAGTATAACATTTAGTGAGATATGAATTAGAAAGAATGTACCTGTATAACACACTTATCGCTGTGTAAAGAGTAGCAAAAACAATAAATTCTCTGTACAGCAATTTGTAGATGCTGCCTTTCCACTTTAGGAGTAATCTGTGAAATCCAAAGAAAGTGGCATTTGCTACTTTGCTGGAGTAAGTGACTGTCATCGTCTTGGCAGGCTGTGCCTAGAAACAGCAGAAGACAAGCAGGAAACCAACAACATTTTAGACAGCGTATCCTAACCTGAATGCACCCTGGCATACATGCACATATACAAGCACATATAAACATAAAATAGTATATGTATAGGTAAACACATGCTCCGTGTGCTTCTATATATAGAGAGAGAGGGAGAAATCAAATAATCTTGCAGTTACAAGCGCCATTAAGACCTACAGATCGACTGATGCAAGGCCGTATTTGAGCTTTAACTCAAAGGCCACCAAAAAGCAACAGCTAGAACTGAGTGTGGCTGCCTGCCTGGGCAGCAGCGGCAGGGACACGTTACACCTCCAAGGCCTCTGCTTACTCCCAGTTTGTCCAGTCCCATGTGAGCAAAGAAAAAGAAGTAAATTTGCTTGAATTTTTTTTCAAAGCTTTGTCAGCGCTCTAGCAACAGAAGCAAAGCTAAATTTCACAAATGCACCTTCCTCCCCAGCCAGTATTTTTAGCTGGCTTTGGTAATTATACTCATCTAAAACCAAAGGAGATTTGGAGACTGTCTCTTTCATTAAGAGCTACGACAGCAGTTGAGATCAGATGGGGAACCCTGTTATTTCTCCACTTGGCAGCTAGACATACTCATCAATACTTCTGCATTGCATGGCCATGCAAAAAAAAGCCACAGGGTTCCTCAGGTAGGCAGCATGCGACACAGTGTAATTAAAGCAGTACTAAAAGTATACAGGTAAATATTTTACACTGGGTTTGTTACTTGCTTACCCACTGTAGGGAGATGCTAGAGGAACTTTTATGCACTAACAAAAACCCCCAAACTCCAAATGTGGATGAAAGAAGTTTTGTACAGCATGCTTGATAGGCAGTAACTAAGACAAGCGCAAAGCCTCAGAGTAGTTATTGTGTACCATAAACATGATTCTTGCCTGTATTTTCTTGATGCCAGTGTAGGTCGTTACTCTCAGAAAAAAAACCTGAACCCATAGTTAATAGATGGCTTAATAGTGTTTTATGCAACTTGGCTGTGTCTCTGATGCAGTGCATAAAGCCATTAAAATTCAGCTGTAAAAGTGCCACTTTTTCTTTTAGTCACCAAGGGAATCAGCAGGGAAAAGACACCATAAGCCTTATATTGCTGACAGACTGTCTCTTTTTGTCTGCAGAATGGCTGCTCAAGGTTTGCCAGTGTGGGCTCAGAGATATTTTTTTTGTTGTTATTGGTTTTTTACGATGCATGGGTTTTATTCTTTAGCATCCAAATGATAGTTTTCCTGTTTCTGAGACTTGGCACAGGTCTTTAAATTTTTTTTTTCGTTGTTGAACTCCAAAAAGTTCAATTCAGGAGCCAAACTGGCTGACTGGCATGCAGAAATGCAGTCCTGTCTGGTAAAAAGGCTGTATCCAGGATGCAACGCTTAAGAAAATGGAAAAAGATATTTCCATTCTCCAACAGATATGGAGCTTTATAAACAATGGGAGAAGCCTGTGGCTGGGCTATAGGGGAGGAATAGGGTAAAAAAATACTCTTAACGATACACTGAGTTTCCTGGGAACTCTGTAATAGGCTTTAGCCCTTGGCCATTAATGCTAGGGAGTATGTGTGTTCAAGCCATATCATCAAGAAGTGTCTCTCTCTCTCCCCACTAATAGCCAATTTGCAATGGAAACCTCCAGTGGGACTGCCTGTGTGTGAGGACTTAGATACAGAAAATATATCTGATAATGTGAGGGTTTATAGCCTGGCAGGAACCCGGACCCTCAGCGTAACAGTGCAATGATTAGAAGACGAAGTTAAACAAATGCAGTCTGAAGTAAAACATAATTGCTAACCATGGGAGCAACTGAATATCAGAACAGGGGACTGGATAGACACCCTGTTGTTTAGGATCTTTAAGATGAGAGCATATAGTTTGACAAGAGATGACCTTCAGGAGGAATTCACATAGCTGGGATGTACAGGGTTCGGGCTGAGCAGCTTTGCTGATCTCTCCGGGTATCTGGGCATTTGTAAACCTTTCTGCTCAGTCCCTTCTGTCCTGGGCGATGGAGGGAACGAGATTGCCTGCAGCGCCCTTGTGGCATCCGCAGCTCTGCATGATTAGTGTCAAATCCACAGCTCTCAGTTTCTGCATATGGGGTTCAAGAAGGAGTCATCCTCCCAGGCATCAGTGACTAGAGAGTGCAAGAAACTGGCCTCTAGCTGAGCTGGACAAAATGGTCCACCTCCTTTACAGAGCTGAAGCAAATCCTGTCTTGCAAGGCCTAGTGGATGGGTTTTGGACACAGTTGCAGAGCTGTGATGATAATAGGATTCGAGATTAAGAATATTTCCCTCCACCCCCATTAGACTGGGAGAGGGGAGTGTTCTCCACAAAGTGCAATTTGCCTGCTTGATTCAAGCAACTACATTTCACTTAATTAGATTCCGGCCATCTCTCTTAGCACTTTACTTGATGCCCTTGACTTGGAATGAAAACTCTTTACGTTGGCTTGGGAGGCACTGGGCGCCCGCAGCTTTCTCTTTCTGCCTCTGAAATGGGGCAAACTAAAATGGGACTGTTAACAGCAATTTCAGGCTTCGGTGCCTTGGATTCCTTGCCCTGCCTTGCCTGTGACGCACTGGATTTTAGTTTCCTGCTAAGCAAATGTTTTGTCGAACATTTATCATTGGGTTCATATAGGGACTTCAGAGTAATATAATTCAATATCCTAAAATATACATTAAGTCAGATTAGGTGATCTAAGATTCCTTTAGACTATATGAAGCTATGAAAGACAGCTATGTGTCTGTCTGATTAGATTTCACAACATAGCAAACACAGATTGAAATCTGCACTTGTGCTTTTTACTCTGGGAACAAATACAACCACTTGGGTACAGCCCCCCTGGCCCCTCCCAGCGGGAAGTTTTGGCATAAAGCCTTGCGCTGGGTCTGGTTCTTGCACGGTGGTCCCAAGCCCTTGGTTCACGGGCAGCATGCTGACTGAGGGTGCTTCCAACATTACTCATGGTCATAGGAAATTAAAAAGCTAAAATTGAGACGGACAGGAAGAGCAAAGCATAACGATGCCCCCCAGCACATTCCTGCCTGAGCACTGTTTTGGCCCGGGCTGCAGGACAGAGAGCGTTAGATTAGATACCACAGGAAACAGTGCCATGAGAGACTTTCCTATTAATCACGTTGCCCTTAACTTTGTTAGTAGATACAGGGCTGGGCTTTCTGTTGGTGTGGATTTGCGAGTTTTGAGGACATAACACAAGTTATGCCCATTTTACGCCTGCAGAGACTTTGGCTCATGTCCTTGACACTGCTTTTCCTTTTGCTCAGTGTTTACTCCCTCTCAGAAACTTTCTCAAGCACAGGCTGAAACGTGAGTTATATATTACTCCACTTTGGCTAAGATCATCGGAAGCTTTAGGCATAAATGCCTAAAAATAAATTATTTTCCCCCCCCCTAATAATATTGAACCCAACTGTAAATGGGATTTTTGCCTGGCTGAGAATTTCAGGATGCATTAGGATTCAGAGAAAAACCACAGTAAAAAATAACAGCCATCAGTGATCCCTAACTGACCATGAAAGGCACATTACAGAATGTATAAATAAATAGTGCCTCTGTGCAGACCTATCCCTTGTCATTGGATCACCTTATTTCTTGGTTTATGGCATAGTAGAGAAAGTGAGCGAGAGAGATTCGAGTTAAGTCAACTATAAAAGCATATTAAGCATACGCTATATCCACTGACCTGCTATTTTTATTCGGCAATCCAAGCCCAAAGGCAAATCCTGGACCCTTCCTCTTCCTCAGACGTCCCAAATAAAGTCCCCTTCAGGTCTGCAATTGTCACCTTGCTCTTCCCTTAACCTGAAGCAAGGGGTTGCTGCTGCTGAGCCCTGGGAGGAGTGGACTGACAAGAACAGGGGTTAAAATGTCTTTCCACTTCTGGAAGTCTGTTTTTGCCAAGTACTCTGTCCTGTCAGTTACACAGGGAACAAACGCAAGCAGCAGCAGCAGCAGCAGCTGCTGATCTTGCTCTTTTCTAGTCTATAATTATAACGCCACTTGCCATCAGAAGGACCCCTTTCATTTGAATAAAGAATCTTGCGACGGTTTGGCTGGCACCTCCAGTTTTCTGCATTTTATTTCCTGTCACCAAATTGGGACAGATGAGAAGGGAGCATTTTTCTCCAAGACTTTGCTTGAAAAGTGTGATCTCTCTGAGGCAGTCCCGTGAAGACACATCAGTGAGTAGCACTGACTACATCTGAACGGGAAGACTGGAGACAACCCCACCAAACTTGGGAATGTGCCTCATCTGCACCTCACTGCCACCCTGGAGCACACCTTTGCTGCACTACTGCATTGCTCATTTGAATTGGGAAACCAGGACTCTGGGGTATGCTGTAGAAACCACCCATCCCTCAAAATAGGCAGAGTTGCTGTTACCAAAAGCCTCAATGAACCTATTCATGGTACATGACTATGGTACATTTCAGCATGTGAAAACCTTTCTGCAACTGGAGGAACTGCACAGGACTTCTTCTTCCCTTCCCCTTTATAAAATGATATAAACTCTGTCTTTTATGACCCACGGCATTAAGAGGGAGCTGTAAAAGGTGATAGACTGTGAAAGCCCACAAGATGTCATATAATGTTGCCATTAATCTCTACGGAGAATGAAATAATGCGACTGTGAAGTAAAAAAAAAAAATGCAGGGGGAGAAAGTAAGCAAGATTTATAGATTTAATATATTTTATGATGAAAGGTTTTTCCCCCCTGCCTGAGTCCCATTAAGCTATTTGAGACCACTTATTTAATTAAAACTCTCTCGTCAAGAAAATAAGTTGCTGCCATTGTTTGCCTTTCTTCTCGTTGGCGATGGCAGAAGGAAGATACTTTGATGTCAAAGCAGGCGAGACATTAGACTGTGGCATGTGTGTGTCAGGCAGTGGCCTGTGGCGAAAGATGACAAATCATTTTAGCATTCAGTGACTTGGCACGAAGAAACATACTGCCTGATCCTATTACAGTGACTGCCCTCTGCAAAGAAAACTCCTAACAGGGATATTTTAAGGTCACTGGTAAAATAATTACTTAGACCTAAACCATTTTTCTCTGCTGAGTATAATTGTTTGCTGGTCTTGCTGAGCAGTAAATAATAGCACCTCTGTGTGTCAGCGGGTATCAGGTGGTTTTCCTGGCGGCTCTTCGGTCTTCCTGCAGATTGGAGCGGCTGAGATTGCTCCACTGGCTCTGAGCTGTTTTGCAGAAGACACAAGATTCACAGCCCCTGTGTGTTCAGAGGCAGAAATAAATACAGGTTTCCAGCTGTGTAGCTCCGTTGTGACCAGTTCTGGAGGAAATACTCCTCTTTTTATCAATAAAGTGCCCCTAAGTCCTTGCTGGATTTTTCCCAAAGAGAAGCGATGATCTCTCCTTCTCTACTTCCCCCCTTCCCAAGAGAAGCAGACTTGATTGGTGTAAACCCCTTGCTAACAGAGGCTGCTCTGTGGCTTTACTGCACCCTCTGACTTGGCTGTGCACGTCCTTTCCCAGCTAATGGTCCTCCCATTTTAAGCTGTCTGTCCCCCATAGGTTGTCTTGGTCCATCTGAATGTGGGGGTAGGGGGGAGAGAGTGATGGCTTGTAATTGCTACTGCAAGGTCCTCAGTTAATGAACTTACTACCTTTTCTAACCGATGCCAATATCTGTCTTAGCATGAGCGAGTGGAGACCTTTACTGTAAATTTTAAGGCAGTCTTATATTTTGATTCAGCTCTCCAGTTTAGCTTTATATTGATATTTTGAATACACAACACTAGCAACACATTGGTCGTGGGCTCCAAAAGCTCATTTATTATAGAAGGGATGTGAAAGCTATAATTTCAATGGTTCAGCAAGGACTAGCTACAGAGCTCTGCAAAAATCCTTTTTTTCAAGACACTAGAAACTTCCTTCTCTTTTAGGGGTAGAGGATAAAGAAGGGGACTCGGGAGGAAGAAAACAGCAGCAAATGTTTTTCCCAGTCTTAACCAAAGTGTCAGCTAATCCTAAGGACTGAGAAAATGTTGGTTAATGACAGTCACACTCCTTTGCTTCTGGGTGATGTTGACATGGCTGTGACAGTCCTGCTGTATAAGAAATGCCTGCTGGAGCTTTGAGAGGACTTCTGGCAAGGAAGACCTGTGCAGGACGTCGTTGCAGTGAGCACACAGCTAAGCAGAGTTGTAGGGAGGCATCAGGGCAAAAGGAGGCCTGTGGCATTGGTTCCTCTGGCCCTCAACCATTGGGCTGCAATCTCACAGGGGTGTTACAGCACTGGGGATGGAGAGACACTGGACACAACTGTCCCACTTCATTGTAGAGTCATAGAATCATAGAGCGGTTCTCAGCGGGACTCAAAGCCCCATCCAGCCTGGCCTTGAACACTTCCAGGGATGGGGCATTTACAACGACTCTGGTCAACCTGTTCCAGTGTCTCACCACCTCCACAGTAAAGACTATCTTCCTAATATCCAGTATAAATCTACCTTATTTCAGTTAAAAACTGTTATTTCCTGTCCTATCACCACACTCACTGATAGAGTTCCTCCCCATCTTTCCTGTAGGCCCCCTTTAGGTATACCCCTATAAGGTCTACCTGGAGCCTTCTCTTCTCCGGACTGAACAACCACAACTCTCTCAGCTTGTCCTCATAGGAGAGGTGCTCCAGCCCTTTGATCGTCTTTGTGGTCCTCCTCTGGTCTTTATCCAACAGGTCCATGTTTTTCCTTTGCTGAGGGCTCCAGAACTGGACACAGCACTCCAGGTGGGGTCTTACCAGAGCAGAGTAGAGGGGTGGAATCACCTCTCTGAACCTGTTGGCCATGCTTCTTTTGATGCAGCCCAGTTTATGTCCTCCTCCTCTGCCCCGTTGTTGGTCACCACGTGCCAGTGGCCAGAGGCAACGTGACTGTGGAAGCAGGGTGCCAAATGGCCTCTTTGGGGAGAAGAAATGGAGCTGGCAGACAGAGTGACAAAGGGAGCGGTTTCATGGACACTGCTGATCTCCTGGCCTCCTCCCAAGTAGCAGCAGTGTCCAGTTGAGGTTGGGTGGGGTTGCGCCCTTATGGCAAATCACCCTCCAGAGCAGAGGTCTTTCATGCAGCCTCCCTCCAAGTTGCCTGTCAATAAATCCCCATTGCTGCATGCTGCTCATCACTGGTGAGCTTTCAACAAGGTTGGGATAGATATGCTGTGTTGGGCCAGTGGGCATTAGCTGGGCAAAGCAGCCTTGGACAATTTGACAGGAAAGGTGACACGGGTTTTCTGGAGCATTATCTGCCTGGAGTTATCATGGCATGAGCCTCGACTAGTTCCCAGGGATTGAAGAGAAGGATTTCTTAAAAATAATTCTGATGATTTCTTTGAAACTGGTATGGTGAAGATTACTCCACCAAACACCGAGCTTGGGAACAGACTCCGAAGAACAGAGAGACCTGCAGCCTGTGACCTGTTATTAGAAACTGGAACTTGTCTCTCATATTTTCTCATAACCCTCTCTTTCTGTTAAATGAGTAAATCTGTGCCACTTGGGCAATCTGAGTGATCTCCTAGCCCTTTAATACATTATTTAGTGAAGAAGAGCATTTAAAAAGGGTGCCAAATTATTAACTGGCTAATAGTCAGCTGATGCGTGCAATGTAGTAGAGGGAAAAACATATTTTTGAAGGAAAAATAAAAGAAAAATTTCTGTAAGGATTTGTGTTTGTATTTGTGTTTGTTTGTATTGCTTCCTCTCTGCTGTGTGACTGTTTTCGCCATAAGATGTATGGGTGGTCATGGCCATTTATTAGTCCACTGAGTCCACTTCAGCAAGTGAAGTTTTATAACAAATTCTTAAAATCTCATAATAATGAGCAAGGCAAACTGTTGCTATCATTTCAGTGCTCTTCATACTATAAACCACTAAATTTTTTCACCTTTGTATTTAAGAAACGATTTTGCAGATCTTGGAAACCATTTAAAATCTATATGGAGTCTTATTATGGACTATTAATCCAAATGAAGATATCTTCAAGACTTGACAAGGAAGTAATATTTTGTTAAGATGTTCACACCTTTGCTATCACATGCAATTATCTTTAACAAGTGTCATATTGCAGATAGCATGCAGAAATTCTAATTTTATACACTATGTTCTTTTTAGGTTACCAAAAAAGGATGGATTTGTGAAGTGTGTAAAATAATATTTCACATTTGCAATGAATAGTTTAATTTTATCACTTCTTGTCCTTTTTCTGACCTTCTTCTGGTAGACATTCTTAGCAAATGCTGTTGCACCATCATGAAATAGGAGTAAAAGAGGTCCTTTTGTTTTACAAGTGTGTATGGTAGACAAGAGAGGTCTTCATTTTCAGAAGTTCCTCTGTATATGCAGCTCTACTAATGAACACTGCTAATGGTGCATTTTGCATTCATGTTCTCTTGATGTGCTGTGGACACCCATAAATCACACAGAGACACAAACATTTTAGCGCTGTGTAACTAGACAGGTTTCTGCTAATATCATCCGCGGGTGTTTAACAAGACAGAGGAGTGCAACAGATGGTAGAAATCCATCAAATCCAAGTTATTTAATTTATTTGTGCTTTCTGCTCCTCTTTCCTCTTGTTTTTTTTTCCCATTTATACTGGAAGATTTCTGGAAGAGACAGTAATTTGTATTGTGTGCTAGTGAAGAATCAAGCAAACACTTTAGTATCTGTAACAACGCTTAATGCCAATATCCAAAGAAATGCCATAATAACTAGGCTAAAATGTGGTTTGAACAACATGAAAGAATATTCTTATTAAAAAGAAGTGAATAATTAAAACGTTGGGAAGAGGATAGTATTAAAGAAGCTCCTGTCAGATTTTCTCAGGCGAGAATATATTGAGTTTTTCTACTTACTGTCACTTGCTCCTGGAATTCTTGTCTTAAACAAATGAGTAAATTAACATAAAATGTCCTCAGCCCATAGAATGAATGTGTAGAGAGCTGCTGTGATATCTTACAGTCTCTTTCATGAGAGAAATTGCAATAATTAAAAGTTAATCTAGTGGGAGAGATACCACCGTACTTAGCATCACTCAGTGTGGGTTGTGGAAATATACTTTAAAGGAGGTTCTTTTATCTCTGGAAGTCACATGGTAAAATACTTCAGAGGATTATAAATGAATTTGTCTGCAGGATAAAGCCTGCTGCCCCGACAGATTAATTCTGCAAGTGCTGTAAAACCGTATTCAGAAACACTTTGCTTTGCAACTTCCGTGTAATGAAATAAACATAATTTGTTATGCGGTACTGCTGAGTTTGGTATTAGAAATATTATTATTACTGTGACTGTTATCAGCCTCCACAATCCTCTTATTGCCCGAAGGCACAGACATACAAAAGCAAACATGTCATGGCGCGGGACTTGTTAGACGGAAGATGGGATCAACAAAGCAACCAGAAATAAGGTGTCCAGGAACCAGGCTCAAAAGCCAATGCCTGGATTGACTGTTAGAGCTTTCCCTTGACTTAAGACTTACCTCTCCAAAGTACTACTTATCTCGTTCATCTGAAATGAGTTGGGTGGGTTAGCTAATATAGACTAACACAGCTTTATCTCAAGTGAAAGTTAAATGGTCAAATGGGCAATCGCAGAAGGAGAGGTGCTGGATTTTGCTGTATGGACTGCTTCTTCTGAAGTCAGCGTCATTCTGCTTTGCAAGTTGACCAGGGTTTCAAAACTTCTGACACAATGTCAGGCATTCAATGTTAGATACTTTCCTTGCTTGCCTAAAAATGCAGCTGATTGCACATCCATTTGCATAATCAATCTTTTGTACATGCAAGTTGCTGCAAAACTGTAATTTCTTTCCTTTTTTAATGAAGTTATGTTAACAGAATTTTGTATTGTTGTGGACATTGAAGAATATTAATGGTTGATAAATAGTCTTTGTTTTATAACATATATTAATGTCTCCTGCACTTCTTAGGGAGTTAGATTTGAGAAAGAGGGATCTTTTTTAACATTGAAATGTTTATTTTATATGAATACCCAAAGTGTTTATATTAGAGTTAATAATGTGTCTTTGTTGGTACAACAGGCATGTTCTCTCAGTCAAGATTTTTCAGGTATCACTGGAAGAACCATAAACTCATGTTCTTTATGGCTTAAGCGGCTAGGTTTTCAGTGAGTGATGTTACATCTCTGAGAGTAGCAAATGATAACTCTTGTTCTCTGTTTGGAAATATAATAATAATAATAAAATAGCAACAACAATAATAACAACATAACAATAATACATAACAAAGGAAAATACACATAACTACAACCAAACTATTCTGTTTCTCCCATTTAAAAATTGAGGACAGCTTTGCTTATTTAAATGGAATTCTCTGTAGGAGTGTATTGTGGTTTGTGTGTAAGAAAAAATACCTGTAAGAACAGTGGTGCAACTTAGCACATCGTTTTAAGAGAATAACATTGCAATAATGACTGACGCAAAGCTGTGCTGCAATTTACCATATACAACACTGTTAGAGGCATGATCAAACTATGCTGCAACTGATGGGAGAAACTATACCCTTCATTATCTGCATTTAAATTAAAGGGAGCCTCAAACCAAAATGTAGAGCCATGTTACCACCAAATAGAACTGGAACTGAAAGGATGGAGGATTTTCTTGTGTTGTGTCTTGGGCAGAGATTTGTGGGAGCATCTACTTGTACGAGAGAGAAAGGGAAAGATGAGACAGAAGAGATTGCAAGAACAAGATGGAGACTAAGAATAGACAGAAAAGCATTCACAGGGAAAAGTGTTTAGAAAAAGTAAGTTCATTTAAGTTTTGTCTGGAAAAAACTTGGAACAGTTGTTGTTGCTGTATTTTTGAGAATTGGATTACTGGTATTTGAGCATAAAAAAGGATTACATCAGGATGGCTGACCACCATCAATTTCTTTTTGCAAGGGGAACAATTCACATGAGTTCTTTTTCTTATTTAGCTAGTTTTAGTTCAAAAAAACCCTAATAATACTTACTGCTATTAAAAATGGTACTCTATACGCACTTGAAAAGGATAAAACTGAGGACTTTACTCCATGACCTAGGTGATCCTGCCAACCTTGTATAAAAGCTAGCTCTGGCTTTCCTCCCTTGCATACTTGAATGTTAAACATTTATCTCAGAACTTTATTTGTTCACTTTGCAGATATTGATTAAGAGGAGGAAAAAAGAGTATAAAAAGAGAAAGTTGCATCCAGGAAAAAGAATGGTGATTTTAGTGAACCAACAGAGATAAAAAGCCCCTCCTTTTTTTATGGACAACAAACTCAATGATTTCCACCTGAACTGCAGCAAACCCTCTCTCTCATTCTCTGCTTTCTGCAACTTTTCACTTAGGAAAAATGCCTAAACAGCTGGGGTAGCTTTTGCGAAATACGGGCTACACTGCGTTTATTTACCTTGGTTGAAAATTGAAAGTCTCATTGCTCCCCCAGACACGAGATTTAGTCTGTGAGCCAAGAGTGGATGAAAAAATTCCTGCGCTTGTTGTGTTGTTGCTGAGCCAGCACATGACCCAGAACACACACGGGCATTGAACGGTGCTAGTTGGGGAATTCATGCTTCACACTCCTTTGGGAAAATTCACGTTTTGGCTATTTTAGTGAAGTGAAGGAAAATTTTCCCTGCCATGGTGAGTGTGGGCACATTTCCAATCAAGGTAATGCAGATGTAAATGCTGGCGGAGACAAGACTCCTGGGGGGCCTGGCACTTTGAAGGTCACTTTGGGAGGTGTAACAGAGTAATCCCTCTCTTTCGTGAAACTTTGATACTACTTCAGCATTTTTTACCTTCTACGTGACTGAATAAAGGATTTATATTGCTTTTCAGAAATGCCCCTCTGCTGTGCTGAACTTGCAGAGCATTGCCACCATAAGTGTGACAAGCTGGAGAAGACAGAAGGAGACACAGAGAAGAAAAGGCCACTCTAAACTGGGAGGCATTCCTATGCCCAGTGGAGCGATGTCCACACCAACTAAGTAATGCTTCACAGAAGATGAAAATAACAGTGGATACCTGCAAAAACTTTTCCATAAGTTTCCAGCTTCACCTCACGGAGCAGAATGTAGCAGTAACTGGTAGCCTTAATTGAAGTCTGGTTTTGAATCTCTGTGTCACTGAACAGAAATAAAGAAAAATCAGTCCATTAAAGCCACATCCCCCATATTAATAGCAACTTCTGTATGAAAGAATGAATACCTTTGAAAAATTCATTATTTAAACTTTGTCATGTTTAATTCACACATTATGTGGGAAGGAGGAAGAAGTCCAGTTTAGAGATGGATAAATTAAGGCACAGGGAGGGTACCCATGTCCAAAGCAGAACTGTGAATAAAACATAGGGTTCCTGAATCCTCACCCTGTGCTTTTCATTGTTATTATTTGGAGTATTTGGTGGAGCTATTTTTGTGAGTCTCACCAGGAAAAAGGATTCTTGAGTTTTAACTATAGGTTTGTCAGGGCTACAAAGTTTGTTTGGTTTTTGGGGGGTTAATTTTTGGGTGAAAATGTATTTTGTATTTTTATTTTATGATTTCTGAGTAGAGGTTTGGCATCTCCACTGTCTTCTAACTAGGGATGAACATGTTGTACTATTTTTAATTGCACTCCGGATCCGTCCCTGGCTTGCTTCTAAAGATAAATGAAACCACATGTCAGTCCTTACATAAGTTGGTAAGGCCTTTTCTGGTTTTTTGTTTCTTCTGCTTAGTATTAAGTTACATTTACAAGCACCTCCAAAAAACTTAGAAGCATTATTTATTTCATATGCAACAGCAGAATCTGCCTAGTTGGGCAGCTTGTTTGCAGAATCAGTCCTACGTTCAAAGTGAACAACTGTGAACTAACATGCTCAAAGGGGAAACTACTTTTTAATCCTTGTCATTTAATAGTTAATAGAGAATTTATACTAATTTGTATCTTCCCTGATTTGGCTGTTTTCTGTGTAGTCATATAAAGGTTGGTTGCTTTTTTTTTTAACATGATAAAGAAATTGCCATTCTTGTTATATTGTCTGCAGGTTGTGTGTAGATATCTGATGTGTATAAAAGGAATTTCTTTCAATTTAGATCTTTTTGCATTCAAGCCAAGACTTTTAATAAAAGAATACAGAACTTTAATGAGCATTCACTTTTTAGGCATCACTTTAAGCTCTTATTTCTGATGCTGATTTAGTGTGTTGGCAAGTCTGACAGAGGAAAGGACTATGAAGTATTTTGAGGTTTTGATGCTGCAATAGATTTGTTGGGTAATTTGAGCACATCATTAGAGTCATTCCAAGACACATAGGAAAGAAGAGATATATCTATGTGGATAGAGTTTCGTAAGGCTTTTGAAATTCTCTCCTGTGACATCTCATAAAAAAAAGGAAGGGCCACATTGTCTAGCATGAACTACTGCAAAGATGGTAGAAGACTGACATGAAAACCATGCTCAAACCACGATTTTGGATGGTTAATTGTTAAAGTAAAGCATCTCATCTCAGAGGATCATTCTGGTCCTTATAATGTGCAATACTTTGATGACTTGGCTGATGGAATACGGAGTGCACTTATCAAATTTGCAGGATATAAAGGGCCATAAAGATTTTTTTCAGAACAAGAATCAATGTGCATAGAAGAAAGTTCACAAGCAAAGTCACACACAAGTTGGAGAAAGACTGGTTAAGCAGCATTCTGCTGCTGTAAGACAAAAAGCAGGGTATTTTTTGCTGGGATATATAAGCATGTGTGTGATATGTTAAACCAGTGCTCTTAAGACCTCAGCTGGAGTGCTGTGCCCACACTTGAATATAGTTCTTTTACAAAGATGAGAATGCATAGGAAGACGTCTAGACAGAATAATAAAAACAACTGGTGGTCTAAAAACCATCACCTATAAGGAAAGATTAAAATAAGAGTAGTTATTCTTTGAGAAAATAGAGAGGATAGATGATGCCACCAAATACCCTAAAGATTGTTGCTTCCCATAAGCTCATTACCTCTTGCCCTACACTGCAGCAAAGGAGAGTAGGTTAGACTCTGGAAAATATTTCTAACTCCAGGGATAATTTGGCACTGGAATGCACTGCTTAGGGAGGCTGTGCTGTCTTCCACCACTGGAAGTTTTGAGAAAGATTTTCAGGAGTAGTTAGTATCAATCCTGCCTACTTGCTGTTATTTTGGGGCTTTTCAGTGGGTAAAGTTGAAGAAAAATACAGACCTCACTGGTTTTAACGTTGTATCAGTTGAATCAGGAAAAGCACCAAAAACATAAGAGCGGTAGCTTTAGGACTCCCATAAGCTGAATGCTTATTTATGCCAATGTACCAATTAGATTTACTTTCCAAATGTTTAGCTAGTTGTTGAAGAAATATGCCTCACTGGGGAATTCTTGTCTATACTATGGTTCCCAAAACTGCTAGCACTGGTTCAGTTGAGCTTGTAGAAGGAAAAAAAATGCCTCTACATAAGATAAGATTTACAGTCTCTGTGCCTTTTTTGTACATTTGTATCATTCTTTGTTTCTTTTCATGGTGCTATGAGGTTGCAATGTGTGACTTCTATTAATAAATTTGTCCTTTGGTTGGCTGAGTTTATTGTTTATAACATCTTCATTGAAAGGGAGGTAATAATTACAGTTTATTCTATATAAAAAAACCCCCAACAATAAAAGAAGCAAGTAGGAAGTAGCGCAGGCAAGTAGAAAATAAAATTTCAAAGTTTATCTGCTTTATATATCTGTGAAATTGTTGAGACATTCTCCCCCACCACACACTCAAACATCTTCTATTAAGAGAACAACTGTCTCGTTCTTTTATTCCTCCCAACCTGTAGGAGGAAAAATTTGATTAGCTGGCATTTGTGTTTGTGCATATAGATGAGAAACTTTAATTAAAGTCACATCAAAGAAAAACACTGCACTTGTCTTCTTTAAAGTCCTGCAGCCATTCTTGCCTTCAACAGAGAAGCCTGCCATGGTCTGGGGCTACCTTCTGCAAAATACCTTTGTCTCTTGTGCTTTTCCCACCCTGAAACAGATTTCTTAGGTCCAGTGGATTGTACTATTAGCGAAGGAAAGAGACACATTTTAAGGCTCAGTCTCTCAGATGGATGGTTCAAATGCAATAGAAGACCTGGACAGACAGAGATGCAGTTCAGGGGCACTCTTGCTGTGCAGGAACTGTTTGCAATGATGCTTACCACATTTTGCACCATTATGACTGGAGAAAAGCTACGCAAGTGAGATTGTCAGTTGTTAGTATATAGATTGCTGTGGCCAAGTCTGTGCCAAGATACCTATCCAGCTTTCTATCTACCTGGAGAATGGGAATTTCTGATTTGGGGCATTTAACCACGCCGAGGAGTTCAAAAGGAACAGATGAGGTGGTTTAACAAGCTGAGTGAATAGATTTGATGGGAGCAGCAAATACTAGTGTTCTTTAGAAACAACACAGTTTCAGCAAAGTCCATCCTCCAGATTTTGTACATTGTAGTTTTGTTGAATGGTCCTGTCAGATTGCATCTATTTAATCAGAGACAGCACCCATATCATATGTTATTCCACCAAAGCTGCAAACCCTACATCACTTGCCGCAGGCAACAGTGACTTTGCTTATTTAGAACAATAGCAATGCATGGTTTTGTTTCTAAAAGGGCTTCCTGTTTTCCTGATTGCCAGGGACCTAAGGACACTAAAAGGCCTTAATTGCCCTGATCAGCCTCATCTGGGACCCCTAATCAGCCACCTTCTTCCTACCGTGTGAAGAGACCCCAGGGCTCCTTTTAAGCTGGGATCCAGGTCACCAGGATTTGTCTGTGCTGTGTCTGGGGTGAGCCTGTCTTGGTTGCTCCCTCCTTGGATGAGCCTCAGACCTACACTATAGGAGCAGGTCTACATATAAGTCTCTAATTTTGTCTTCTCTTATTTGTGATGAGACTTCCTGGGTGGATCCTGGACTTGATTTGACATCTTGCCTTGTGTGATGGTCACTAGGTGTATGACAAAACCTGTTGCTGTTACTAGCCTAGCCCTGCTCTTGGTTGTGCCCTCACTGGTGGGGTTACCCTTGGCTCCCAGCTCATGATGCCTGGAGGAGTAGCAGCCCTGCTCTGATGCACAACTTGGGAAGGAACCAAGGCTTGGATAAAAGTACTCTTTAAAATAGATAATTTTTTTTTTTTTTGAAAAAAGCTTGCTTCTCTTATTTATGTCTCTGGATTAAATCCAAATTGTTTCAACTTTTAATTTTAACCATGTAAGCTATATTTTCTGCAGTTTGGTGCTGCCTGACTTTCAAAGTATTGCATGCAGCAAAATACAGGAGTACTTTAACAAAATAAATCTGTTGGTGATTAATTTTAGCACAGTCAAATGTCTTTGGAAGTGTATTGCTTTTATTTCTTGAAATTCAAGATGTCTAATCTGGTTAAGGCAGCAGATTGTCATGCCAAGTAAAGTCGCTGTACAGGATTAAGAACTATAGGATTATAGATGCTAATTATAGACTCTTGTCAGTTTACTATGTCTTAATACATTGTTTCCAACTTCTGATTCCACTTGTCATGTCTCTTTTGCAATCATGTTTTTAATGAACTTTCTGATGCGTCTTCTAATTTGGCAAACCTGTACTCTGGTAGCACTGCCTGGGTTCTATTGCATGTCAATGTTAGCAAATTAAATCATTTTAAAGGTCAGAGCTCTTCAAACTGAACAAATCTGCTCTATGAGGCTTTTCACAACAAACTTCAAATTATACTGCTATTTGAATGCTCCACTTCTTGTACTGCTTGGTTTCTTGACTTTCAGATTGTTTCCAGAAAAGCTGTGGAGGATGATTTTCTGTAGACATCTTGGCTCCTTGAGCCCCTTTGTAGTCAGCGTAGATTTACATACTGAAAAGGCATTTAGAAGACACTACTATTTATAGGTAATATACTTACTTTACGATAAATGGCATTGATACATTTGTCCTCTGACATCTTCTTTGTCATATTTATTTGCCCTCAATGAACTTCTTGTTTCGTGGATACTACGTAAGGTGAATATGCCACAGAGAATATTATTTGTCTGTGGCTATGTCCTGCAGGACTGGCCAAGCAGGATTCCTTCACATTCAGTGGAAAGCTGTCAAGATAATTAAGGTTTCAATTATTGACTGGAATGTGGCCTAGATTCCTTAACTGATGAATGGGACAAGATCTTGTTTACATCAGTGTTTTTCTAAAGTTCCTCACCACTGTGGCACATGGTTCAGTTCAGCTGCACTAACAATGATAAAAGTATATCATCCAGCCAATGCTGCTGCCATTTGAAGCATATTTTTTGGCAATCTAACTGGACCAGGGGTAAATTGGGGCCTTGTTTATAGTAGCTTTCCATCATTTTGCCTATTGCTTTTAAGGACATAGAAAACACAGAACAGTATGGACTGGGACTTCAAAAGGAAAAAAAATGAAGGCTGCATGTAAACCTCTGAAAAGCTGGAAAACTGCCTGAACTACCCTGGTTGTGTCAGGATGGCAGCAGTGATGGCTTAAGGACATAGGCAAGGCAAGATGAGAGGTAGTAGTAGGATCTCTTTATCGGACAAACTAGCAGAACTGGAAAAACACACCTTTTTAGCAGGTGAGCCCTGTTTTAGGTCTATATGTGGCCTTATTTCACAAGTCTTGTACATACAAAGTACAGTTCAGTCTTTAATTATTACATACATCTGGCAGGCTCAGCACCTGGTTTGGGGTAGTGCATGCCCTGTGTGTTGAAAAATCACTGGATAATGATCTGGTGTAAGTCTCATTTTTAATTGTGTAATCCTATGCCTTTGTTACCGTACACCATTAAATATAGAACTATTAACTTCCTCATGGTTTTTCATGGCAGCAAAACATTCAAACTTTAATAGCCATGTCCTCATGTGCCCTTGAACAGAAGCAAGGTTTTAACCCTCTCTTCCAGGTGACGGGTGGAGGCACAGAAATGTCGGCTGATCTCTCCTGAAGCCATGAGTGCTTGCAGCCTCCCCTTCTCAAGAAATGTGTCACCTGATAGCGTCTGTGCCCTGCGCCATGTCAGCCGTGAGCCTCCGGTGCCTTTCCAGCCAGGCCCGAAGGAAAGGCTCGAACGGCGCGTTGTGGTTAGAGCGTTTGCTGTGGTCCCGCCTGGCTCCGCTTGTAGGAGAGGGACAGAGGCAGCCCCTGACCCCTTGTCCTGGCCACACAGTGCCTTGGTTCAGCCTCAGGCCTCTTCTTCACAGGGCTTTTGGCTGACGTGACTGCCTGACTGCCAGCAGCGCCAAGGACAAGCCTTCCTGAGACCTTCCCTTGTCCCCCTGTACCCGGCACTGGGGGGGCCCAACCTCGAGTGCTCTGCTCAGTTTTGGGCCCCTCACCACAAGAGAGACATTGAGGTGCTGGAGCGTGTCCAGAGAAGGNCCCTTCCAACCTAGACAATTCTATGATTCTAAGTATTCTGGGCCCCCGGTGGGTGCTTTAAGGACCACGCCGCAGCGGGGGTGCCACCGCTGGCACCAGGCCGCCGCGGCCGGCCTTACACCGCGACTCCCGCCCTGCGCCCGGGCCCCCCCTCGCGCTCGCCGGGGGGCGGGTTCCCCAGGCCCCCGCTAGGGGGCGGCGGGGGTCGCGCACACCTGCCCCCTCACCCCCCCGCGGGCCGTGCGCGG
>VXBO01000981.1:795374-809147 GCA_013400135.1 Rhinoptilus africanus
TTGCGTGGGTGCGGGGGAGGCGGGGGAGCAGCCGGCGGCAGGGAGGGCCCCAAAGCCCGCCGCGGTGGGAGGCAAAACTGGGCAAAAGTAGTTCTGTGGGATCATCCCGTAAAGCGTCGGGTGCACCTGCCCCGGGAGAGGGCGGACAAAGAGCCGGCGGCTCGGGGCAGCCCTCCTCCCCTCAGGGCGGCCCTTCCCGGGCCGGCAGGGACGGGCGTCCGGGCGGGAATGGCTAAAACGCAGGGAGGGGGGTTGCGAGACGAGGCTCAGCGGGCGCTGCAGTCTTCTCCTCCCCTCGCAGAGCTGTGGGGCGGCGGGGGAGAGCGCCGAGGGAGGGCAGGGCCGCTGGGTGGGTTCACGGGCCTCGCCCCCCGCCGCCCGGGCGGTGCCGAGGGGTGCCCTGGGGAGCGGGGGGGGAGTTCTGCTTCCTGGGCCCCGTGGAGCTGCGCTCCCCTGTAGCGTGTCTGGTTGCTCTGAAGTCTTTGAGCAGCACTGAGGTTAATACTTGGTCGCCGGTAAGTAGTCTTGTAAGCTGTTGTGGTGAAGTAGCAGGGATTTCAGTTAACCCTAATTTCGTAATGCGGTTACGTTAGACAGTAAGGCGCAGGAAGGAAATTCTCGTTACAAGTTGACTGCAAGTGATGAACTGTGCAGAAATTTTGTGCTGCCGAAGTGCTGATGCTTCACTAGTTTCCTGAGAGTCGCAGGGCTCTGGAAGCATGAGAACACGGAGCGGCCAATTCCTTAATGATGCCCTCGACGCTGGTCATGCTGACAAAAAGCAACAGTGTTTTCATCGGTTTGCCTGAGAGTGTCGTCTGTTTTGTTTGCAGATAGCGTGCTAAGGTTTATATTACTTGATTTGTTCGCCATGGTCACTTGTAAGTCTTCTTAGGAAGTCTCAAGAACAGTGATAGCTAAAATAATTAATCTTCCATAGACTTGCCGTAACAGTGAAATTATCAGCTTCTCTTTTGAAGCAGATGTAAGGTTATTCAGTCTAGAAGCATGTATTGGCAGCTACCATCTGTTCAAATATTTGTATTCCTCAGTAAAATCCAGGGCAAAACCTGAGGTCTTGTTGCTTTAATATTTTTATTGTCGTTTTTATTATGGATCTGTTTAATGAGTTCTGGGGAGGGTTAAAGTCAGGCCTTCTGTGTTTGTGTCTTGGCAGTCATTCTTCTGCTGTGCTTGGTTAACGTTACCTAGTGAGCAAAGAAGGATAAATAATTTACGATTCTCATTATGCTTTTAATAAATAACAAATGGGAGTGCACCTCACAGCTCGACTGAAATAGCCGTCCCCTTATGCTAGATTTAAATGAGGAATTTTTTACTGTAGGAAAACAGTCACAATAAGCCTTTTGATTATAGACTGCAGCTATCTTCATGGCTTTTATTGACTTGATTTAAAATTCATGTAAAATGCCAAATGAGCTGGTCTCTCACTGTTCCACTTACGTTTATGGATTTTCCCAGAAAAGAAATGTGTACTTTGGATTATTTTTTTAAAAACCCTTTCTAATATGGCATTTAAAATCTTGTCTTACTGTAACTAGACTAAAACTTGTGTTAAACATTTTAATTATGCTTAATAATATGCTAACCTTTTTTTTCAGGAATTAAGAAAATGTTTCTTTAAATGCATTTGCAGATATATTTAGAAAGCTTCAAATTTTTTTTCATGAAAATTGTGATCATTTTAACTTAAGTTTACTAATTGAATATTTTCAATGTTAACTGAAAATGAGAGGGTCTTTGGGTCCAAGTCATGGCAGAATGACACTGCAGTTACAGTCACTGTGATCAGGCTTAAACCTGAGATGGGATTGTGAAGTTGTTTCCAAGATAAGGCAGAACAGCGCCTGCAAAGAGAATCATGTTTGCAATTAAATGAACTTGGTCTAGAGAGTCCCTGAACCAAACAGCTTCTTTGAATGTTTGTTTACAATAAAAGTTTGCAGTATTCCACCTTGCAAAGCACTGATTTTTCTCTCTAGTAAGAGGTGTACTATCTACCAGACTCTACACCATGTTTATTTGTAAGTTTCACAAGCACTTCATAAATACAGGCTATTGAGTCTTGTGTGGTGCTTCTTTCTCAGAGACACTGCACCTGTATTTTTCTAGTTGAAGATATCTCTGTAATAAAGTTTTCAAAAGAGATTTTTTAAAAATCATCAGTTCAGAGAAACAAAAATTCTTTTAACTTTATAAAATCTTGCTATCAAATAGATTACATGTTTCTTTTAAAACAGTGTGGAATAGTGTTTTGGATGCCTAACATGAGAGTAAAGAATAGAAAAGCACCCACATCGTAGCGTTACATGACAACACTAGTGGGAATGCAATAGAAAAATATTCTTGTGTTGAACCAAGCATGGTTTTGCTAGCTCTTAAATTGTATAGATTTACCTAACTTACAGTTTACGTTCTGTCTACCTAATTTACTATCTGTTGGTAAATATGTAGTGGAAGGTCACTTGCAAATAAAAGTAGCATATGTAAAGACTGGAGTAGTTCAATGCTTTCTTTTCTCATATATCTTACTGCCTACAAAAAAAATTTGATTGTGTATTTGGGCTCCTGAAGTAGGAATTTCTATCATAATTGCAAAATTGCGAAGGTGGGAGTTGTTTTTTGCAAAGTTTAAGGGAATTTCTGTGCCAGATCTTGAATTGTGTTCGTGCAATGAACTGTCCTCGAGAATAGTGTTAAAGCTTGCTTGAATTCTGTGGCTAAGCTTAAATGTAAAGCAGTTTAGGAAAAAAATAAATCCACCGAACTTCTTTGTCCCATGCCAACATCTAATGAATATCTCATACCGGATAGATGTAATTTAATTGGTTTTGAACTTTAAATTAATATTCATATATGCCTTATAACAGTTTTACTTTTTAAACTGCCTGCTTGCGTTTGATAGGTGTAGATATGGACTAGCAGCACCTAATTGAACTTTTTCTTTTAAAGGTATTTCTTAGTTCGCTACTCTAATTCCCTGCTGAGTTCTTCAGAGCTTAAAACATATTACATTCCAGACTGTATAATGCCAAATACTTAAAAACTTTTTTTTTTTTTAAACCCACTGAGAAGAACGCAGGCCTGGTTGTAGGCTAGTGCCAGGCCTTTTGAGGAGCTGTTACAAAAATTCCACTTTTCTCTCCCCTCCCAAATGAACTGAAGCAGATGTTGGAGTCTTAATAAATGAAATCCTTGAGACTTTATTATATTTTGAAAGGCCTGCTGTGTGAAGATAAACACTACAGCTAATAGGCAGCTTTTTTTGGTAAATGCTAGCTAGCATTTACTTTTCATCAAAATATTTAGAAACAGTAACTTCTTTTTCCTTATGTGGATTTTTTTGTTTTTTTTTTTTTTTTACTTGATCAGGTAACCATTCTGTGTGATGGTGCTTTTTACTATTAAAGCTAAAAATGAGGTGTTTTTAAGGCATGAAATGTTTGGTGCTGGCGTGGCCTTTCAGTGGATTATAACAATTAGGATATTGTTCAAAGTTGTCATCTTCAACCTGTCTTGTATGTAAAAGTAGTCTGTGAAAGACAAACTCCAGAGTTTGTAATAGGTGGTCTTCAGCAGTACTTTCTTTTTAAAAGAAAACAAACCACAGTGACTTACTGCTTTTCAGGGAGCTTTTTAATGTTTAGTTATTGACTGCTTTGATTCAGACAACTAGCTGAACCCCTCTTAGAGTAGTAACAGGAAAATGAGATTAAGCATTTTGATTTGACTGTTGTTTAAAATGTTCACAGTTCTTGATTCCTGTTAGAAGCTATAGAAATGTGTTAAACTGGCTGTTGTTAAACCGCTATCTTTGTACTGTTTAATATTAGATAAAATAACAGATTTGAGCGTCATTTTGTCATGAAGCTATGTGGGTAGTCAGCATTGCAAGTGTGTCAGTGGAGAGGTAATAAAAAGCTGCAACATTTTGACAGCTTCCACCAAACTTACATTATTTCCAGATGAAAGTATAAGGGAATTAATTTATTTTGTTTCATTCTGATTTATTACAGTACTTGAATTTTGTACATAGTGCAAATTTCATACTATCAACTAAGATAAAAATAATCATGTCTTTGGGAGGCACTAATGCCAGTTTTCACCACAGATTAATGTGACAGAAAAACTATTAAGAAAATTCATAATTTTGTTTAATAAATGTGCTGCCCTGAAATGTCAGAATATCAGCTTTCGTTCACAGCAGCAGAATTACTACTAAAGGGTGCTGTGTCAACACTGTGGCTTTTTACGCGCTGTCAGCTTGGCTCCTAGTGAAGTTCTCCACTTACCATGCGCTTCATGTTCCTTCACAGCAAGGCTGTTCATTGCTGCCTTAGNTTTGTCTACCATTACTTTGAAAAGATCTTTCCCAAAAGAGAGCTTTTATTTTTAGGACCGCCTAGTTTTTTGCATGTCCGTTTGGTTTCACTAATGCATAACATATGTTCAGTTGACGCCTTGGTAACAACTTAATGGTGTTGGTGAGTCTTGAAACTGAGATATTTAACATGGACTTCTTTGTCTTGTATGGGTGGTGTACCCGGCTTCTGCCTGCTCACTGCTAAGTGAGAAGTAACGCTAGAAAGAAAAAAGTTGTGAATGGGAGGTGTTTTACACAGATGGTGCCCATTTGACAGGCTATGGTGAAAGTTTAACTGAGGGACTTATTTTCAGCTCTTCCAGGAGTAACTTGTATAACTTTCTTACTTACTGTATCAGAGAAGGCTTTTTTGTTTGATAACTGAGAAGACATGCATGGATTTACTTACTCGTAAACCTCTCTTGTCTAGCCTGAGATTGATACTTAATGTATAAGCAGAGTGATAGTCTTGTAAATAAAATTCCATAATCTGTTTTTTTTTTTTTCTCAATTAAAACCACTGCAGGTTAGGTGGAAAAGCTGTGGGAAAGGAGTTGTGGAACATTTTTTATAGGAGTAGGAGCGTGTAGGTAGGATAGATTTTTTTTTTTCCCAAACATACCAATTTGCTTATCATAGATGGATGTGTTGGTCCAGAGGGGGTGCTAGAAATGCATTTGAACATTTTGAATATAAAAAGCAGGCTTCTAATCATTTTTCTCTGTGTGAGCCAGCCTGAATCTGTGCACTTCATAATGCAGATGAATTTGTGTAAATTACCATAAATACATGGAATGGCACATCTTTGAGACAGTTGCTTACTTGATGTACTTAAAGTATTTGCTCCAAACAGATAGCCCTAAGATTTGTACAGAAATAGTAAAATACATTAAAAACTGAAAAATGTCTTTCCTGAGACTTTTTCTCTTGAAAATGGCTAAATAGTATTTTTAAAAAAATCTGTTTGGTTGATGAATCAGAGAGTCTCGGTTAGTGCGATATTGCCGCCGATGCATCATTGTGGTAGCAGTTGGCACCTGCTGTTCTTCGACCCTCAACAAAAACTTTCATAGAAGATTTCAGTCCAATGGGTATGCAACTGAACACAACCAGTGGTACTGGTGATGCAAAATTCTGTGAAACACTATTGTACCTCAAGTCAGATTGCGAGTTTCCAGTGGAATTATGAATGTGTCTTTCAAACTTGAAATGGAAACTAGTCAACAGAAGGGAAGATGTTTCCGTTTGCTCTCAATCGTTGCTTCTGTTGGGTGGGTTTTGGTGCACTTTCCTCGGTATTGTAGGCATAGAAAAGGCAAGGCATCCAGGCAGCCTTTCTACATCCCTGTTCAGCAGCTTGCATCTTCTGTTAGTTGTGAAGAGTGGAATTCAAAGAATTGGAAATGTGAAGAGGCATCTTGGTGGTGTTGCCAATATAGTAATACTGGGTATGGCTTACTTGGTCGTCGAAGAAGAGGAGAGTGGTGGGAACAATGAAAGCGAATGTGTTTGTGTAGCGAATGTGTGAGCCTGACTTTGAGACTGGTGAGATGGATATTTTTCAACTAGGGTGATGAACTTTAAAGGCCTGTTTCTGCAACTTAATTTTTTTAAGATGCCAGTATTTTAGCTTATTAAATGTAAAACAATGGTGTGTAATAGTTGCACTGTAGCGCTGAAAACTCTTTTGAAATTTAACCTTGAAGAAATGTCCTGTGGCTCTGGCAGTCCCTCCATTTTAATTTGTTGACTCAACAGGCTTTATTGTCCTGTAGAGCACATAATTAGAATGCTTATAATAGTTAAGAAAAACTACAGGGAAAATAAATGAGAATATTTTTCAAACTTACTTAAACTCAAAAATAAGTTGTTCATCTCTGTGTTAGGATAGAAAAACTCCAAAGCTCAATACTGTAACAGTGTTTTTCTGTGTAATTCATGTTTGTGCAACTGCTGTTGACAGTTCAAAATAAAAAAAATTTCTACATAAACTAGGAAAAAACCAAATCCCCAAATGCCAATTTTTATTCATGTAAGGTCCTTTTTGTCCCATAAGCCTGGGCAGTTTCTTAGAGGTGGTTGGTTTTTTTGTGGGAGCAATTAACAGCAACAGAGAAAAATTAATAACATATTCTTGCTGTCTGACCAAGTGAATTTCTTCCATGTGTACCTGATAATGTGGTAAAGCAACTTGTTTAACATGGATGTATACACACTCAGTACAATAGTTGAGACACAAACCAGTTTTGAACAATGTTCTTTGAGTTTAAGATGAGCAAAAAGTATCGAAGTAAGTAAAATGTTATTGCATATGCTAATTTGGGGATTCTATTCTTGATGTTTTCCATGTATTTTATGAAGTAGCTAATGAACTAGATGTACATGTAAGTAGATGGCATCATCTCTTCATGGTTGTGACCCTAATCTTTCTAGATCTTCTCTCTGCCTTTTCCATTGTAAGACCCAAGCAGATTTCTCTCTAAAATGCAGTGTATTATTTCGTTTAGATACAACAGCGCTTTTTTTGCATGTTAAGTACCTTTGTGAAGCCATCTTTATTTACATAAGATGGAAAGTGTTTCTTGGAGTGAATAATGACTGCTAAATAATTCCTTAACAAATTTCTCTATACTACTTCCAATGTATAGTTTTGAATCATGCAAAGATTTTTGTGATCCCTGAAGATAAACTGATGGAAAATAGGAGCTTTCTACTGGGGCTTGTAAAATTAATGTGTTGTACTTGTTTTCTGTTGATCTTATGAAAACATATGGAATGGAAAAAAAAATAGTTAAATACTGTCAGTTAAATGCCAGTTCATACTACACTTATATTTTGAGTGTGATACTTACTCACAGTTGTCATCATCCTTTAATGATGTGATGTATTAAATACACATTGTCATACTTCATGAGAAGTTTTATCTGCTACTTTTATCATTTCAGTGAGTTTTTACAAGATCAGATGTATAATTTAACCAAAACTGCCATGGACTGTAACTTACTTCAAGATTTGCTGATTTCTGTCTCTAGATTATTTGCTTCATTAAAAGTGGAAGGTTTAAGTTTTAAAAAAAGTTGGATTTTTTTTTCTTACTTATTCCCAGGTCTCCCCTTCTTTCATTAATGTAATACATCTGTGTGTTAATACAAACCTAGACTATATTAAAGATGACTTTATTTTGTGATACAGAGCATGTTCTTTATTTCATCACCCCATTTAGGTGTGGAGTCTGCTATTGAATCTTCTGGACTTAAAAGTCCAAAGTCCATTTTTGGTGGTCGAAGTTGATACTTTTGCAAGATTAGTCAATAGTTTCCATTCCATCATGAACTACTCTGAACATTTCTCTGGGTGTTTTTTTAATTCAAATAGTTGTCAGATATAATTAAATATTTCCTGTTTGCATTCTGATAATGTGATTATTTGATTCAGGGTTTCATATGATGAGGCTTTTATTATGGCCAGTGACCCCTTGGAAGGCTTTCATGAAGTGAACCTCGCTTCGCCTACTACACCAGATCTTCTTGGAGTAAATGAGCCAGGGACTCAGGAACAGACTACCTCACCCAGCGTTATCTACCGACCACATCCTTCTGTTGTGTCCTCCGCACCAATCCAACCCAATGCATTGAATGCTTCTGACCTTCCCACGCAACCTGTTTATTCATCTCCTAGACAACTGAATTGTGGAGAAGCAGCAGGTGTCAGGTAAGTTCTGTGTGCCTTTCTATTTAAATTACTGATCTTTGTGGCATATAAACTGCTTGCTTTACTAAAGATGTAATTTTAATATTACTTAAAATGTTGTAATATTAAATTGTGTCCATAGTGGTACATTCAGCACCACTACTGCCATTTCTAAAATATTTCCTTAATGTATTATATAAATAAAAAAATATCTCACTCTCTTTACAGCATCAATGTTACCGACGCAGTACTTTGTTCTACCTCTGGACCCCAGGGTGGGTCATTCAATCACAATAATTCCAGAAAGGAGAGCAATAACACAGAGAGAGAGTTTTTGCAGGGTGCTACAGTAGCAGATGTTGCTGAAGGAAATGAAGATATTTTTGGGTTGAGTACAGACAGTTTATCTCACTTACGGAGCCCATCTGTACTGGAAGTAAGAGAAAAGGGCTATGAAAGATTGAAAGAAGAACTTGCAAAAGCTCAGAGGGTAAGGCTCCTTGTCTTTTCTCCTTCCGCTTTTTCTCTCTTCAGAGGGGTTCTAATATTGCAGAATGATAGATGAGCCAGAAGATACAGGCCAAGTCTACTCATTTCTTACAGAGATATTATGATTTAATTATTTTATGTAAAGTTATTCTGAATGTATACAGTGCTAATGTCTCAGAATTATTCCCTGATAGTGTTTTTTTCTCTAGTGTTGCTGCTACTTAACCATGGAAAGTTTTAGCTGCAGTATGTGGTTAAACATGCTTTTTCTTTGAATGTAGACCCATTCCTTCATTCTGACATTTGAGAATGAGAGTAGTTTTCTATCATTCCATTGTTACCATATAAGTATTTATAGGTGTTGATTATATACCTCTCGAATCTTCTTTCTCTTAGAGTATAAAAGTGTAGCAAGTGTCATGGAATATAGAAGTGCTTTAGAACAGGGGCACTTGTGATGTTTAATAGGGGGATGCCTGCATAGGAAGAAGCAATAAAGATGTCACTGGTGTTCTTTAGAGTACTGTTACACCCCACATCAAATTGAATATGGATACCTTTGAAGACACTGTGGCTCAATTCATTAATATTTGTAAAGCGCTTTGTCTTGTTTGGATGGATGGTGCTATATAAATGCAAAACCATTATTTATCATTTTAACATCCGTCTTTGCTTAAACTTTTTGAGTAGCTTTTGTGGTATTTGTACCTGTGCCCTTTCCTCTTCTCTACAATTCCATTCTTGTTTAAATTTAAGCTCATCTTATCTTGCATTTGTACTTGTTTTCCTCTGTCTGTTACCTCATCTTGGTGATTGTAGTCAGCATTTCTATCAGAGTTGCATTTGCCCTTGTTAATGTGAATCTTAAATATGGATTCTGACATCACTTTTTCTGTTGATTGTTTTATTGCTGGGTAGTTGCTTCCTTTGCTGATGTGTTCATTTGCTTAGCATTTGACCACTGAAAGGAAACATTAACCTGAGCTAAGTTTGAGGACCTTGCATGTGAATATGTAATCCTAGCAGTTAAACTTGGAACCCTAGAAAATAAGAACAAACAAAAGTTTAAACTTCAGAAAAGCTCTTCCAGTTCCTGACAGTACACCAAAGTCCAGGTAACGTACTTGAAAACCACAACTCGAATCCGCTACTGTTACCTTGGAATTATCTGAAAATCTTATTCCAGTGTATACCACTTTGTCTCTTAAAGATTTAAATGTTTCCTGTTTCACTCCAAAATTTAAGGTCATTTTAAAAGAAATGGTATTAAGGCTGCTAGGACATACTAACTGCATGTTATGTATTTTCAGACCCTTTGGGTCTTTTTAACAAATGCGATTCAGCACTAACTTGAGACTGTTGATGTCAAAGTTCTTGCTAATTCTCAACCCATCAGGTTGATTCTTACCAGCGTTATATTGGATGGATAACTTATTTTGTCTGCTTGTCTTCCTAAACTTGTGCTGTTTCAAAATTACTCAGTAACACCGGAGTTAGAGCAGGAATCTTTACGGGCTGTACAACAAACCCTATTCCTTCCCTAATATCTACTTTCTTCCACTTCCTGTATGAGGACTAGTTTTTTTCTATCCATAATTCATCTCTGGTTGCTTTCTTCCAAAAGTCAAGGCTGTGCCCACTCTGCAATATTCAGTGTGTCATGCAGTCTTTAAACTTTTATTTCCAAGTATATTCACTTTTGACTGAGTATTCAGTTTAAAAATCTGTAGGGGTATAATTAATAGGTAGTGCCTATGTATAGCTGGTTGTTTTGTGCATAATGGTTTTAAATTCTTTGTAAGTCTCTGTGCTGTTTATTAGGAACAGTGAGAAAAATGAGAATTACAATTTGCACTTTAATTTTCTGAGCTCATTGAGCCTGGAAACCTTACAGACTACAGACCTTTTGGGAGTGGACAAAGTAAACACAAATTTGCTCTCTTGCATTTGCATTTTTTCATTTGTTCCAAATTTCTCATCCAAACTGTGTGCTATTGTAACGTGCCTCAGAGATTGATTTGAATTTGTTGCAGTTGGGATCTAAAAGGGAACTAGAAGGGAAATTTGAAGCTTAGGGATCCACTATCTAATTTTTTTCATGTCTCTGCTTGGAGTGCAACTTTTTTCTTAATATCCTCTTTTTTCTTGTGTGTTAGAGAATGTATGTGTGACATGTAATTGTAAGACATTTAAGTGTGGTTCTTGAAGAAATTATTCAGGAATGGAATAAAGATTTATTCTTTTTTTTTTTCCTCTCCTTTGCGTATGCCTTGTATTTCTTAAGACTGCAAACTTCCCTTCTCAAAAGGAAACAGCATTGTTGAAAAAAAAAAGTCTTTAAAAATTTTTTTTCTTGACGACGGGAAATATACTTTCTACTTCAGTCTAAATTGCAGTACCAAATCATGTTGTAAGATGGGGAGAAAGGTTGGGTCAGAGGTAACAGCAGGGCAGCATTCTATACTAATGGAACATATAAGATTGGACATACTTTTTCCTCCTTAAAATGCCCCTTTAATTAAAATTACATAGATTTTTCACTCTCTGTTGAGACCATTCAGGTCACTTTTGCTAATTTTTTTCACTGAATGCCTGGCTATAATCTGTAAAGTGGGAGTGAAGAGCCCTTGCTTTAGATGACCTGAACCTTTCTTCTTGTTTTGCTACCCTTTTAAAGCAGCATCAGGAAAATGGAGAAGGTGTTAAAAGGCTTAGTGATTCAATACTTGGGACCTTGTCTCCTCATGTCTCTCTGCATTTGCATTTTTTCTGCCATGTTTGGATTGAGCTGTGTCACCGTGGTGACTGAAGGTAGATCAACCACGTGTAGATAACCTCTGAGAGAATAGTGATGGTGTTTTGAGATATGGTATTTCTTGATGTGCAAGTTTAGTGGAGTCCTGTCAAAGGAATACCTTTTGTTTGCTTTTCATCTTAATAACCAGCACATTGCGTGTATTTTGGGTAGCTCACTTGTAGTTTCTGAACTGTGGCAGTTCATAGTCATGTTATCCTTGAGTTTGTGTGATTTGTCTCTGAAGTTATTTCCTCAGCAGATTGTCAGTATAATGATGTCGTCCATGACTGCAGAGGGAAACTTAGGTTTCTGTGTTGATGTGTTTTCTCTTGGAGCGCTGAAATGATCTGATAGTTAGTGCTCCTCTCTGGTGAGAAAAGAGCAGTCTACCAGAGATGTTCATTGCAAATACTGTATTTCGTTTGAGAATGAATTCCATGCTTCCCACAGTTTTTAGGGTAAGATCTGTAGGTTTTTTGAGTAAAACCATGTTTGACTTTCTGTAGTAGAAATCTGAACTACTGATATTTGCCTACTAGACTGAAATTGAGAGTTTTTTCCACAGTGATACAGTGATTCTTGGGAAAGAGGTAACAGTATAGAATGTGGTATTGTAAATTTCAACATAGTTTAAGAACCTGATCCTCAGATCTAAATATTTCTCTCAAAGGCTTCAATTTCTGTATGCATTCTTCGTCTCAGAAACAAATAGTGTTACAGTTTGATCTCTTGTCTTTAGGCCTTGCGTGTTGTTACAGAATTTGAAGTAGATTTTTTTCTATTGTTCTGCCTGTATTGTCAAAGAATCTGACGTAGCAGAGGCTATTGTCATTATTATAGTGTTTCTGCGCAGGCTAACACTGATGGTTAAATATTTAATTTTCCACAGTAAAACATGACATTTTAAAACCCTACATGAATTAATGAATAAATAGTCACAATAATTATCCAGGAATTCCATTAGTACTGTACAGTACATCCAGCATTCTTAAATTTCTGTTATCATTTGCATATAAGTTAATGAATAATAAAAACAAGGATGCTCTAGAATAATACACCATCCCAGAACTCCACTGAAGAGTATGCTTTCAAGCTTTTCTGAAACAAATGGGAGCTGAATTGTAAGGTCACTGGCTTGTGATTGTTAAAGATGGGTTGGTTCTCTGAAGGTGTTTTAGCAGTTCTTTGCTGTCTTAGAGTGATAAGTTTTCAGTTTCCACATCTCTGACTGATGCTGTTGTAGTGTATTGTAGGCATACATTGACAACTTCAGAATTCGACAGTATCTCACAATTACGATTTTAGATGATATCTGTAGAAAAATCTTTGCTCTTTCCTTTATGTTCCATGTCTAGTTCTGACTTGGTTGAATTGCTGAACTAGATGCAGGAAGATTTTCTTTCTAGAACTTAAAATATGAATGCTTTTGAAGCAGTAATTTGCATTCTTTATCTTACTGGTTCTTTCCAAAGACCCACCTTGTAGTTTGTTTGTGAAGATCAAAGTCAAATAAGCAATAATATGACTCTTTGATATAGGATTTTCTTTTTTTTTTTAACTTTAAGGTTTTTCCCATGCAAGTTAATTTTTTTTTTTTGACTACTTAGGTAACCGTGTGTGTGCTTTATAATAGTTCATCTTCCTGTAGTTACTTTTCCAGAGCAGTAATGTGAGAAGGACTGCAGCATGGATGGTTAGTCTACCACACGCAGTTGTCTTTTCTGCCTTTAGGTTGTATATGGCTGGGAAGCCTCCAATAGTACCTTTAAGACACAGGCAGCAGCAGTAGTGTTTTTAATAACTCCTAAGCTTTTGGCTTTGGGCACTCTTTATTTTTGCCTTGTTTAAAAAACCCAGGCTATTAAACTTGCTTAGTAAAATGATGTGTTATATTATGCTCCTTCTGAATCATGTCATGGAAACTTGCCCAGTGTTTGACAAGTCTAGCTAAGCAGCCATGTGTAGTAGGCTGCTTGGCGTTGTCTCCTTTTTGTTTCTATTAAGTAGCTTTACTTGTCTACTTAAATTTTAATCTAAACCCTGGTAATCTTTCCAGTTGCAGGCAAAACTGTAACCATCTCGCTTAAAATACTGTATTGGTAGTGGGATCCCAAAAGTGAAACTGGGGTAGTTCTGTCCTCATTGTGAGTTTGATAACTCTTGACCTGAATGTTAATGTAGCCTCCTTTTAAGATGGATGGATGTGTATGTAGCATTTTCNTTCCATGTTTGGAAAAAACCCAATCATTTAAGTGGTACTTTTCAAAATGGTTAAAAGGTTGCATATGGAAAGCAAAAAAATCAAGATAGCAAGGAGACTAGACTAAATATCAATCAAAATATCTAAAGTTAAAAGCCCATAAAAGAAGCCTTTTATACTAAATGAGTCTATAACAGTTCTTAAACACTCGTT
>VXBO01000981.1:809535-840894 GCA_013400135.1 Rhinoptilus africanus
TGGATGTGTATGTAGCATTTTCCTTACAAATCAGTGAAGTAAACCAAAGGATGTGCATTTTGTATTCTCTGCAATATAGGAACACATGGAACTTGAGCTTTAAGCATTTTGCATCAGAATATTTTATTTCCTTATTAAGAACCATACTTTATATGGAAAATAATTTAAACCAACACCAAATTAACTAATAAAATTTTNTGCAGAAATTGAGAGCAAGACCTGATACCCACATGCTACGAGGCAAGATGTAGTTTCCATGTAGTTTTTTACACCACTAGTCAGTCGTGAAAACTTTGGGAGAAATACTAACCACCTCCCAGAAACACAAGGGAAACTGCCATTTGTGCCTTTTTATGATTGTAGTCATAAAAGATTGACCTCCCAGAGTTTTCTGAAGGCAGCTGTTTTCTTTACTAGTTTCTGGAGTTTTTCAAAGCAAAACATTGCTAGATTGTATTTGGAGTCTTTAACAAGCCAGTGACAGGCTTGGGTCCAACATTTCAGGAGCGATGATAGTGTAATAGCTAGCTTGGCAGGGGGAAAAGAAGAGGAGGAGGAACTAGATGGGAATAGGAGGGGAGTGGGGGCCCCAAAAAAATGCTTAAAAGATTTGAGTTGCTTTTCTTTACCTTATTTTTCTCACTATCCTTCTCTTTCTTGCAAGAGATTCCAGAGTTTAATGGTTGGGAAAGGGGAGAGGAACCCTTCTTTCAAATTCCTTGTCAAACTTTTTGTACTTCTCTGCAAATTACCCCACTTTTCCCTCAGACTTGGGACAATACAGATGAGATTGGGCATGTGAAACCCTTATGCTGCCAATTCTGTGTTAAAAATCTTACTGTAAAAGTGGTATGGTCAGGACTTCTTAATTAAAATTTTAGTGGTGTAGACAAATAACATTTTGAATTTCATTAAGTTGCTGTGATTTGATTTATATACATGCATAAACAAGAGCAAAGATATAATTACAGTATGATTTTGGAATTGTATTAGTTGTAAGGAGATATGCAGGAGACAGTATTTATAGTAAAATATGTTTTAAGGTTCTTTTAGAATTGTGGATTGTCTGGAGACAAAGCTTTTTTTAAAGAAAATTTTTAAAGCATTACTTTAAGTGTCTTAAGGAATGGGTAAACAGAACTGGCATTCTGTCTGTCCCAATAATTAACTTGATCTATATTTTAAGTGACTTAAGTTTTCTGTAATTTCAGGAAAAAAGCTTTTCTTTCTTCAGAATATTTTGGAAATGCTGATGTCTAGGTTAGAGATACTTTAGATTGGCCTGGTATATTGCTGTGTAGCAGGAGGAATAGCTATATGTATGTACAGCATTAATTTAATTGCTTCTAGTATTAAGATTATTATTTTGTAAGGCTTTGTTTAGCAAAGGTTTTATGTTCCTCTGATTATTATTCTTTTTCTTTTTCTCCCCCCTCTCTGTGGTATTAGCTTTAAAAGGCCAAATTCCTACTCTAAGTCAGAATAAATAACTTTCAATTTTCCATAGGAGCTGAAGTTAAAAGATGAAGAATGTGAAAGGCTTTCTAAAGTGCGAGATCAACTTGGACAGGAATTGGAAGAACTTACAGCTAGTCTGTTTGAGGTTTGTTGGAGTCTTCGATGTGATATACTTAAAGGAAGCTGAGCCAGATGTTTTATGTAGAATCAGTATATTGTATGCTGAATTTTTCTGCAATGAGCTTATAAAGGGATTTGTGTCCTGAAGACCTGGTTGTGTTGAAGTAGAGGCTTAAGAGCAAGCAGTAGACTTTTCACTTAGATGAAAGAGACCTTGTTAAGCTTGTCAGTCTGCCGAGACACAAAGTGAAGAAAATAAGGAAAATATATCAGAAAGCTTAAAACTACTTAGGCTTATTTTTTGGCATAACTATTTTGAGACATATTCTCTGTCTGACAATAAGACTATCTAGACAAGAGCTAAATTTGAGGTTGCCATGGTGACTAAATAAAAAAATAACGTAGTTCCAGATCAATGGAGGTAGCAAGTATATAACTTAACCATGCTTTCAGATTTTGAATTTTGGGTCTGGCAGCATGCTACTCCCACAAACTTGAAAAGAAACAGTAATAGTGAGTGGTGCACCAGGGCGGAACCTGGTTACCAAGTGAGAAGCCTGAACTTTAAGTGGGATGTTTTCATTCCAGAAAAAGGCAGTAGTGCCAGGAAAGATTGTGAGCTTGTATTACACAGAAAAAAAATAACCTTAAATTCATACTTGAAGAACGATCAGTTCTTGTTTTGTCATAGGAATATATATAGGAATGCCTAGAGGCTAAATTGTGATACCCAATATCTGTCAGAATAAATGTCATAATCTGAAGATGATTTATATGTTTACCAAATTGTAAGTAGTGGTTTTCAGCATCTGCATAAGGATACAGCATTAGGTATGTTTTAGAAACAGTATTTGAACCTATGATGACGTATTGGTATAAAAGTGCCATTAAAACCTTGAAAATACTGACATACGAAAATGAAATTACAAACTGCTCTGGGTTGGCAGCGTGTTTTATTAACATCATCCCAGTAGGGCAAAGTTACTTACAATAGTAAACAGTTCCTGTGCATAGAGAATAAATGTGAAACTGGAAAGGTACATTTTAACATAAATGTGTGTGTTGGGGGGTAGGAAAGTGTTGGGCAGGTATTTTAACTGTATAGGAATACAACCAAAATTGTCAGTGAAATTTTATATTAATGACACTTCATAACTTAGAACATCTGTCTATGAATTTGTTAAAGCTATGTTTGAAATACAGTGTATTAGTAATAGTTGAGTTTTAATTGTTCAGAACTCCCAACTGTAGTGGGCATGTCACTTGAATTTTCTGATGTGATTTGATTTCACTAAGAGGCCTTAACAAAACACAGTGGTGAGGTTTCTTGATTTTTGCACTGGGATTCGCAGCCCTTGAATTCACGTTCTATTCTGAATCCCATAGTATCTATTCTGAATCCCACTAGTTTCAGTGACCCTGTAAGTGAACATGCTGAAGCTTATTTTAGTACATCCCAATGGAGGATTGAGACTTGTTTTGCACAGCTGGGTGTATATATTATATTATTACGCGGTAATTGCACTGTAACATGCTTTGCTTTCAAAGGTGCATCACTAAGCAGAAACTGCATGGTCAATGTTAAATGTATTTGTACACATTGTATAAATGTGTATGTTCCCATTCCTGCATGTGTCTGTTTTTACTTAAGAGAATTTTACAAACCCATATTATACAGCTCTGTTGTATGCCAGTGGGAGCCAGATCTTTTGGTACGATGATGTATGAACTTTTTTGTTTTATTTATATAGCGTCCAGATATGTGCTAGGCGCTTTACAGATATGAGAAGGATCCTATCCCAAGTAATATAGTCCATGGCCCTGATCTTTCAGTCTTTGTTGCCTTCAGTAAGTAGCAAGTAAGAAGAGTAATTTGATCACAGGCACAAGTTGCTGGATCAGAGCCTAAACAAATACATTATGCAGACAAAAGGCTTAGAGGTATGAGGTAAAAGGATGTTTAAAAAATTCCCAGTCCTTTTACACTTTCTTCCTTATTGGCTTAGCTTTGTTTCTTTACTTGGATTGTTTTTTAGTGCTTTTTCTGTTCTACTTAAGAAATGTTTATTAATCTATATTCTAAGCTGTTGCTTTGTGCGTTTTATGGATGGTAAGAATTTAGACTTCATAGTTGTTTGACCGGTTCCTTCATACAGAAATTTACAGTTGACTAAAACTGGTTATTCTGGCTAGAAGAAGGGCGAAGTTCTTTTGAATGTTCTACTGTGCTCATGTTGCTTTTATTGCTACTGGTTGAGTCTTTCTCTTGGGGGTCAAGGAGCTTGACTTGTCAGCCACTGAAGTGTGACTGGAGCCTGGTGTTCATGAAAGGTATTGTTCCTGCTGGAGGGGGGTGGGTGGAGTTGCTGAATTTCAGAATCTGGGCTCAGGACCAAGAAGAAACTTGGTGAGCCAGTAATGAATCCAGATGATAGACTTGTAGGTATTTTTTGGTATGTAACTATTTAATTTCAGACTGTTGCACAATTTACTATTCACAAGTAGTCTCCGTGAAGCAAAAGTATGTCCTTAGGTGTTTTTTTTCACTGGATCTTGTAAATTTGTGTGAAGCATTTACACTGGCTAAACATTTTTTATAGGAAGCACACAAAATGGTTAAAGAAGCTAATGTCAAACAAGCTGCAGCAGAAAAACAGTTAAAAGAAGCACAGGGAAAGGTGAGGATTATTTCTGACTTGCTTGCTTTGTCTGTTCGCACGGTTATAAATCTGAAGTGTGAATCATAAAGATGTAAATAGAGCATTTCCTGTATACAGTAGGAAAATAGATACTAAATTGTTTTGTGTTGCCTTGACGTATTCTTAGTGAACAACTATGGACACAGAGCTGGTGTTTCAGCATCGTATCATAGCTAGCAAGGTGCAATTGGAAGCCAGTGTTACTACGGTATGCAATTGCATAGGTATCTGTGTGTTAATACTGTTGGAAGATGAACCCTTGATTTGAATCAAGATAACTGGAAATTTTGTTGAATGATTTAACATATTTGTAGCCTAAGATGATGTTTTTGTTTGTTGATGACTTTATTTCCTCACACCCCTCCCAGATTGATGTCCTCCAGGCTGAAGTAGCAGCATTGAAAACACTGGTACTGTCTACTTCACCTACATCTCCAACTAAGGAGTTTCAATCTACTGGAAAAACTCCTTTTAAGAAAGGCCATGCAAGAAACAAGAGTACAAGCAGTGCTATGGGTGGCAGTCATCAGGACCTTACTATGATGCAGCCAATTGTAAAAGACTGTAAAGAGGTAACAGTACAAAATTGTCTTCTTTTTGATGATAAGCTGGCTTTATTGATTTGTTTTACTTGCAATAAGTCTAGGATATTTTAAATCTTCGTGTAATACTGACTGTTTTAGATATATATTTTGTTAATGAAAGAAAATTTTTCTTACATACCAGTAGGTTGTGATTTTTCCAAGTTTACCTTTAAATCATTATGGGAAGATGAGATAAGAATATTGGAATTAATAATTTAAAGATGGGAATTCAAAAAAGAAAATAATAAAAAAATAATACAGTATAACTGACAGGTCCTAGTGGCTTTTTATGAAGTCCATCACTGCAAGTGATGCAACTTTCATAAATGTTTCAAACTGTCATAGGAAAGAGGAAGAGTCATTTTATAGATCAATAATGGGTGAAAGAGGCCATGGAAAAGACGGAATCAGACATTTAGTAGAGAACAAGAGTACCAGAGGGACGTTTTTTTTTTAATCTACTCATTTAATTGAAAATGGGCAAGTAATGAGACAACAGGTTGGTGCTCGAATCCTTGGAATGGTAGTAGCAAAAAGTGAATGAAGAGTTGAGAAGGATCTTATGATACTGAGTGGTTAGTAGAACTGCAGATGAAATTAAAAATCTATTAATGAGAAATGAGACATCTAGGAAAAAATGTGACTCTAGCAGACAGGCAGTTGTGGACTTAGAAATAACTATGTTGTGCTGGGGAAAAAAAAGGTAGTGTACTTGTGGATAATTGTGCACCTGGGGAGGAATAATGCCATACAGCAGTGCAGGTTATGGTCTGATCTGCTGGAGGGACGCTCTGTGGAAAAAGACCTGATGGACAACAGGATGACCATGAGCTGGCAATGTGCCCTCGTGGCAGAAAGGACAATGGCATCCTGGGGTGCATCAAGAAGAGTGTGGCCAACAGGTTGAGGGAGGTCATCCTCCCCCTTTACTCTGTCCTAGTGAGGCCCCACCTGGAGTACTGTGTCCAGTTCTGGGCTCCCCAGCTCAAGAAGGACAGGGAACTGCTGGAGAGGGTGCAGCATAGGGCTACCAAGATGACTGGGGGACTGGAACACCTCTCTCATGAAGAAAGGCTGAGGGAATTGGGTGTCTTTAGTCTAGAAAAAAGACGACTGAGGGGGAATCTTACCAATGCTTATAAATAGAGAGTGAGTGTCAGGAGGATGGGGCCAGGCTCTTTTCAGTGGTGCCCAGTGACAGGACAAGAGGTAATGGGCACAAACTTGAGCACAGGAAGTTCCACCTAAACCTGAGGAGGAACTTCTTTACCTTGAGGGTGGCAGAGCACTGGAACAGCGTGCCCAGGGAGGTGGTGGAGTCTCCGTCTCTGGAGACATTCAAAACCCGCCTGGACGCGTTCCTGTGTAACCTGCTCTAAGGTGGCCCTGCTCTGGCAGGGGGGTTGGACTAGATGATCTCCAGAGGTCCCTTCCAATCACAGAATCCTAGTCAGGCATGATTTCCCCTTGGTGAATCCATGTTGGGTACTTATGATGGCCTTCTTTTCCTCCATATGCCTTGAGATGACACTCAGAACAAGCTGTTCTGTCATCTTTCCAGGGATGGAGGTGAGGCTGACCGGCCTGTAATTCCCCAGGTCCTCCTTCTTGCCTTTTTTTGAAGACAGGAGTGACATTGGCTTTCCTCCAGTCTTCAGGCGCCTTGCCTGTTTTCCAGGACCTTTCAATGCCTATCATTCTATGATTCTGTAATTCTCTGAAAACACCACCTCATGCTCAGTGATCTTCAGAGAACCACAGAGCTTTAGAAGTCATTAGGAAAGGAATAAACATGTAGTAAATGTGTGTGTCTATGCACACAGCTATATTTTCATCTCTGAAAGGACATAATGAAAATATGAGGAAGTGTGACATAGAGGATCAAAGCTATGGAAGTATTTCTGTGTGTAGAGAAAGAGACTTGAGGTAGAACAAAAATCTATACAATCACAGGTGATGTAGGGAAGATGAATGGTGAACAAATATTAAAGATTTCTTGTAATAGGAGGACTCTAGAAGCTAAAAGACGGATCATTTTCAGTCAGTACATAACGAAACTTTACAACTCATTGTCATGAGGTAGCAAGATTAAAAATGTAAATGTGTTCAAAATGTAGTCATGCAAAATGACAAAAGAAAAGGCTGTCAAGGTATATAGAAGATAGATAATGACATTTGGCTTAGGAAGCTTCTTTAACTACAGATTGCCAGAAGTTGTGAGACTGTAAAATGAAGACATGTCATTGTCTTTGCTCTGCTCTGCAGCCAGCTCTGTGACTGCTGGCCATTGTCAGACAGGTAACAGGCTAACTGGATCTTTAATGTGATTCACAGTGGCCAGTTTCCAAGCTTTACATCCTACCTGCCTGCTTTCCAGGATGTTTTCCTTATTAAAATTGAGTCCTTGTTGCCCTTCAGAAAAGGGGAGAACTGGGATGGAATCCGCTTACTTTGTAAGCATCACACTGAGGTCATGACTCAATGAAATTTTTAAGCATCAGGCAGAAGTGAGAGAGGGGAGAAATCTGTTTTGCCTCATTTTCTTGTGGAGAGGAAGTGGTGAATGTGAAGGACGTGCTGCAGAAGGTCCAGTCTGCCTGACACTTCTCCTTTAGTTCAGTCTCCTTTCTGTTGGCTGCATAAGGAAACACTTCAGTGTTGATCAAGGCTGCTTAAAACAGGTTTCTTCCAGTGACAGCCCAGGGAATTGGTAAGAAACGCACAGATTTTCCACCGACTGGGACATGAGTATTTCTATCTCTTTTCTGAGCAGGAGTACTTAATGGAGTACTTTCTTCATACATGGGGTGAAGAAAGCAAGACTGACACTGGCATGGTGGTTAGGACATTTTTTCAAGCAGGGGAGACGTGTCTTCCCTACTGCTTCTGCTGTCCAATGCTTTGTGTGTTTGTTTGCTGCTTTTGTTTATTGTTGGTCTAAGGGAAGTGTTTTTGCATTTCTGGGACCTGTGTCTGAAACCCTCATTCTGCCCCCTTCTTGCTAAATATTCTTGCCGCTGAGTTAGGTTACTCTTTGTATGTCATTCCTCTGATGTTGAGTGGCTTGTACTCTCAGCCCTGCTTTTGAAGCCCCTTGCTCAGGGGTATGGAGTGCAGTTGTGGTGTGGGGAATATAGCTTTGGACCCATATGGAGAGTCTACCACCCAGAGCTTTGCATTTTGAGATGTTGGATGAAGCTGGATATAATACATGCTAACATCCCATAAAAATGATTCCTAGCATGTGGATGTATCCTATCTAGGATAAGTAGACATATCTAATTAATTTAGGTATTGACAAGGTTTAGCCGAGCTAAACAGCTGCCTGGTAGGCAGGCAGGTAGCATCCATTCAGTGTAAATGCTGATAAATGCCTCAGCGTTGTGCAAAGTGCTGAAGTGTTTCTCTGATGTTGTATGTTACTGTAAAATGAAAACATTAAAAATTTAACTAGAAATTATTATTACAATTGGCTGTACATTTAATTGCAGGTAGTAAAACCTTTGATCTAGTGAAAGTGCAAGTAAAGGCAGGGAGGAGATAGGCATGTAAAAGTGTAGACTGGAAAGGAAGAACTCAAGCTATATTCGCTGAGCAATTTTTTCAAGGCAGCTACTTTATAAATTACAGGTTTGGGGGAAATGGAATTAAATCTAGAAAATAACCGAGTTAATAAGAAATGCATCTTGATTTTTAGAAGCATATAGTACAAATTGAAAATGGCTTTTTTCTGATGATATCCCTTGATTGTATTCATTTTAAAGCCAGACCTGAGATGAGTTTTAAGGTATGGGAAATGTTCCTTTAGGGAGCAAGTTACACCTATTGAATTTCATTTGTACAATGAGGTTGGTGGCTTAGCAACCAGAACATCTATAGACTAGCTTAATTAAGATGGTTGTTCCTGATTGTACCTGAGTGTAAGGCAAGTAGCTCTAATGGAAAACAGATTTGCCAGTCTAATTTTTGTAGGTTCTTTTTCAAGAAAAAAACCCAACGAAAATGGCAAAAGAAGTCCCCAAAACATATATGTAGAAGAATAGCAAAGTGCTGGGGGCTCAGGGAAGGGGTGTAATGTGTGGGAAAAGAACAAAAGACTGAAAGAGGCTGATTCAAAGCAGTGTACTGCTCTTTTAATAGGAATAAAAATAAATTATTTTAATTGTTAGCATTTGTTATTTTCCCTCTTTCATTTGTTTTTAATATTATAAAATTTTAAAATCACATCCTGGCTTATCTTTGGCTTGCAGCATGCATCCCTTCCTATAGCTTTAGGTTTGGGTTTTGGGAGTATAGATCTGCAATAGTACAGGAAAGGGATTTAATGACCAGTTAGAAGGGAATTGCGCTGAAGTGTGTGTCAGCAAAATGTCAAAACCAGTCTGAGGACGGTGTTGCATCTGAGGAGCAGGATAGTGTTGCATATCCCATAGGGGACTGGCATTAATCTTTTATGTTGGATTAGGACTATGTGTTGGAAGCACTCATCACCTCTCTGCTTGGTTCACATCTTGGACCAGTGCTGGTGCCCGTGAACAGGATCCTTCTCAAGTAACCCTAAACCAGATGATGTGCTCTGTGAGTACCTCAGTGTGCTCCAGCTGTTAGTGGGTAGCCAGCCCATGGGACAGGTTGTCCCATAAAGCAAATGTGGATTTTTAATAGCGACCTAGTACCACTCTCCCAAACACCAGAGTGGATAGGTGCCTTCCTACTTCTAAATTGATCTTAAAATGGAAATGACAAGGTGTTTTCAAAGCAGATAAAACCATCTCTTCCTAACACAGAGCATGCTTACTCATAGCGTGATTTAATGGGTTGTTTACGTATTTCTCCGTTGACTAGAAGAGCTGTGGGGGAGAGCAGGCTCATAAATGACCTGCTTAGTGTAAGAGAGAGGCTGTGGATGTTGTCTACTTAGACTTTAGTAAAGCTTTTGACACCACTTCCCACAGCATTATCCTGGAGAAACTGTCTGCCCATGTCTTGGATGCATGTATGCTTTGCTAGGTTAAAAACTGGCTGGATGGCTGGGCCCAAAGAGTTGTTGTGGATGGAGTTAAATCCAGCTGGTGGCTGGTCACAAGTGGTGTTCCCTAGGGGTCACTGTTGGGGCTGGTTCTCTTTAATGTCTTTATCAACGATCTGGACAAGGGGATCGAGTGCACCCTCAGAAAGTTTGGAGACAACACCAAATTGGGTGTGAGTGTTGATCTGCTTGAAGGTAGGATGGCTCTACAGGGGGATCTGGACAGGCTGGATTGGTGGGCTGAGGCCAGTGGTATGAGGTTCAATAAGGCCAAGTGCTGGGTCCTGCACTTGAGACCCAACAACCCCATGCAGCACTACAGGCTTGGGGAAGAGTGGATGGAAAGGACCTGGGGGTGTTGGTCGACTGCTGGCTAGACATGAGCCAGCAATGTGCCCAGGTGGCCAAGAAGGCCAATAGCATCCTGGCCTGTATCAGAAGTAGTGTGGCCAGCAGGACGAGGGAAGTGATTGTACCTCAGCACTGATGAGGTTGCACCTTCGGTGCTCAGTTTTGGGCCCCTCACTACAGAAGGGACATTGAGGTGCTGGAGCATGATTGGAGAAGGGTAACAAAGCTAATGAGGGGTCTGGAGAACAAGCCATATGAGGAGCGGCTGAGGGAGCTGGTGTTGTTTAGCCTGGAGAAAAGGAGGCTGAGGGGAGACCTTATCGCTCTCTACAACTACCTGAAAGGAGGCTGTAGCGAGGTGGGGGTCGGTCTCTTCTCACAAGTAACAGGTGATAAGACAAAAGGAAATGGCTTCAAGTTGTGCCAGGGGAGGTTTGGGTTGGATAGTAGGAGAAATTTCTTCATGGAAAAGGTTGTCAAGCACTGTAAAAGGCTGGTCAGGGAAGTGGTTGAGTTGCCATCCCTGGAGGTGTTGAAAAGACGGGTAGACATGGTGCGTAGGGAGATAGTTTAGGGGTAACTTGGCAGTGTTAAGCTAGCAGTTGGACTTGATAATCTTAAAGGTCTCTTCCAACCAAAATGATTCTATGATTCTAAATCATGCCCAGTGAATATCCTTGCCTTCCTGATGTAGCATGGAGTTTGGACATAAAGAAGAAAAATGAAGAATAAGGGTATAGTTTTAATTGATTTGTGTATTGAATTCCTGCTTTCCCGTGGTAGTATATTTAGTGTTTAAGGGTCTGTTTTCTTTTAGTGTTCGGATAGCAGTGTGTTCTATTCAAATGCAGAGTAAACATACAAGATGTCTAGGACTGCAGTTGTTTTCTTTAGACTTCTCTGCTTTTCTATAAGCACAGAAATGGAGAGGGACTAAAATACTGTAATGAAAAATTTTCTTCTTGATGCATTTTTCTGTTGAACAATCAGTTAAATTTTTCAAAGCTATCCCAGAAGCCTCGGAAATGGGGGAGAAGTAATTAACTTGTTGCTACTGGTGTGGTGACCAGTGAGTGCATTACATCTGTGTCTTGAAAGTGATATGTTTTGATTTGTTTATGTTTACAGTCTTAGAAAAATGGATTTAAGAAAGTGTTTGTACCTGGGGCACAATAGCATTCTTTCACAGTGCAATGGAAAGCATTTAGTTTCAGTGCTCGTTATTTACCTGGGGCTATTTGCAAATGATAGACAGTAATGTGATAATTGCAGTACTAAAATACCTGAATCTTTATGTTCTAGGCTGACCTGTCTTTGTACAACGAATTCAGATCTTGGAAGGATGAGCCTACTATGGACAGAACATGTCCTTTCTTGGACAAAATTTATCGGGAAGATATTTTTCCATGTTTAACCTTCTCAAAAAGTGAGGTAATGGAAATAGTCTAAATGTGGTCACTGACAAATATGTTTCATGAAGCCCATAGACTGTATTAAAAATGTTTTCATATGAAGTTTAACCACTTTTTGTTTCATTAGAGTGTAACAGTTTACAGTGAAGTGCTGAAGTTTAGTCTGGAATATTGAAATTATCGTGTTTTGTTTCACCATTATGCTATACCAGATATAGTCTTTTTACTCCTGTTTGGCAGAATCTTATGTTTGTAGGAATGGATGGTGGGTTTTTTCCTGATATTTCAAAGATACTGTTTTGTAGAAATAGTGTTCTGTCACTGTCTCTTGTTTTTATAGGGGGCAGTAGAGACCAATATATTTAATTTTGTGGAGCAGTTTTCTCTCTGAGCAGGCTGCAAGCACATTCTGAGCATTTTCTTGAAAAAGAGGTTTGAGTTACAAGAATTAGATTTAGGGATTTGATGTAATTCAACAGGAGCAGTTAGGGAATATGGTTTTAGATGAAACGAATTAGGAGACTTTTTTCCTTGTGTTATTCCCACACACCCATTCAGAGGAAAGACCAGATTTTTACCCATCCTGGGAATAATGTGGATCTGATTCCGCTGATTCCAACTGCTTTGCTTTGTTTCTGTTTTTAAGCAGCATTTACAGGCTATAGTTATGGTATCAGTCTCTGGGAGAAAAGGGACCATATTCTTAGATGTTTTTTAAAATAAGAATAACAAATTTTAAAGCTCTCAGACTTGATTCCCACGCACCCCACCCCCCCCTCCCCCAGTAAAGTGAAACACCTCACATGGAAAATGCTGTATTTTCTTCATAATGTTTATCTGTTGTTTTCATGTAGTGTTACGGTCTTTTCCCATGCTTTTCATCAACTGTTACTTGCTGGCCATAAGCCTGCATGGTCTTTTAGTTAATCGAATACCAGTTCGTTATGGTTGGTGTACAGCATCATAGGAACCTCTCTGACTAAAAAGCTTACTTGATTACTATGGGAATTAAATTGTTTCTGCAGTATGTGTAAGTAGGCCATCCTGTTGTCTTTCCCAGCAATTTCATTTTGTTTTTTTTCTGCTTCAGTGATGATATAATTACTGTAGATTTGTATTTCCTCTTAAGGAAAGAGTGAGGCTTCTAGCCCTTGTCAGTTATATCAGTTATTGTTTGGAAATGCTGGGTATTGTGACTAACTTCTGAATATCAATAAACTAATGTGCAGTTAAACCAAACAATAAACTAAACCTGTATTGTGTTTTTGAATAATTGGAAATGCAGTTATTAGAGTGATTGAAGTATTACATTAACTCTCAGTAGCCTCTTGTGTATATGTGTAGTGTTTTGTTTTGCTTTTGGGAGCTGTCAGAGAAAAAATAGTTCATATGAAATACTCTAATAGTAACATTGCTTTTTTTAAATATTCAAAGTACGATATAAAAATATCTTTCCTACCCAGCGGGAAGAAATCTTGGTACAAAATCATTTCGCTAGTAACATAAATTGCATCTTCTTTTAAATCAAGTAATGGCTATTCCTTGTCCATATTTAAACAGTAGTCTTGGGCAAGTGTTGGGTCCAGTCAAGCAAAATGAGAGTATTTCTAGTATCTTTTGATTGTGTGTTTATTGACGTAAAAAGCTTGAGGAAAGCTGCACATCGTTTAATGAAGATGATGTTTTAACTAGACTAGTGTTTGAAAGTTGCAGCTGGCTTTTTTATATATGTTGACTTTTCTGTATATTGTTCAGTCTTGCTTGTTTGGACACATTTCTGAAGCTATCTTTAGCTGAAAACCAGTGACAAAATATTTATTTAGTTTTTGCCAGATAAGGAGGGCATGCTGCATCATTTTGTGTTTCCTTAGAACACAATAAAATTAGAGCAATTTTTTAAAAATAAAATTTGTGCCATATCCAGTCTCTGACAAGAACACTACATGTACAAATGTATACGCTGTTTGGGCTTATGAGGGATGACTGAAAATACAGTTAGCATTTTAAACATGCTTGACTACGTTCCTGGCTGTAAAGGCAGTTATCTTGCCTCAGGGAGGGCAGGGTTATTTGGAGGGCAGAATTTAAACAGGAGCCTGGAAATTGGGCCTCTTGCTCACAATTAGAGCAAAATCTCATTTGTAATTGAATTTCTGTTTGGCAAGTTGAGTTTTTTCGGTGTTCCTGACTTTACAGAAGAAGAAATATGTCACTGCTTTGAGGCAATGGATAAAGCAGAGCTGTTTTAACTGCTTTCTAAATTTCTCTTGCAGTTGGCCTCAGCTGTTCTGGAAGCTGTTGAAAACAACACTCTGAGCATTGAACCTGTTGGCTTGCAACCTGTTCGATTTGTGAAAGCTTCTGCAGTTGAATGTGGGGGACCAAAGTATGTTAAGCTAACAGGCAGAGGGGGAATCTTGACTCATTTGAGATAACTCTTGAATTGAGAAAACTGCTATCCAGCTGATCACCCCAGTCAAATTTGTGCATCATGAACTTTATTTCCTGAAATCTAAGACTTTAAAATTGCTGTTACAAAATTTTATGTGGAAAGTAAGCAACTAGTAAATTAAACTTTAGAAAAGACTAATATAGAACAAACCTTTAAGACAAATTCCCTTTTTGGAAGAGCTGTTTACTTCACTTATGATGCATTGACCGCAAAAATAACACTCACTTCCTTGAAGTCCATCCTGATACTTAAAACAGATGCTTTTGAACTAGGAGCTGTCACCTGGGAAGCGTCATGAAAGAAATAGGTTTTGAAGTAGCACAGGCTGAATATTTTACCTCGAGAATATTTGTGGCATAAGAAATTTAGGATGTACATAGCACGCTAACAAAGGTAGCTGAAGGATTTGAGAGGAGATAAATAGATTTAATCCTCTGAATTTGAGCAGGAGGAATGTAATGAAACGGGAATGAAGTTGAGTTTGACCTTAGAGCAGGAAGTATGGTTGAATGACAGGAAGATTATCTTAGAAATTTTGGGATGGTCCTAGAGGAATCTGAAGCAAGACTTGTCAGGTGCTGATACAGACATTGAAGTCAGGTGGCAGGGACTTGCCTGAGGCACTGGGGCTGTGATGCATGTGGAGGAGGAGGAGGGGATTTGTAGTGTGCTTTAGTGTATGTCAAGGTTGAGCAAGCAAGGTCAGTGTTAATCTGGAGCCTTCTTAATCTTGAGAAAGCCTTGGTTTTTCTGTTGTATAACTTTTGGACGAGTTGACAATGCTCTCTGTAATATTTGCATTGGTGGAGCTCAATTTTCTGATAGAAGACTTGCATCAAAATGTTTTAATCTGGCTCTTAAGATTTTTTTTTCTTTCTCATCACTATTGGGTTTTAGTTTTTGTTTCTTCTCTATTTTTGAGTGGAAGAGAAAATACATTTTAAAAATTCAGAAGCTTTTATATCCTCTTTAAAGAAGCTGTATAAAATTAAAATTGTGTTTTATTACTTAGTCTTTGATCCTTTCTAAAAAGCCAAAAAAATTCAGATACATTCTTCAGCTTACTTCTGTCACCAGAAAACACGCTCTTTCGGCTGTAACCCTATCATCAGAAGGGCGCACCACTAATAATGGAGCTACTGAAGGGGTGGTGACTTCAAATCCAAGACCACTGTGAGCTGCGTTCTATGAATGCAGTAGAAAATCTGGACAGCCAGAAGCTACTGAAACAAGTCACCTGTCGTTAAAGAGCAATTGTCAAATTGATTTAAAATCACTGTAGTTCAAGCAACTTCCCTGTGTCTTGCCATAATGAAATATTTACTCAAAAATGAGACTCTGTTGTGTAATTCAGAACTTTAATGAGATTTTTAATCAGTTTTCTCCAGTGTTAGATAAATTTTTAACTAGAATTTATGTAATCCTTAAATAGTTGTGTAGGTATAGATTATTGTTTTGAGATGACTATGCATAAATTCTAATTTAGTTACTGTAGTTGTATCAAAAGAATTGGGCGTACTCCTTTCTCCCTCTTCCCCTCTGTCATGTGCAACAAAAACTTTTGTGGTAGTGCTTGTAGATACATAATAGGTAAGGAATACGCAGTATTTAAGGGTAATTTGACAGCAAAGGTGCTTTGCTGCCACTGATTACTGCCACTGAATGGGAAAGAGGTGTTCCAGTTTTCACTGAGTCAGAGTAGCAGTTTCACATTTTTTATTTTTTATACAGTGCAAAGCACTACTTTTATTGAAACCAAGTTCTTAAGTAGATAACAAGATATAGACAAACTGTAAATAAATAATAACAGAAACTAGAGTAATGTTTTTAAAGGAATTATTTTATTGTACAGTTGCCTGGGTGAGGGGAGAACAGAGGCATAAAATAGTGGGTAATAGCCCAATGGCAAAATAAGGAGCTGAAGGTGGAGAGCTGTGATAATAGTGAAGAAAGGTTCTTGATATACCGGAGTTATTGAATGGTGCCTGTGATGTTGTGTAGTAAGTGCTGCCTTAATGTGAGGCAGCTGGGTTTCCCCACAGGATTCAAATAATTGTCCCCATGGGGAACAAAGTGCTAAGCTGCGTGTGTGCTCTACAGCGCAGAACTGAGTCATTAGTAGTAACTGTCATGCCAGCATTTAACCTGGTGTGATGGAAGATAACATATAGAAGGTAATTCTATAGCCAGAAGGAAAAAAGGGCTTTATTTTCCTAGCATTGAAAGGCTGTCTGTTTTCTCACAAAAGCTTGACTGAAATTGCGATCAGCTTGCTTCAGCTACTGTAGGATTTCTTGAATCAATGGACTGCTGTCAGTCCTCATAAATTGCTGTGGAAAATCATACACACTCTTCAATTTTATCCTGTCTTACGTGGTTCTGTGGGGTAGCTGCAGGCTATTTAAAAGGGTCTCTGAGCCACTCTTCAGAACCACAGCAGCTTAGTGATTTTTGTTTCACTTTTGAAAGGCTGCTTGTTCTTAGACTCCCTCATCTTAAGAGGTAGAAATGGGAGGGAGAAGAGCCAGCAGCTTTTAGAATCAATGAAACAGTGGATGCCATGACAACCCAGATCGTCTGAGATGCTGCAATATAGAAATTCCAAATAAATTAAATTCCCATTTTATTTACATCTATTGAGATTGCATTAATAGCAGTTTCTTCAAGATATTCAAACCTTCTTTTTCCAAAGAATATTGGAGGAAATTTTAAAAAATCCTTTGCCTTTTCCTGAATTGTTTTTTGGGAAGAGTTTGTGGTGACTACTGACTTTTCTTTGTTTCTGAATACAACAACATACTTGCAATGCACCAGAAGTAGTAAACTTGATTATTTTACTATCACTTTTTATAATGGTAATGGGAAGAATTACTGCTAGCCAGCCTTTCTTCCTTTGTCTCAAATTATTTTGTACTCTTACTATAAAATATGACTTCAATTTTGGCATATATACAAAGCTGTTCTTAAAATGCATCTGAGAGAGGCTTCAGAGAATTGACTGCTGTTCTGCAGGGCTGATATTTTTTATGATGACAGCATCAAGCAGAATTTAAAAAGAATTATTTAAATGTTAGCATCAACTGATAATTTAAACAATGATTATTTCACATATGAAGAGTTAAAGAAATCCCACTGTTCTGTGGTTGTCAAGCCAACTTGAATTAGTGAGCATGGAAGTACATGACCAGACCTGAAGAAAGCTTTAAAAACCAGAAATGCATCGCGGTGCGCTTGTCTTGAAACAAAATTAGGCCTTGTAGAACCAAAATAGTTGACAACATAATGTAATAATTACCACTTGTAAAATGAAGGTAGAGACCTGGGTATCTGTGCCAATATGAAGCAATTACATTAACACCTTAAACACATGCAGGTGTTCAGACATTAATATCGGATTTGTTTATTAAATCATGCAAACTTTATATTTTGTAGGAAATGTGCTCTCAGTGGACAAAGTAAGTCATGCAAGCATAGAATCAAATTAGGAGATTCAAGCAGTTATTACTACATTTCTCCTTTCTGTCGTTACAGGGTAAGTAGATTTACGGTGATTTCATTTTGAGTAGTAGTTATTATTTTTCCATGTCATTATACAAAATTATTAACCACCATTATTTTTATATGGGTTCAGATCACTTCTGTGTGTAACTTCTTTACATATATTCGATACATCCAGCAAGGACTGTTGAAGCAGCAAGATGGTGAGTAAGAAACTGCATTTGGCATATAGAAATAGAAATTTACGTAGTGCATGTGTCTAAAACCCTGCTGTCTGTGCACAACAGCAGTGACTTGACATTACAGGTAAGCTATCTGTTGGTAGTCATTGTTGTCATTACGAGAATTTGGTGATATCCCACTCTCCAATAAAGTTGGGATTTTTTTTAACAGCAGCAGCAAATTAAAAAAACATGTTTTTTAGGCCATCTAACCCCCCCTTATATTATTCAGTAGGAAATATCATAAAAAATTCTGTAATGAGAGGAGTTAGTTCTTTCCACACAGTATTTAAAAATAAAGACTCTTTCAGAGAATATCGAAATATTTTAGACCAAAAAAACCCCTTAAGTTTGCTTTGATCTGGGCCATTTTGTCTCCTTTCACTTGGTGTTTTGGTGTGTCTTCTCATCGTGTGTTGAGAATTCAGACAGCCTTTCTTGGGTCTCCCTTTCTTTCAGGGAGAACTGGCAAGGTTGACAGTATTTGGGGTTACACTGTAAAAAAATAAACAAGAAACTATACTGTAATCGTTCATCACTATCAAAGAAAATTACGATGATTTGATTGCATTTAAACGGTACACAACTGATGTAATTGTATTTCCCGTCCAGGTCAAGGAATACTGCCCAACAGCCTTCGGTATAGGGGTTTTTTTTTGAAACAGACCATATTGCTTAGGCTCCCAGATTTGCTAAGCTCAGATAGCGGAAAAAATGTCACTAGCCCCATATCAATAGTTAATTTAAAAAATTGCTTTCACTTTTTAAATTTAATTTTTTTTTTTTCAGTTGCATTTCTGAAATTAGAGTAAACCAGCATTGCAATGTTTATGGATGTCTCTGCTTTTCATTTTTGCAGTCTTTGAGTCTGTGTGTATTGGCTTCATACAGAATTTGTCTAGAATTAGCCTCACTTTGATCTACCTCACCTATAGTCATCTCTCCTGATGTTTCCCAATTTGAAGAGCTCAGTATTTTAGCGCACTAAATCTTTTGTTTTCACTTCTAACCTGAAGTATTCCTGAGGTGATAGAGAAGACTGTTCTTTACAAAATACAGTGCTGTGAACTTTTTTTGACAAAGAGAATTGTTTTCATGGAATTCATCAGAAATTCACCTATTTCATACACTAAATTATGTTTACTGAAACCTTCAGATGGTGGTAATTTTTACTGATGTTCTAGCACTGCAGAAGATCTTGAAAATGCGTTATTTAAGTTGTAATTTGATTTATAGTTAAAAGGCTTTTACTTTGATCAAATGGACCTGTATAGCTTCAACTAAAACCTGTTTATTTTGCTATTGAGATAAAGAAATTAAGTGAATATTTTTTTCCATCAAATAATGAAGTATTTTCAACATTATCAGAATTACTTATACTTCAGAAGAAGTTTTGAAAAAACTTGAGTTTGGTGTTTCAGTTCACTTGTCATTTTTACCACTAAAAACATTGAATTTGCATTTGTAGCTTTATGTAAATATTTTAACAATAACTGTAGAAGAATGTAGACACTCATGATAATTGGCTGCATAATGCATTGGATGTATTTCTGCTCATGTACCATATAATTTTTGAGACAGAGGTCACTTACAAAGGCAGTTTTTGAAATACGGTAGGGCAGACTTTGTGCTTGTTGCTCAGGTTAATAGTCGTTATAGTCATTCTACATCACAATCACGACTGCATGGAAATTATTTTTGTCTTGAATAATCATGTACTCAATTTTGATTCATGTTACTGGGTGTATAGAAGCTTAACGTATGCACTAGGATTGTCTGGTTTAGCAAAATACAGATGAGATTTAGAGAATATCTTTTTATTGGTGCTGGCAGGTTACTGGTAGAAAAAAGAGAAAGATTACAAATGGAAAAATTACAGATTCTGTGATGAAACAGTTCTTATCCATCAAGTTCTACTTTTTTCTTCTTGCAGTCTTTTAATTTTCCAGAAAATGAGTCAAGGGGCAGGGCAATTAAAATGAGAAACAGCAATTAAATGAAGCTGACAAGAAGTACTGATGTATTTTTGTTCTCCAGTTTAAAAAGAAATAATCTAAAATTTTGGGACTTTTTTATAGGCCCATGATAGAGAATTTTTAAAATAAATCCGTTAACGAATTTTGTCACAACCCATGCACAAATGGGCCTCACACACATTAATTCTGGTTTTACTAGGTGTTTGTTACTTCTAAAGCTCCCCATAGCTGACGTATAGTGGGGCAGCCTGTATACATCACTTGAAATAAAATATGAATTCAGTGTGTTTAATGATATTTCTTTTTTCTTTTTTTTTTTTAGTGGATCAGATGTTCTGGGAAGTTATGCAGCTGCGAAGAGAGATGTCACTAGCAAAACTTGGCTATTACAAGGAAGAGCTCTAAATCTTTTTACTCTGACGCGTGCATGAACTTCATTGAATATACATAACTAAAATTGCTGAATCTTTTTTTGTCACTTGATATTTATTTCCACAAAGTGGGTCCAAGATCTTTCTCCTTTTGCAGATTGCACTAAGAAGTACTGTGATTGTTTTAACTGACCTATGCTGTATATGCCTACATATAATACTTAGTTGAACAAATGTGGTAAGCACTTGCAGGTGTATTAGTGATTGTAATTTACATTTAAAAACACACCTTCTGATTAAAGTGTTAGTCTGAAGCAGTGTCTGCCTTCTGTTCTTTGTGGTGCAGAACAATGTGAACATCCCTGATAAGTAAAACTGAGATGATTTTATGAAGAGGGAATAAATGCCCGACACTTTCTTCATTGTAGCGTTTAGATATGTGTATGTATTCTCCATGGATGTATGTCAATACAGTTAACAGATAAGAAATCTCGGAATTCTTTGAAGTACTGCTTTCCTATACTTTTCTTTTATAAAACAATGTAAGAAGAGAAACATATATAGTGAAGAATGGATATAGTGGATATCTTCTCTCTAAAGTAGGGTGCTTTTCAAACATCAAGGACAATAAAATTACCTTATTTACTCTTTAGTTAGAAATCTGTCCTGAGGCAAGTTTATATAGTTGGTTCTTTAACAAGAAGCATCTCGATGGATGTAGATTTAGTTTGTTTGATGCTGAACAAAAATGACACTGTTCATCACTGTCTTACTGGAGCGTTCTCAGTTTTTACAGAAGTAAATAGAGTGAGCAGTGAAATTCAATACTATATTTGTGTTGCTTGCGTGTGCCTGAAAACACTTTGTGAGTTCTGGCTTTCATCTGGCATTTTGATGTTAAGAGTAAAACAAAAAAAATTGAACCTAAATATTTTACTAGTAAATGGAGTATTTCCAGCCTGGACTGTTTTAGTACTGATTAAATATTTTTATCAATCTCTTATCACTCCGTGCTAGTTCCTACTGTAGAAACCTGGAAGAATTCTACCTTCAGTTGTTAAAAGATTATTTTTTCAATAATACTAAGGAAGTCTGGTTTTCTCACTCTTAGAAAACAAGCTGTGTTTGTTGCTATTATGTTTTATGTTAAGCTCGTAAATGCTTCCTGAATGATTGTTAATCCTTAGTTTACATAATGAAACCAAACTGTTTCCCGGATTAGCTAACAGTAGTTAAATGATAGCTGCTGCTATTCTGACTTAATAATTCTTTACAAGTGTTGCTCGTTCGAGCAGAGAGAAGAGTCCTTTCTATACATGAGAGGGTCAAGCCATAAATGGTATCTAAAGTTTATTATGCTGAGGTATTTTCTTGTACTGAGTACTACAAAGCTGTACCTGGTGTATTTCAGTGGTGATGACTTTGGCTCAATTACCTCAACATCTTGTAAGTACTCATCGCGATTGGATTGTTTCTGTCTTCAAGTCCCTTCCCCAAAAGTCTTTTTTACATTTTTTTTAGTATAAGCTGCCTCTCATGAGAAATCTGTGTCACTGTGAGTGTCTGGAATTTGTAAAAATTACGCAACACTTATTTATCTGGTGAATGTTCTTTTCTAAGAATGTTTCTGAGTTCTTGAACTCGGAAAATAGCCTTGTTCCAGACTCCTTGACTTCACTGAAGCTTTTGTTCACAACCTCTTAACAGATGCCTGCTCAAAACCTCTGGATGTTTTTCTGCTCTTTGCTAGGGGTGACTGAACAGTGTACAAAGATCAATTTAAAGAAAGTGAAATTGGGTTTGCTACTAGCCTTAAAAGACCTTTGTTCCATGCTCAGCTTTTCCATGTGTTTTTCAATGTTACCTTAGACAAACAGGTTCATCTGTAATTCAGTTTTGTTAATAATCATAGAATCATAGAATCACAGAATCACAGGGTTGGAAGGGACCTTAGTAGATCATCTAGTCCAACCCCCCTGCCAGAGCAGGGCCACCTTAGAGCAGGTTGCACAGGAACGCGTCCAGGCGGGTTTTGAATGTCTCCAGAGACGGAGACTCCACCACCTCCCTGGGCAGCTTGTTCCAGTGCTCTGCCACCCTCAAGGTAAAGAAGTTCCTCCTCATGTTTAGGTGGAACTTCCTATACTCAAGTTTGTGCCCATTCCCTCTTGTCCTATCACTGGGCACTACCGAAAAGAGCCTGGCCCCATCCTCCTGACACCCACCAATCATGTAGAAGTTCTGCTTCCCTGTAGTCAAACTGCTGAGGGATGTAATTTTTTTTCAGACAGTTGGATAGTCTTGACGCTCAGGGACTTAAACAGGACAGTACATACAGTGAAACCGGTGATGGTTGCATTTTTGATTACTGGTGCTTTCATCAGGAGTATTTATTACATCACCTGTGTGAAAGTACAGAGACAAGATAAGTAATTTTTATTGCTGCATTTTTTTTGCGCATGTGTAATTATGGTTAGTACTGGGACCAAAGGTCCTTAAAACAAAGAGCATTAGACACACTGAACAGAAGAATGCACATCACCTTCATCTTGCCTCAAAAGCCTTGCCACATTCTCCTTTACGTGTAGCAGAGTTTAAGTAGAGCCCTGGCTCTAGTTAGGAAGGAATGAAACCAGCTGGGACAAAGTCATTGAAACCTCTGACAAAACCATGATGTCTTCCTTGGCATGTTTGTAGTCACCTGGAAGAGAGACGGTGCGTTTTTCTCAGTGTGATTCTTCAAGCAGTAGGAAAGCAAAACACTTCTGCTGGCTTTTCATGGATGTGGTGGGAGAAAATGAGGCCTTGCAGCAGTTCTTTGAAGGTAAGACTCGAATTTGAGAGAGAGTCTTGATAATTTCTGATGGCAGCAAAAATACAGTAATTGTTTGGAGTTAGTTGAAGAGGAAAGAGCCCCAGAACCCTATTTATGCAAAGTTATTGTGTAAGTTGACACCAGAAGTGCCTTTATCTTTGTGCTTCGGCCAGAAGACCAAGGGAAGGGTGGACCCAGCAGAGCCTGCAGTGCTGCCGTGGTAATGGCCAGGAAGAAAAACCAGGAAGTGGCTGAGGTCTCCTTGCAGCTTATGACTTCTGAAATCTCAGCCGTTTTCATGGGGTTAGAGAGCTCCCTCCCTGCTCTGTCATAACATGTCAGGTTAAAGAGGGTTTTCTTTTCACTAATATCATTCTTCTGAAATGGTCTCCTTATAATTGGTGAAATGGTAATTGTGGCAGTGTCCTCGGGATCCTTCTGAGAAGTTAAAGTGAGATTATTATTAATATTTTGTCTTTTGGCTGGGGTCTGTCTTTCTTCCTTTTTCCCAAAGACATTTTACATTCAAATGAGGTCCTGCCTTTCTCTTACCACAAAAGCTACTTTCTAACAGATTCCATAATCAAACTGCAATTCTCAGGCCCTGCCATAACAGGATTCAAAATGGCTGTTCAAAGGCTTGCGTATTTTCTACTATTTTACTAGATCTTTTCTTTCCCTTCCTCCAATTTACACTTTGTGGTTTTTTTTTTATTTAATAGTAACTTTTCAATTCCAAGGTTCTCTTTCTGTATTTGTTTTCCTTCTGTTAGCTGTGCAGGTATTCATGTGATTGATACTGATCTCAGAGTAACTTGGAAGCTACCTTTTCTGTTTTGGATAACGTGAACAATTTTTGTTTTTCTGCATTTAATTTCCATTGTCCTAAATAAGTGATTTTTTTTTTTTCTGGCACCCTGTTGGCCAAGGTGAGAGGTGGCAACTCAAACTTGTGAGTTTTAATTTCAAACTAGGAAAGTAAAGATTCTCCAACATTGATAAAAAAATGTATTTAAGCCAAGAAATTTAACTCAGTGGACCCCAGTCTAGGGCTGCTAGCCAGGAAATGTGTCCATAGGTTGTTGCAAATTCATACCACGTTTCTTAAGTTCACCTTAAGTCATGGAGATCAAAAGCTAACAAACTGACTTGGCTTTGCTTTCAGCAACATACTTGTTTTTATCAAGCTGTTTGTTCAAGTACTGCACTGTAGAGCTGTTAAATACTCAAAATGGGGTTGGATGTGAATTATATATGGTATAAAATATTATATAAGCCATATAAAATATAATATAAACCATATAAATTACCAGGAAATTTTTTAGGAACTGACTTGGAAAACAGGACTCTCTAGGGAGTCTGGGCTAGGTTCTGGTGGCTTTTTGTGACCACAATACTTTGATGGTAGAAGGTGTCTCAGATCTTTTAACTGTGTGAGCTCTTTAGCGAGAATTACTAATTGTAATTCTAGAATTACTAATTTAACTCTTTTTCAAAGGTAGTTTGGTAGAACATCTGTCTGGGCCAGCGTAAGGAGGAGAAGCCCTGTCAGTTCCATTTTAATTGCAGGAAAAAGGAACATCTTGGGAGGTTTCTTCAGTAATGTTGTGGGGTTCTGCGCTACAGCATGACAAAGTTCTGCTAACGCCGTGCAGGGATGCTGTTAGGTGGCTGGATTTCATTATTGGGACACAGATTAGATAAGTATCAAGGCTAATCATTCTTTCATTCAGCACGCAGCAGCTGGTATCCTCTTGCTGCTAAACCACAGGTAAGTCAGAAAAGGGGACAGGTTGATTTAAAAGCAGGGATTGCATTATTTTCAAGCAGGGGTTAGCTTCATTGAACATAAGGCCAACTTTAACTGACGGCCTCTCTCCAGCTTAGCACTACAGCTTGTGGGTTGGCTTTATAATGCCACCTCATGCGGCAAGAGCAATAAAATGCTTGGTGGCCTCCATGATTAGTCATAGCAGTGCCAGAACATTGTCTTTCAAGGCTACAAAAAAAGCTGAGTCCTGCAGTATCGAGTGGAGAATGCCGCCACTGAAGAAGTCTCTGCTTCATCAGTGGTTCAGGTTTGGCTTCCAAATGCAGCCAGCTGGCAACTCAGCACGCCTATAGATCTGTTTTGTAAGCTTATATGAAATTAATGAGCAAAACGGATCCCGTTTCCCCCATTGCTTTAGTTCCTTACAGCGCACATTTCTTTTGATGCTCATTAGTAAGATAAAGTCACATTTACAATATTGAGAGGGGACAGTCTGAAACAGGAGGATTTTAAGGACAATGAGATAGCGTTTGTTTTCCTGTTGAGCACTACGTTCAATAGTCAATAGACCTCTTGGATTAGATATGAGTGGGATTTGACCTTGGCGTTTTCTTAAGAGTAAATGGCTTTTCTCTTGTGTGGCTGGTCTGGGAAGTTCTCGTTGTTCTCTGTCTTGTTTCACGCTTCCCACACCAGAGGTTTCATCTTTGAACAGTTTTTCCTATGATTTCTGTTGAAATTAATTTTTAATAAAAATACTTGGGTTTTTTAATCAGTAACTTGATATTTGTCAGGAGAAGGTCAGAGATCCTGATTAGGTCCTGTGCCTGTCCGTGTGTAGCAGAGCTGTCTGTTCTTGCTGACGTTATCAATGGGTTGAGAATCTTAATGAAGGCCGACCTACTTACACTGATAAACTCAGTCTTCTCCTTCTTTTGTTGTTGGAAGGTACATCGAGGTGTCTGAAATGTGTGTGTTTGGTCTCGGTGCTCTCTGTGATCTAAAGAAGGTTCTTAGTGGAATCACCACCTCTGTGGTGATTGGAAGTGGAATCATTACCTGCTCCTGGAATATAGGTTAGAGCTCTCAGTAATAAATTAAGCTACGGAGCAAACACGCCGTTAAACACAAAACACTTAACCCCAAAGTTGTCTCACGCCATTTTAAGGATGAGAGATTGAAACAGGAGTAAAAGATGAAATGAGAAATTGAAAATATTCAGGATAAGATTTGTTTCTCTGGACAATGTTACTTTGGGGAAAAGCCATCTACCTTGACAGAAGCTCCCTCCTTACCAGCTGGAGTGTTACAGGTCTTCCTGCAGTTGACTCTGGTATGTCCTGGCTGGCTGCAGTCTGCCACCCGCAGACGTTTTGTCCTTAACCCTTTCCTGTTTATTGCTGCCGCGTGCCTGAGGTTCCCCTCCATAGTTCTACTGGCCCAGCAGCTTTTACCAGTGACTCCAGGTCCATTCCAGTCAAAATGGACTATCTTGAACAGTTCAAATAGTGACTGGTACTTGGAGTCCTTTAATGTGAAAGAAGTTTATGGAGTATCAGCTCCCTAAGTAAGACTTAGTCCATGAAGTTCAGCTGGACTTTCCACTGAGCCTGTATAGTGGAGCTCATAAAGTGCTGAGGCCTGTTTTAGTGGTAAAGTACCTTCAGATGAAAATCGGTTACTAATTCTCAAGCAGAAACATTTCCCAAGAGACAGGGAGCTACGGGAGCAAGTCCAGCGTAGGACAACAAAGACGACTGAGGGACTGGANCTCAAGTTGCAAGGGTTTGTAGCAAATGTTATTTGTCCTTTCAGTGACCAGGTGTTAAAGATCTCTGTGTTTTTTTACATCTCAAGCTGTTATTTAAGGATTGTTCCCTGTATGGAATAGCTGATGTTTTAACGCAGATTTTACTACATATAGCTGGGCTTGGCCGGGAACCTCTTGGCATCCTGTTTTAATGTCAGGAAATGATCAGTTTACTACTGACTTCTAGTCAATACAAAAAGCTGAAGAGAATATTTTATTGGTTGTGGACTGAGTTTGTGTTTGCAGAAAGAGCACCCTAACAGCCTGGCTGTTTGGGTACTCCTTGGGACAGTGGTGGCTGTGGTTCAAGTCAAATTCACAACTGCATGGGACTTCCTCTGAAACAGCTGTTCCATTAAAGACATCAACCCTACTGCAGGGAGTTTCTGGTTCTCTGTCCCCCGTCCTTCCCTTTGCATTTAGATACTACTGAAAAGGAGGCAGTTGATTTAAACGCGGTCGTATGTAAGGCACTACTTGGCGGTGCTGGGAGAATTAATCGCGGTGGGTAATTCAGGGGTTGAGATTGTTGGCTACAGAGGAGTGGAAGTGAAGCTCAGGAGCCAGGTGACTACAGCCTCCGGACTGGAGGAAAGGAGGGGATGTCTGCCGAAGAGAGAGAGATGAAACAAGCGACTCCCAGATCAGGAGGCTGGAGTTCAGACCTCTCCTTGGGGGCCTGGGGCCGGGACTGGGGACAGGCTAGGCGAGAATGGACACGGGAGCAGAAGCCGGTGGTAGAACTGACAGGTTTTAGGCTTCAGGTTGAAGGAGAGGCAAAGAGCTTTATGGAGAAATGGGGAAAACACAGTCTCATGCTGTTTATGAGTGTAGTCTCGGTTCTGCAAACAACTGTGTATGAAACGCAGTCACCGTCTTGGCCTTTCATCTTTCACCAGTTTCTTGGGTAGCTGGCAATCCTCTGCGCAGTGACACTCAAGTTGAACGTGTCACCTGGTGCAGGCCCTTCCTGGAGATATCTGGGCACACTGCGGTGTGGAGTGTGGACCGGGAGCAGAGATCCCCGAGCACAAGCTGATAAAGGCTGCTGACTCCGCACGTCCTCTGACAGCCCTTTGCTGGGCACACGGCCCTGCGCAGGAGGCTCTGTGTTCCCGGGGGCCTCTCGGCAGGGCTCATCCCACCCCAGAGAACACACAGGTCTCTGCTCTTGCAGCCACCTAATGTCCAGGGCAGCGGCTGGCTTGCGTACTTCCAGGGAGCAACAAGAACACTAAACAAACTCCCAGTCAAATACCAGCATACTTCATCATCCCAAAGCCCGTATCTGTTAACTACTTACTGTGATCGAGTGCCTGTGAAATGGAGGCCACTATTTTGAATTAATTTGCATATGATACCACGGCTCCACTGCTGCTGAAACAGATGCCAATACAAGCACGTGATGCCACAGGCTAGGAAAGTACATCGGGAAGGAAGACAGAAAGTTCTTGGAGTCAAGTTCTACAGGGCGGCCAAATGTACAGGCCCCTCTCTGAACCTGCATTGAGAAGGTTTCATTAGTGGCGGCCGACCTTCTTCCTGGTGTGCTTCCTTCTGCTCCCAGCACTGGAATTACTCACTCCTTCCTTCTCCTCCCTATTTAACTGTTTATGCAAAGCGGAGAGATTAAGAGGGGATGATACGTATTGCTCTTGTCTTCACTTAGCAACAGAGCCGATCTCTGGACTGTGGGACGCCCATATTAAAGGCCCCGTCCTTGTTGGGTTCACAGCTGTGCTTCGAAAGAGCTTGTCTCTGGCCTCGGTCAAAATAAGGAATTCTTGGTTTTGTGGTACAGTAAAAACACTTTATGTCTGACCTCTAGCCTCATGTTAATAACAAAATTATTCTGCATGAGGGCCAAGCAATTTGAACAGATGGGTAAAAGGAAGAGAAGGTGATTAAATCATTTTCCTGTGGACTACATTAGCAAAAGGAGAAGTGTTTGAGCGGAGGATATCCTAAATGCAGACATGAAGACCAAAAAGATGAGAATCCAACAAGTCTGAAGAAGGCTGCTAAGGAAAGCCAGGCTCATTGGTACTCTCCAGCTGGTTTTGCAAAGTGCTTTGCCGCTCTCTCAAGACTTCCCATGTTACTTTTTTGCTGAGGCAAGTTAGTACGCTGCACCGAGTGAATCTGCCCTCCTCCGATGTGCGGAGGACAGGTTTGTATACGACGCCAATGTATCGGGATCCAAGGATGCAAGCGGTGCACCTGCGAGTTGCTATCTCACAGTGAAAGGCATCCAAAATTAAGCCTGCAATAAGCAAACGATGCCTAGATTAATCTGTGATCACAAAGCAACTGATGTTTATTAGCAATGTTTATGTGCCAAGACAGACGCACAAGGGCATTTCTGTGACGGTGGTGGGAGAGGATTTTTAGATGCTGCTTGCGGTTAAGTAATGTCTAAACACTGGGTCAAGAAGGAACTGCATCAGACAGAGACATCGGGAAAAGAGCCGAAGAGATTTCCTGGCATGACTGCTTGCCATGCAGGGTCTGCTGCTGGCACGGCGAGCAGACAGCAAAAGCGAGTAAAAGCACCACTGGCAGTTACTGCTCCTGCGCTGGGTGACACCGAGGGACCTTTGGCATCTTCCCACTCCGCTGCAGAGCTGAGGGGAAGAGGTCGGTGTTGGTCGCCTGGGGTGAGCCAGGCAGCTCTGGGTTTGTAGGCCACTCCACTTCATCAGGTGCAGCGGCGGGACAGAGCCGTACCTTCCGTGTCCTCACCTTGTTTGCTTTCACACCTGTACTTGTGGAAGGCTGCCTGAAGAGGGGGCAGCCTCCCTGCCTGTGGTCCTTTTCCGCCTGCCTGCTGACTTGCTACAAAACTTGTCATGAATTCCAGAGACCTTAAAATCATAAAATCTGTTTATAGCCTTCCGTTCCCAAGCAACAAAGGACAAAGTACTGAACCTTTCTATTCATTAAAACATTTAACACGTTACTGGGCTGGGGTTTTTTGTGGGGAGAGAATAAAAGAATTCACCAAACACTTCTAAAGCTTTATTTTTGCTTTCTTGAAGCTCAGAATGGTGGATTTTTAAACTGTGTGTTTCAGAAACTCACTTGCAGCTCTAATGCAGAAGTGGGTTTGTGTGTGACAATGACTGAGCTTTGACCCAATCACCTGTTTTGATCCAAATGTACGAGAGGACAAAGTTACCATCAAAACCCTGTTTCCAGTTGCAGACTGGGGCCCTTCGTCCCCTCGCTGTGGCAATTCAGCGAAGCCTTAATGCCACGCATGGGCTGGGGTTTGCCTGGTTGTTACGGTCAAACCACCTTCACCTTCCCCTGCACATCCCCTTTTACTCCGTGTTTCCCCGTCATCCTTTCTCCCAGACTGACCAACAGGACGGATTTGGTTTCCCTTTGCGCAGGAGAGCAGCCACCGTTACTTCACCTGAAGTACTGATGACTCCCTCCAAATTCCACTCTTGTAAATTCTGTCTTTTTACGGTTTTAATTTTAGGGCAAGACGTCCATGGAGCCTTGGAGAATCCCATGGTGGATACGACTATGTTGGAAGAATTCATCAGTAGTGACATAGAGTTTGGAACTTTGTAAGTATTACAGCAACATGTACTTAATCTCCTTAGCAACATCTCTAAAATTGCTTTCATTAGTGCCATGATAAAATCAGAACGCAACAGACCTAAAATCTGAGTTTCAAGAGAATTGTGGCGCTCTCCTTATTGTTACTTACTTGAAGTTGTATAGGAAGACTTGGAAAAATGAGTTGCAGACAGTAGTGGAAATATGGTCATCGTCTTGTTCAACAGAATGAATGATAATGAAGTCTGGGATAATTCACAACTGTTGCACTAATTGTGGCATTAATTGCAAAGCTGTTATTTTAACATTCCTGTAAGTGGGAGTTTAGTGTTTGTGTACAGAATAAGTGAGACTAATGTGTAATAAATTGAGAGAGTAATGTAAACCTCCCAGTTTGAGGGAAGCAGGGCTACTGTTTTCATCATAATGCTTCATTCAGAACCGAGAAACTGTCCATTAATCTCTTCTGATATTAACTTTGAGATACAAAGGGCACATAATGTAAAGGGTCACAGTCAAGGGTGCAGAGTCATGCAGCACGGATCTATCAAAGACTTCAAACCCAAATCTTTCATCTAGACAAGTGTCAGGTGACTCTTGTTCAGTGAAAAATAGTATTAATGGGCTGACACTTGCACTTGCCAAGAAGCAAAGCAAGAGGGGATATTTTAGAAATAATTAAACATGGGATTTACAGTGGGCTAAACAGGTTTCTACCTGCTCTAAATCATGAATAACGAATTGATTGTCTCTCTGACCATGCTATAAAGGTAAAGAATGAAGAGGTGGTTGTTGTATACAAAGATACATAACCTTTATTTTTAGAGTGACTAAACGTGTTGCAGGTTAAACAGATTATTGAACTCCTGTATGACAGCATTAAAATGTTACTCTTTTGCTTTTATACACAAAACATAGCAGAAATATAAATGTGTATAGATATGCTATTATGTATCTTAGGTATGTTAGATATTTTAGTTGCAGTGCTACGAAGTATTCACATGCCAAGAAAATAATCTGGAGGCCCAACAGGATTTTACACCAATACTACAGTAATAACTAATTATGGGATTAAGAGGAATATTTACTGAATCATTATCTCTAAAATTATGAAGTATTTGTCTGTACTGCAGACTATTTGTGCATAAGGAGAATAGAACCTCATAAAGGAACTTGCCAAAACATGTCAAAGGAGAAAAATATTTAAAGCCTCCATATATAT
>VXBO01000981.1:842774-931750 GCA_013400135.1 Rhinoptilus africanus
CTGACAGAAGAAATACTGTAAGTGTAAAAACAAAACAGAGCATCACAAGAAGATATAATACAATATAACCAAGCATAGGTGCCAAAGAGTAAATTACCAAGAACCTTCTTTCAGACCTCAGGTATGTGAATGGTCTGAGCTGCTGGAATCAAGCTGAGAGCAAAGCTTGTAGTGTCAGCTGCACACAAGGAACCACTCACTTCCTGCCTGAAAATCGGGCAAAAACTCTGCAGTAAAATATGGGCTGACATGTTCTTGTACAGAGCAGCATGTGCCTGAAGTTCTTTAGAAAGGAATCCTGAGAGGTCATGTTTTCAGAGATTTACCTGTTTCAGTAACAAAACCCAGTGAACACTAAAATTCACAGAGCACACTTAGTAGTACGGCTTTTCACGATGACCTCTCCAAGCAGGGCTGTTAAAACATAAATCTTTCCTTCTTGCCTATGGGTTTTGGCAAAGAGGTGGCTGTGAATCACATGGAATTTCTTGGTTCCCAGCCAGCATTCCTCTGTCCCGGCTCCCATAGTGCCTGTCAGTGCCTTCCCACCCCACGCCTTTGCACCTGCTCCATGTAATGCTCCCACTGGGGGTTTGAAGGTGCCATGCAGGGACCTTGCCTCACCAGGGTGCCAACGGTGTTCCTCCCACGCAGTGCTGATTGCCAACAACCCTGAGCGTCTCTGGAGGTGGCCCTGCATAGAACGTGAACTGGGAGATGAGCCTCTTGCTCCGGTAGCTCTACGTAGCAGAGGAAAGCAGCCCAGCTCTGCCTGAACTTGGCATGGTGCGGTGTTTCTCAGCAGGCGTTTTCACGGCAGGTGATACAGAAGGCCGCTGGACGACGGTACTACACGGGGCACAGCATCGATCTGCGCTCCGTGAGCACCCTTTGCGGGGGGCAAGAGAGCCTAGGGTCAAGAAATTTTTACTTTAATTTGCTACCAATTAACACAAGCTTTTGATCACTGGTTCGTGCATTGAGAAAAAGATAATATAAATAATTAAACACTTAAGGGAAAATCCCTTCCCCACTCCCCTTTCCCCCGCCTTTTCGAGGCTCGATTTAAACCAAGCGCTTCTCCCTCCTTCCCGCTCCCCTTGTCGCCGCCGCTCCTCACACGTCCCCGGTGCCTCCTACTGCTGCCGGTGCGCTGCGTAGCGGCTTCTCCTTCCCGCTCCTTACTCGTTTCCTTCGGCTCCGGCGTGGGTCGCTCCCGGTCCGCAGTCCCCTCGGGGTGTCCCCGTTCCGGCGTGGAGCATCCCAGGGTGGCCCCTGGGGCCGGAGCGCACCCCCCGCNGAAGCTTTTCTTTGAGGAAGCTGTGGGGATGAACCTGTTAATACTGTCTCTTAAATTTTTTCATGATTTAGGCATAGAATATACTAATTATCAGTCTCTCACTATGTTCTTCCAAATGGAACCGGGAAATCGTGTGAGGGGAAAGAGGGAAGGGAGCTTGCCACCTGTGGAAACCCCACAATAAGCTTCTGGATTGTTTCGATCAGCTTGTAAAAGCTCTTATTTCAAACTGGGCAGATGGGCTTCCCCCCGGTGCGGCAGCCCCTGCTCCCCTCCGTGCCTGGGCTGCCCCTCCAGGTGCTGAGCAAGGCGCTAAAATGGGGCCTGCTAGCATCTGGTAGGGGCTGAGAGCGCTTTGGCCAAACTAATGTCTTAAGAAATCGGCCAGCAGATGAAGATGCTGCAGATCTTTAACCTGTGGTCTAGAGAGAATGGGTTTAAAGCCCTCATGAGCTCTCTGCGTATTCAGAGTTGCTGGTGTGCCCAGAGGTAACTGAAGGATGGCCCACAGGAAGGAAGAAAGCTTGAAGTCAGCAGGTCGTGGAGGGGGACATGGGCAAGAGCTGGTGGGGATGGGGCCTCCCTGTGCGGGGGAGAGGTGGAGGGCCATAGGAGATGTGGTCTGATGAAGAGTAAGTTGCTCCTATGAGAAGGGGTGGCAACCATGGTGATTAATGCTTCCTGAAGGCCCTTGTCAGTAGCCTCCAGCTGCTTTCAGCATTGCCTTGTTGTTGTCTTCCATGTCTCCTCCCAGTAGAAATTAAAATCTCTGTTTTTCATCCCTAGGCAAAGCCAGTTGCCAGATTCCCCACCAGACTCTGGATCAGAACTGTGTTCTTCACCGCAGCTCCAGAGTAGGTCACGTGAATCCTGCCTCTCCCAAGCTCATGGGAAGGTTTCTTGCTTCTCTTCTTTCTCCTTACTTTCTTGTCTGTTTACTTCTTGCAGCCACACAGTATGACACTACGTGGACCAGTGGGCTGCAGCCTCCGCTCCCATGCCCATCTGCTGTGGTACCCAGCAGGCTTCCCTGCAGGTTCATGGAGACTGACCCCAATGCTGGTGGGCGTCCCTGTGGCATCCCCCAAGGCTGCTGTCTGAAGACAGACAATGCTATGACTCCTTGGAATCGTTCTACATCCTCCAGCTGTTTGAGTTTTAATTATTCATACTTTCAGCCAAACGCATCTCACGTTTCTGGGTAAATGATAAAGCTTTTATGCAAAGGATGAGACAGATAAAAAAAAGTAGAGCTGGTAGAAGACACGGTTTAAGACTGGTGTAAAATCCCCATGGGTGTAGGGTTTTCCACTGGATGGCAGTGTTTAGACGTTTTTGAGACACTTGTGGTTGAGGTTGCTTTAAACATCTTGAATGAAGTTCAGATTGGAAGTAGGAATGGATTTCAGTCTTTAAAACGTTACAAGGCTAAGGAGGGATCAACAGGTGCTTCATAACTCGATTATAAAAATATTCAGGTGTTTTGTAGTACCTATTGTAGGGATTTGTCCATAAGGATCTTGTAAGTGTTCTGACACGTGGCATGAGAGAAAAAAAAAAAAGCCGTATCTTGGTAAGCAAGTGAAATGGTATTCATATCCCATCTGCCTTATTCACCCACCAGCATGTTGTGGGTGCTTAATTATTTAAAATACACTGGCTAGTGCAAGCATACAACCATGATATCTCCTAAGAATGAACTGACTGATGCATGCCAGAGGGGTGCCTCCCTGGTTATGTGGAGAGAAATGTGAATTCATCAGTGTTAGTCCTGGGCTTGCAGATGCTCTGTTTGCTGTACATAGCTCAATTACGTGTTACACATGATGTGGGGGAAGGAAGCTGGGACAGGGTTTCTCACTGGAGCTATTTGTGTTCTTTGTTTTCCAGTAGAAGGTGCCAGTTAGTCAAAATCTTTTTTTTTTTTTTAGGGAATACTTTGGTTATTGCAACTTAAGGTACAAAATACTTCATTACCAAATGTGGAACTTTGTAACAAACCTAGAAAAAGATTAACAATTAATGTGGTCGGCAGGCTTTTCTTCTACTTGTGGAGAAACCTTAGTTTGAGGACCTACTGGGCCTGACTGAGACCTGGAGTTTGTCTTGGTTTTTCCCCCCATCCAGGATATTCTAGTTTACATTTTATAATATCAGAACTTTGGAACAAGGTTTTTTCGCTTTGCACAAAGCAGCATTTTTTAGAATCTCACTTCCTGGAAAAGGGGAAAACTGTTACCCAGCAGTTGCCCCTTGAGATATCTTTGTTAATGCATTAGTTTAACTACTACTGCTGTTTTCTGTATAAGAAGGAAAATGAGCTCATGCTTGGTGCACTATAATTATTCAAGATAAAGTGGTGATTTTAGTGCAAATGTAAGGAAACAGTAAAACACTGCTGCTTATGCACTATGTAAATTTTTAAAAAGAGATCAACTTCTCTATTCATATGAAATAAAAAAATAAACTAACTTCTGTTTTGGAAGGAAAAATTGCGTAATTCAGTTTTAAAAAGCCAACAACAGTCTCCTCTCCTGGCAAATCAGAATTTGGATGACAATATGGTTATAATGAAATACCTTGGTGTTCTCTTCTTGTGATTCTGTAACACCTGTATTTAAACTTACAAATGAGTAATGCAATGTGTGTTTTTAAAAGTGTTTCTGCAGCGTCAGGCAAAAAAAGAAAGCTCTCGCAATTACTGGGAGATGCCACTGATTCTCCAGTCCGGTCTCAGGACTCCAGACAAGGTAAGCAACTGTGTGAAGATGAAATTTAATGTTTCATGCCATAGACAAGTAAGTATTTTAAGAGCACAGCTCCTACTGGCTCTGAAAAAGTAGTGGCATTAACAGTCTATACTCCACTACCAGATTCAGTGTAATTTACCTTTTCAGCATTTTCGAAAACCAGGCCCTGTTTATATTTGGTGAAGAGAGAAGGGGCGTTAGAGGTTCATGTTTCCTGAGGACTCTCTGCTCTTCTCCACACATGAGCCTGCAGATGATACTGTACTGTACTGGCTTTGTTCGGTGCTAAATTGGCTGGGCAAAGAAACCATCTTGGTCAGTTTAACAGGGAACTAATGTGGTGGATGGGCAAAGATTGCACTTTCCCTTTATTTTTTCCATATTTTTTCTACAAAGTGTATCCATGTGCAAATTTGGTACAAGCTGTGTATTCTTCCCCACCTCTTCCACAAATTAATTTTGTTCATTGTTTAATCAAGATAAAAATCCTAAGCTTATACCAGTTGATACAAACAAGCTTATCAGGCACATACAGAAATATATCAGCTTCTGTGAAGCGTGAGGCTCTCTGTGAATGAACAGTTTATAATGATCAGTTTATCTGAGGAATTTCACCCTTGTCTGCTTGTGGAAATCTGAGAGTTGCATGTTATTTCTTCAGAGTAAGTTATTTTTCAGCATTAAATCAATCTTTCAGAATACTTTTAATGAGTAGTAACTGGATTTAGTAGGTTACTTTTCCTTGGTTTCTTTTAGTTGATCAGTGTTGCTTGATTGTGACTAGTTCTCTAAGTCTACCACTGCTGGAAAGAGAGGTTGAGCAGACGCTTCTGTATCTAAAATTGCTATTACTGTTTTTGATACGTAAAGCTTTGAAATGTGTTTTCCTTGGGAGTCACTGTTAATAAAATTGGACTGACACACGTGCTATTGGAAAAAAAACCACAGCCATTGGTTAAAATAGCGTGGGGATCATTTAGAAATGAGGTGTGAATTTCTTTACTGTGGGTTTTTTCTTGTATTTTCACTCTGCTGTATGTCAGAAGTGGGGAAATGCAAATGAAGTTTGGGCCTGAAATGATTCTGTAGGCTGTATCTTACTGTGCTGTCTCTGGGTGTGGATGGATCTTAGCGTATGTGCTCAATGACATATTTTCTCCTGACCTTACTGTAGTCCATATATCTGTGTGTCTAATCACATTCTCCTGTGTTTTCATAAAATGTATAGTATCTCAGAAAGCATTAACCAGTCAAACTACTGGAAAACCATGCCTCCTGCTCTGGAACAAAGTACCTGTTGCATTGAGTTGGAGTATATTCAATTTAAACCTGTAGTAGAGAGAATGGGAAACATGTAATTATTTTGCTAAATTCCTTCTTGCAGTGTTGCAGATTTACAGTAAAATGCATAGCTTCCCTCCTGCCCCTCATCCCCCAAAAGGAAACTATCCATCCTTTTGGAGAGAATAAAAATAGGAAGCGCTACTTGTGTAAAATTTTGCAAATCAGGAAAGCCGAAAAATTGATTTTCTGGGGCAAGGGAATATAACACAATCTTTTAGAATAACTGCAAAGGACAGTCTGATTTATATATATATGCAATAGATTTGTGCTTTATATGTATGTATATATATGTAAATATATTTATAAAAATGTTTATGCAGGGTTTTTGGGTAGTCAAAAAAGTAATAACTGAATTGTCACTATCTCCTTACAGCAACTGTTAAGGACTGTGCAGCTGAAACGCAAGAATATGACAGTGATGGACAGAATGGAGCTTTGGAAAAATGCTGTCAAGCTCTAACATGGCAACCATATCAAACTTCTCAGTGGAACAGCTTATTTAACTCTAATTATGAAAAACTGTAAGCACTGATGTTTGCACTTGGAAAAAAGTGGTTTCTTGGGTTTTTTTTTTTTTTGGCTGGTATTGTAGTTTTGTAGGAATAAATTATACATTTGGCACCACTTGTTCTTACTGAAAATAAGACTGGAGAAGGAAGCGTAGCAGGTGTGATGGAATGTGAATCTGCAGATATATCAGATAAGCAGAACTTTAAACACTGGTTGAATTCATGCCAGGTCTTCTGATTTCCCTTGGGTTTTAGGGGCAAAAGAAAAATTAGTCTAACTTAAAATACCTTTAATTTTTTGTTTCTTTTGTCAAGCACTATTTGGCCATGTAATTACTGAGCATAACATTGAACAACAAAGGAAATAGAAGATACCTGTGTTATTTCTGGGCTCATATAACCTAAGTTAACAACTATAGAATACATATATGATGTACAACAGTAGTCAAAAATTTAGACTTTTCCTGTATAAATCAGTACTGTAAATAATTTTTTTTGCCACATGATCTGGAAGAGGTCATTCCAAGTTCACTTTACATTCCTGCTTTTCCCCATTCTAGTATTTAGTGAATGATCCCTTTTAACAAAAGCCCTTTTACAGTGTCTGTTTTATTCCAGGATTGGTGCAAATAATTTGTAACTGTCTCCAGAGGACTTAAATAGTATAGTAAATTTTAATTTTCCGCTAGCCCAACCTGCTAAAAGCACTCATGAGAATTTGGAGCGTTATCAGTGTTGTTGCTGGACACGGGCATTCCTTGTTTGTGTACAGCTCAATAGGGGCAATATCCCACACAACCCTTCTTCTAAGGTATTGACTTCTAAGGTGTCCACTCCTTTCCACTCCTTGGGAGCTGGTTGGGACAAGAAGCCTCCAGCTGTGTTTGTCACGTGAATTGTCACTCTAGGTGGAAGTGGCTTCCAGTTCCTGTCACACTTTCAGTCAATGACTACATGCGAGCTGTGAGCTGAAGGTGGGAGATTGCTCTCCTGCCACTACCCAATTACTTATTGGTTCCCATTTACTTAAAATTGAAGTTTCAGACTCACATTTCTTGGTAGCTTGTGTCAACAAAGACAACGTGATGCTGAGCATTAAAGCATCCAAATACATGTAGCGCTGCCGTTACTGTGGAAGTGGATTGAGATATTATTTGCAGAGGAAGTCATTATTACTTTTAAGTGAGGTCAATGGCAGTGCCTTTGTTCCAAGATGCACTATAATTATGGCACAGTGCACAGATTTTCTGAGTATTGATCCTGTATTGTTAACCTCAAAAGAGTGTTATCACTGCTACTGAGGATTGGTCCTGTACCTCAAAATTGCTGTGCCCACTTTACAGGCATTTCTCAGGTTAATTTTTATTCTCTGTTTTATTCATTCACTGCTTAAACCTTTTGATTATTTAATTTTCACAACAAAATGCTGTTAACTGAGGTAGATTCATTAGGAAAGGTTACTCTACCGTTAATTATGGCCTGCATTGTGTCTGCTCGGCACTTTCTTAGCCCCTTGCCCCATTACTGTTGTGATTGGTGCGACTCTTTTCCAAAGGTGTTGTCTGAAGACTCAAATTCTGAATAGGCAGAGGAATTTGTAGTGTATTTCTAGTAGAGACACTTGTGTGACAGGGATATCCTTTGCTCCCTAAAAGTCCTTTCAGGTTTTACTGTACTGCTTGGTAAGACTGACCATTCCTTGTGCTTTCAGATCAAAATATGTATTTGCTCTTAATTACTGTAAATGGCATACTCGGAAAATAAGAAACAGGAAATTCCTCTTTGGGAGTTATTATTACAAACAACTTAACTTGGAGAAATGGAAATTTGTACTTTCCTTCTCAATCTGCTTGCCTGCATGTAAGGAAATACTCTGAAATTGCTTTTAGAATATCAGCTAATGAACTTGCTTCACACCTAAATCTGCAAAATGACTCCTTTCCTTACTATGAAATATACTCATTTCCTACGTAAATAGAATGAGTTAGCAGTTGCAGAAAGAAAATGAAGAAGTTTTCCTTCTTTAATAATGGTGGTTTGAGGAGATGGTAGACACTTCATTATAATTTAAAATATGAATTAACATATGACTTAGTAGTTTTGAAGTAGTTACAAAGTAGTTTTCTCTTTATTCCCTGTCCTTGGTAATCAGCGATGGTTTGAAAGGGGCCTTTTGTTCATAATTTATGAAAAGATAGTAAAGTCTGTACATTTCTTGTAAAGTCTGTACATTTTGATTTTTACAACTATTAATGTGCAAACGAATGGATGAGTTCTGAAAAGCCATTCTTCAGTAATTGTGTTAATGAGAGGTTCTTAGTAGCATCAGACGAGATCATCATTATCAAACTTTCATTAGCAAGAAAAGCCACTGCTCATGTAAGAGAACCTTGTAGTGTAGTCCTATTATTTCAGAATTATCCATCACTTAAATCAGAGGACTGGAAACATTGTTGGGATGGTGAGTTCACTGGCTCTTTCAGAAAGATCTTTTGATACCTTTCCTTGTTTGCTGTGAATCATAAGGACAGAATAGTGTTTCCCTTTGGGTGAGAAATTAGCCCTTTCAATAAATAGAATAGGGTTTCCTTGTTTAGGGTAGGATGGACAACATTATAAAGGAGAGTTTTATAGTCATCTGGCCAGAACGTCAGTATCAATAGCTTTTCTTTTAGCCTGAGTAAAGCCTTACTCGAGTCCCAGCAGCTTCTGCGGAAGCACTTGGTGTGGGAATTCGTGAACAAAATGGGGAGTCTTGCTGGTTCATTAGCACGTCGTTGTCTGCAGCACCAGTTCTGCTCTGTTGTTTGTAGCAATGTTATAATGAATGCTTGAATACACTAAAAGGTTTGGTTGTGCTTTTAGGTGAACAGAGTTCCATTATACTAGATTTGTAAGTGAGGATTATGTAAGCTTCCCCACCTCTGGGTTTCAAACATTTAATGTGTCAGACTAAAATTAGAGTACACTTTTATGCATTTTAATTTTTACACTTCCAAGAGGCTAAGGAAAAAAATACTTAAAATAGGAACTCAAGATGTCACTCAAATATACCTATACTTAAAGTTCCTATTCTTTCTTCTTGTTTTTGTAGACCTGCTGTAGGATATCGTATTGTCACAGATAAAGGATTTAATTTTTCAATAACAGATGATGCCTTTGTGTGCCAGAAGAAGAATCATTTCCAAATCACAGTCCATATTGGAATCCCTGGACATCCAAAATATGTCAAAACTCAGCTGGGGGGAAAACCAATAGAAAAGTTTTACTTGAAAGCTTTTGGAATAAAGGCAAGTATTTCTCCTCTTTGTGATTATTACTTTTAATTAGTTAGTATGTGGTTAGCCACAGAATAAGGTAAATAATTGAAATGAACTCTTTCCTTAGTCAGTTTTGACCAAGAACAGACAAAAGAGAACTCTCTTCAGTTACTAGTGACTTACGTGTGGAACTCTTTTGCAAAAAAGTGATGTTTTCTGGATGCTTGTGCTGTTTTATGCTGAAGGACATCGTGTTTGCCTGTTTGCCATGGTTTCAATGGCTTCCCTCTCTTTGGCTGAAATTTTGTTCCCTCTGTGGGCTGTGCAGGGGCATATTCTGGTGTGTAGGTGGTCAGTCTACCCATTGAGAGGTGTTGAAAAAAACAATCCGCAAAGCAGAGAAAAAGAATGAGATGTGTTTTTCACGAATAGTTCATGTGTAAACTGAATGGGGAAATTTCCCCATTTCTTCTTGCCAGGCTTTCCGTTTTCATTTTAAGAACCAAATTCTTCCCAGCCAGTATGTGTCCATAAGCTTGCAGAAGTAGTAAGAAATTTAATTTTTCTGAAAGATTTTACCAGGTTTTTTTACTTACTACCAGAATTCAGTAATTTAAAAAATCTGTGTAGCTGTTTTACAAGGCAGTTACTACCAGTTTTGCTTAATGCATTCTAATGCAGAAGAAATTAGTGAATATTACTGTCATCTGTTCCCAGCTGAAGCAAAGTGATGCATGGTACCATTCCAGAAAGGTACAGAAATGTACCTTACAATAATTTGTGGAACTACTTTGCATAGGTTCAGTTCTCATGTTAAATAGCTACATTTATGCTTTGGGATAGAACAAGCCAATAACAGACTAGATTCAGAAAGCAATTTTTCTTTTGCAAATTAATGCGTGACTTTTTTTTTTTTCCCCCTTTCAAATTTCGTCCACAGAATTTGGGGCTTCAGATTAGCTGGAACACAGCACTGTTAGGTGTCAGTTGATCAGGAGTCAATTCCCATGTTACTTTCTATGCAGTTCCATGACAAATGAGAGAGATTTCACTGTTTCAGACACAATTTGCCTATTAATTTCTATTGAAAGTGTTATGTGTTTGAAAATGTAATATTCTTGTTATTTTTGTTAATTCTTTTTTCTTTATAGGTGGAAGCTCCAAATCAAACAATTGCTATTGAACAGTCTCAGTCAGATCGAAGCAAAAAAACTTTCCATCCTGTTAAGTAAGAATTTTGATAAATTTATTCAATTTTATTTCAATACTTGATGGGTCGGAAATGTGAAGTAGCTGTTTCTTGGGAACGTATAGTAGCTGTAAGGCAGTCTTCTGATCTTTACCCGAATTCAGTTCTGGGTGTCCACATAGAATCACAGTAGTAATATATACCTGGTCTCCCTTCGTTAAGGAAGATTTTCATCAGCTTTACAAATGTGTTAAGTATGCCTATCCAAAATATTTATATTCAGCTAGCATCACTGTTTTACGGTGTTTAGAGCTGTATGGCAGATGCATTTCCCATCTTAAGAAATGTCAGTAATGTTCCTCTTCTACATGGGCATGAGATCTATTTGCAGTGCTTTTAAGGAGGAAGTGCCTCTGCTAGAAACATATGTGCAGCTTCTCCCTGGAACTCTCTGCCATTCTTCTGCATCTTAACTCGCTGGCAGAATCAATGTTTGTTCTTCTGGCATAAGTGTCTTTTGTTGGAGCTGTTCTGTTCTCTATAAATAATTAAATAAGCCTCAAAACAGAAAAGGATAAGACAGCATCAAGTTTGACAGGACAGAGCTGGCATAAGGGTTGCAATATATAATGTGCAAAAATGAACTTTGAGCTAGGGAGAAGAGCTCAGTTTTCACTTGATTACCTCTGTCATGGTATTTGTCTTGATTTTGCAGATTCTGGGTGCAATTTGTTTCACGGGTGATGATGGTGTAGTTTTCATTTATACCAGATGAGAACTCAGGCAGTGGATTGTTGTTTTCGCCATGCGAACTCTTTTTTATATTATCACTTATAGGAGCAGAACCACTGTGTATTTGGGACATAGGTCTGTATTTTATTTTTCCAAACATAAAAGTTAGGTGCATGTGAAAAAGGGGTCAAGCAGTAAAATTTACTTATTTTAATGTGGAAATTCAGATCCAATATAAGCAATGTTACCCTTGGCAAGCAACAAATACTAATCATATGGAACACATGCGGTTTTATTACAGTCAAGACTGTATACAAAGACCAAGAAACACAAGACTCCTATTACTAAGAACAGTTTCCCACTGCTGGTGCTTTATCCTGTTTATTTATCTCCTTGACACAGTCACTGTGTTTTTAATGTGTTTTTATAAACCAGGGTTACTGGATTTTTATTGGGTTCCTCGTTTTTTTCATTTGTCAGTTTCTGTCAAAACTGTTTTTATGAGTTTGAGAAAATCTGGCTTGAGCCAGGTATATCTCTAAATGCTTGTTTCCGTGATCTTGTTTCCTTTTGTGTTTTAGAGTTGATCTGCCAGGGGACCAGACAACTAAAGTAACACTGGGAAGGTTGCATTTCAGTGAAACAACAGCAAATAATATGAGAAAAAAGGGGAAACCTAATCCTGACCAGAGGTATTGCTGTAGCTAGTTCACCTGTGTGTGTGAAGTGGAAAAGAGAAGGTCTGCTTTAGAATGGAGCTGGTGTTTGCGAAAAATCTTAGTTTGCCAAATCCTGTGATTTTTTAAAAATTTTTTAAAATTCTGTGATACTTGGTATCTGCTTAAAGGCCTCTCTTGTAGAGTCACAGAATGGTGTGAGAATAAAAGAAAATATCTTGTCCTCATGGTTAGAGATTGTTTCAGGAAATCACCGCCAGAATGTTGGGTGATGAAATCAGGCAGCTAAAAAAACCAAGTAATTGTCATTTTCTTCCGGGGAAGGAAAGGTCCTCATCTTTGAGTCTTCATTGCTTAGACTTGTCAAAATTACTGTAATCTTTATTCATTTTTAGTGATTGTGGGGCTTGAAAGAGCTTATTACCTGAGAGTGAAGAACATATTTTTTCTTTCCTATTGTAACATAAATATGTTTTAAGAAATGTTTGGCAATCTTTTTGTGTATCGGTAATAGTTGCATTTAAAACATTTTATTTTTTTCTGTGAGAAGACCTTACTTTAATTATTATCATGACTAAATCGATTTTAAATTAGATACTTCATGCTGGTAGTTGGACTGTATGCTGTCTCTCAAGACCAATTCTACCTACTGGCTGCAAATGTCTCTGAAAAGATAATTGTGAGGGTAAGCAGAAATTTATGTTGCTTTCATGTGAAAAGTATTTACAAAATTGTTTAGATATACACAGGAGACTGGGGTGTGAGTGTGATTCTTGGACATAAAAATTACCGTTGAATAAAAAATATTGAGGAAAAAAAATTACAGTTGCATGTTGTATGAGTATGTTGTTATCTTTTAGTTATCAGGATTTTAAAATGTTAAAAGTAGAGTTATAGTTCAAAAAGAAAGCTCTTTGTGAATTACAATACAAAATAGGTTGATTTTTCCAGATTGCCTTTTCTTTGAGGTGAAACAATTTCCTACACTTGCCAGGAATTTGGTAAATGCTTTCATTGGCTAGACGCTTCATTTTCAGAGGAGGATGATAATGAAAAAAATTGCAAGGAAAGAAGGTCAAGCAGCTATAGGAAGATTAAGACCCATAGCTGCTCGTTTCCAGAGTGTCCCTGCTCTTAATTTGGTGCTTGTAAAGGATGGTGTGGGCCTCCAGAAGATTGCAGACCAGCAAACTTTTTCAAGTGGTCCAATCGAGGAGCTTCTTGTTTGCACGGAGTCTTTCTAGGCCTTGGCTTATGGTGAGGAATAGGCTTAGCATTTTGTTTTAGGGTTGAATAAAGCCGAGAGCTCGAGTGCATTACACTTATTAAGTGGGGCTTGGAAGGGGCTTCCAAAGAAAGGCGAGGGCTGTCAAAAGCTTTAGTCCTGGCATAATTTTTTGTAGGCCATTGCTTGGGTCCTTTTTGGCAGCACATCATCTGCCTAGGCTCATGTTTGCAGCCTTATTTAGCGTTAGGGTTTGGAGAGAGCAAAAGTGCAAATCCCCAGTATGTGTGGTGTTGTACAGGGGTTGCCAAAGGACAATGAGGACTTTCAGATTATTTCAGTCCTGGCTCCTTTTTTTGGTTTGGGCCATAACTTTGTGTCCTCTTGTGCCATAAGCCTTCTTCCTGCAGTTACAGTTGGGTTTTTGGAGGGCTGTGCGGCCGAGAGCTCCTTTCCGGGTGGAGTTGCGAAAGGGTTTTGAAAGCAATGTTTGGAGTTCAGTAATTTTCTGCCCTGATGAGAAGTTTTATCATCCTGGCTGTTGCTGTGAGTTCTTTTATTTCAGGACACTGAAACATCGTGTTTGTATCATTCTTGTATATTTAGTTATTTTCCCTTTTTGTCCATTATTTTCCACAATACTGCTTTCGTCTGAATTTCTGCATCTAGCAGTTACAAATATCATGTCTTTACTAATTAGGGAAAGCTGTTGAATTTTCACATTTGACCCATCCTTGGGATTATTTTTACCTTATAAGAGGTATATTTTTATGTTAGATTTATGAATTTACATTTTTCTACCTTTTATATAGTTAGATTCTTTTGAAATTTTAATGAAGACAGTTTTTTACTAGGAATGAGATTTTGCAAACCTGGCCACTATTCCAGACAAAGAAAAAATAAGGCAGAAAAGCAGAATGATCAAGAGACTGCGATTTGAAGTGGTGAAAACATCAAAAGGAAAGCTAGAAAGAAAAAAAAAAAGGCCATTTTCCAGATGTCTGACAGGGCTTTGGTGGCAGGGGACAGTTAGCCAGCCATTAGCTACCTTAAAGTGGCAAAGCTGTGCAAATGCACTGTGAGCGGGAACAGCTCATGTTCCAGCCCTTTATACACTCAACATAACGTAACAAAACAGCTGAGTAGTGGTTATCAGGCATATCAGATCATGCCCTAATTGTGGCAAACAGTCATAAGTGCACAGCACCGTGGCTTGTAGATGGCAAAGTGTCGTGAAAGCCTGGCTTCTTTAAATCAGTACGAACTTTTTATCATTATAATACTTTTGTTCAGACTCAAACTTTAAAGCCTGAATTCAAAGTTAAAATAAATAAATTAATTAATTACTGAGTTCAAATGTCTTTTCTAATTATTTGGTGTCCTTTGAAAGACCCCGTTTCCTTGACATGACATTTCTTATATGAGTTGATTTTCAACATTACGGAGGCTTTTACGAACACATGTGTTTAATCTTTGTCTTGCTTGCTCTTTTCTGATTTCCAGCCTCAGCTAAAATTTGCTGGTAAATAAATGGCTATGTGGCATAATGTCAAAGTTAAAATTTGGAAAGCTTTGGACATTGATAATTAAGCTGAAGGTGATGATAAAGTAGAATTGAAGGGAAAAAGCACTGAGGCCAATGAGTATGAGTAGAAACACTTACTTAGGAGTGACTCTACTCTGGTTTTTTCTGTTGGTGTGTTAGAAAAGCTGTTGAATACAATTTAAATATCAATTTTCTCTGAATTCCTGATGGAATAAGCAATAGTACATCTATGCTATACTGTATCTTTGAACGTAATTTTTTTTCTTCGAGGCATCTAACCCAGGGCAGTTTGAGAATGACAGTGATGCACTGTGGCAGCGAGGACATGTTCCAGAGACGATAGTCTATCATGGTCGAGTAGGAATTAACACAGATGCACCAGACGAAGCACTGGTTGTCTGCGGAAATGCGAAAGTTATGGGCAGAGTCATGCACCCATCTGACAGCCGAGCAAAACAGAATATCCGGGAGGTAAGGGCTATGGAGTATTTAGGGCATTTATGTTTGCACCACAGCACATGTGTGGATCATTGTTCTGACATGTGAAGCAGCTTCTTTATCCTGTGTGTGCTGAACTGCTGCCTAAAGAAATGGGGTGTACTGCGGTGCTCTGAAGAGCCACTGACTATGGACTTTGGAAGAGGCTGACCATAGAAGCTGGGGATATCTGTGTAAGTGGAAGTTGTCAGTCTGAAGGGGAGCTGGCAATACATGTACAAATAACACTCTGCTAATGGGGAATGGGAAGATATTTTTTTGTTCCAAAGGTTGGCGAAGTGGCCATGTCAGGCTTGTTTCTGTCTCACTGAAGTCCTAGATGCCACGATCATTCTTAGTGTTTCAACATATGAATCTTGGTATTTGTCCAACTAGGTCGATACGAATGAGCAGTTGAGAAGAATAACCCAAATGAGGCTGGTGGAGTATGACTACAAGCCTGAATTTGCATCTGTTATGGGAATAAAAAATACCCATGAAACAGGTATTCGGTCAGCTCTGTTCCCATTTTTCATTAAGTTCCGCTGTTGTTCATTGTACCATAGTGCCTTTTAACACCCTGCTATTTCATCCTCATTTCTTAGGATACTACAATTCCATGCTTTTCTGTGTTTCTCTTGTGATATAAAAACGCCAAAATTAAGTATTTCTGGTAATTTTCCCACTTCTGTTTTAGTTTTTAAAGATAGAAGGTTATTTTTCCAGAGGTTTAATGAAAATGAAGTGTGTGATCAGAAAAAAATTTGTTCTTATTGCACAGAAATGGGGATTCTAAAGGTTTCTGTTTGTTTTCTGTGGAATGGGAAAAAAAAAAAGAAAGAATTCCTGGATTTGCCTACCACAGAGAAATTCTAGATCGTATTTGGCCCTACCTGTAGCTTTAAGAATGGTCAACTCAAAGCACACAACCATGGTCAACAGTATGACACTGTTTCCTGATTTTAGTTTATGTTATCTTGTGAACAGGAATAATAGCCCAGGAAGTGAAGGAGCTTTTACCTCAAGCTGTTAGAGAAGCTGGCGATGTTTCTTGTGATGATGGAGAAAAAATAGAAAACTTCCTCATGGTTGACAAGGTATGGTCTTGAGAGAGAAAGCAAAGGTGTGTATTTAGACTGTTCCTTTCATCTACGGAGCTATAAACACACACTGTGCTTTGTTCAAAGCTGTAGGCCTCCACGTGTACTTGCAAAAATAGTGTTTGGTAAATCACTGAGAAAAAACGAACCAGGTGTTAGTATATGGCTGAATCTTTTAATAACATAAAGTATTTACATTGAAATCTTGTTATAATAATAATAAACAAACAATAAAAGAGAAAAGGAACAAAACCTAACTTTACTGAATAAAGGTGGATAGCAATTTCATAGCATTGGTCCAACAAGTGGGAGTCCAAAACATTCTTTTGTATTTAAGTGTTTAAGTTAATTAAGTGTTCTGGAAGTGAATTAAGCAATGATGACATTCTATTTGTTATGTAAAAACTTCTTTACTTTAATCCTGGTATAATCACTTCATACTAAATATAAATGCTAACTGTCTGTGCTCTACGGGAAGGGTTTTTTTGGCCATCTGAAATCCTTATTATAGCTTCAAAATCATATACTATAAAATGTTTATGGCACACAAAGGAATTACCATGCTCATAGGTTGGAAACAATACCTTAGTCTATTGTCCTGTGCTCTCTTCCCCTACGTTTCCTGTAGAAATAAGACTGCAAGGGACTGTAATTCACAGCGTCCAGTCACACGTGACTGCAGACAGCACTTGTCCCCAGCATTGCTCAGAGTGGCCCCTCTGTTGTGTGCTGGTTCACTGCAGGTCAAGGACCACTTCCCAGCTTTTTCCCACTTACAGCTGATAATGGGAAGAGGGAGGTTTTACAGATTCATAACCTTGTCTTGTCTGGATGATGTTGTGAACACAGTCCTGTGTTCATTATAATCATGCATTCTTTCATTATTCTATAGAAAACGCAAGTTTGCACCACCAAAGTTGGAGAAAAGATCTGTAAAAAATACTGCATTTCACTTGTATTTTGATAGGCTACAAATAAGTTAAATATATAGGTTAAATCTCCTAGACTGTATTCCATGCAAAGGAAGCATGAATTAGACACCTTGAATAAAGCTGTGGGAAGAGCATTTTGTAGAGATATTGTTGAAAATGAGACTTGTAGAAAATTTGCTGTATTTGGTCAAGGTTGCAGCCTGTAGCTGATTTTTGGATGCTTGTAGGAGAGCAGTGGTGTTAGATAGTGACACTGGGTTCATTTTGCCCTTTGGCCCTTCCTGTTACATTGTGTGGCAGCTGCATTTGCATTTTTGAGCTCCTGCAAAACTTCAGTCGGGTATGTTTTTCCTGACAAAACCTTTAGGTTGGACAATTGAGCATTTGATTTAATGAAAAAAAATGTAACTAAATGTATCTAATGGAAATGTCTCTCTTTGCTGAAATATCACAGAAATTGCTGTCTGTAACAGTGTCTCAGCACTGCTGTTTGAGCCCATCATATTCCCATCATGTTCCCTTTCTCCTCTGTAGCTTGGGTCCCTGGTCAGTGCTTGCCAGGATGTGCTCGAGGGATGTGACCTAGCAAATGGAGGAAGCCTGACGCAACCTGCAGGGTGATGTGGATGTGGCCCAAGCAGGAATGTCTTGTTACAGCAACGGCTTATTTACTGCTTAGCTTTCTCTTGGCTACTTTGCCAGGTCTGAGATCACTTCAAGGACACTTGGGCATTTGTTTTAATATGGTTAGGTGAATTACTGCAGTGCAATTTGTGCTTTCTCCTCTTCCTCCAAACACAGTGGCAGTTTGGAAGTGACATTCTGTGACTGTTGAGGACACAGGGGCAAGAGACATCTATGTCTAACAGATTAAGATATATATTGAATCCAGGTCTTCAGGACATCTGATATCCCAGGTGGAATATCTGCTCTAAATCTCTGGAGCTCCCAACTCAAGAATAGCTTGGCACTTAGAGTAGTACATGGACAGTGCTTCGTATCTTTGCTTTCAGTTGGGCTGGTGATGAGGCCTTGAACTTTGTTCTCTCACATTCCAAGTGCTACATATCATCGGTATTGAGGACAAGCAGTTGTCCTCAATAAATGACTTCACGGTTCTAGGCACAGGAGGTTATTTTGAAGTCGTTTTTTAGTTAAACTGGATGCTGCTCTTCTGGCAGTAGAGAAGTTTGCAACTTACCACCAATACCTGTGCTCTGGTTCTGTTTGTAGAAAATACTGTCTGTTTTTGTGGAATGCAGTCACCTTTCTTTCAAAGGTGTGTTTGGCATTTACAACGTGAAAGGAAAAACTCTGCTTTTGCCTTACTTCTGCATGACTTGACTAGACTGGAACACTTAGCAGCACTAACTGCAGTAATACCTTCATCCAAGGTTTAATGGCATCATTCTGGTTGTACATTCATATGAGAAAGCCATTCTTTCAAACACGGCAAAGAAAGTATGCCATTACCATGCTCCTGCGGTGGATCAGTAACCATTTTTGTCTGAGAAATGGACAAAATACTTACTACCTGGATGGTTGTACTGAGGATGTCTCCATCAGCAGATAGATACCTAGATGATAAGCAGGGGATAGAAGAATAGAAGGCTTTTCCTGTGTAAAGTATTCAGGTGGAGTAAATGGAGGTTGTCTGAACTGTGTTAGTTGCAGAGCTTATCATGGTGTCCTGTGAGAGGCTGGAGAGGCTGAAGGGCATAAAATATCATGCCATCACAGTTAGACCTCTGGTTCAGATCTTTCCCGTCTCACTGATTCATATGTGGTTCATGTTACATGTACAACATAGATAGGAACTCTGGTTTGTCTGAACCAGGCTAGTCAATCCTGTAGGTAGATCGTTGGATGTACGTTTTGTTAAGGGATTCTGAAATCTATGTTCAACTGCAGCACTACAAATCAAATAGTAGATGCCTGTTGTGACAGTGTTCAGGTTTAAAATTCAACACAGTATGAAGGTAAACTATAGTTCAAATTCTTGGTCTACAAAGCCCTTTGGCTTCTTCAAATTTTTCTGCAAGTCCTCATTTTCAATTTACTGCAAATTGAACGTAAAGAATTTTTATAATCTAGCAAAAGTGTTACATAGTCATAAGTGTGTCCCATTTGCAGGGACATAACTTGCGTTTGCATTTTAAATATTCAGTGTATCCTTACATAGGTGAATTCTATACTCATTACGGCTTGTTACATCTGATTGATAAATATGCTGTATCTACTTCTGTCATTGTTTTGCTTCTTAGGATCAGATCTTCATGGAAAACGTTGGTGCTGTGAAGCAGCTTTGTAAACTAACCAACAATCTTGAAGTAAGAATAGAAGAATTGGAACAGTGGAATAGGAAACTGGCCAGGCTGAAACGGATGAGCAGTTTAAAGTCAACAGTCAGTGAAGAGAGCAAAGTCAGGTACCTCTGTCTGGGATGTTCTCTGGTAGCTGTCACAGAAATTGGTAAAGCGGTCTCTGTGGTAGAAGTGAAAACCATTTTTGCTTGAGAGTGGAGTTCAGCTCATTTCCAGCGTTTAGGTTGTGCAAAAAATTGCAAATTTCTCATATTCTTTAACTCACTTACAAAATTAATATTTGAAATGGTTGTTGAATTCCAGTCAGTTTTGTAATTGCTTCAGCTGGATAAAGCAATGGTAGATTACGTCCAGTTAGAGCCCTGGAGCTTGTAACTTGCTATAAGAGAAATCTGCAGAGCTGCTTCTGCAAGAAAGAATCTTCATTATTGCTGCAGTGGAAGTGATGGGCATTTCCTGTTTCTAAACCATTTCCACAAGTTTTCTTTGAAATCAAATGTAGCATTGAATAGCATCCACCTGAACGAGTTAACTGGAGGCCTTTGTTCTTGAAAATGAATCTGATGAGAATTTTACCTTTCTCTTTTTAAATGTTAAAATTGCAAAAGCAAGTGACATTAACACTATTGAAATGGCTCTTTTTCATTTATTAGTTGCTGAAGCATTTGAATATTAAAGAGATTTTGTCTCTTACAGCAGGTGTAGTCGAGCTACTAGTCTTTTGCCATCAAATAAATCAGTCCCGTTAACATCCAGCAAGGTGAGTGAAATTAAACGTATGAAATATGCCTATGAGAATTTTTCTAAGTGTTGAAACGTTGGTGACAGCTTTCATGTTTCTAAATATAAAATCAAATTCCTTAGCCAGAGTTATTTAGTGTTGTGCTACACTCTTAAAAACTAACTGCACTGAGATAGAAAATATATATGTGACGCTTCCACTTCTTGCCTATATATTGTGTGTGAGGGCAGATCCACACTGTGTGATAGTATGAAGGAAGAGACCTCAACAGGAGAGAATTGTTGAGCCTGTAGCTGTGCTCACATGGTGCAGTGCAGCCTTACACAGAAATGCTCATTTTGGCTTGGAGGTCTGCACAGTGATAATTCTTCCTCAGCTTTCTCCTTGGATGAGTCTTTCACTGTGGTTTGCAATTAGCATCTTCTGTTTTGTACTGGATAATGCTGTCTTTCAGGTGGTTAAGACCTGGATAGGATGCAACTGCTATTGCTGAATAGAAATAGAAAGAGGAGACCCCTTTTCACAGGGATTGAATGAGTTAGGGAATATATGCTGACCTTTTTCAAGACAGTCTTCCTAGGCTGCTAAGTCCAGTTCTTTAAGATGAGCCAATGCTCATTTGCCTGCCTTGCTTTTGCCCTTGCCAAAGAGCAAGAGAAAATTATAGGTCAAATGTTCTTTATTGCATAATGACAATCAAATGCTCCATCATCTAAGATCATCCTACTTGTTTGGAAGGCGTCTGCCTTCGGTATTTACACCAGCTCTGGTTTAACATGGTCTGAGCATGTACTGAAAGCTGCTCATCTTTTAGTTCTGGCAACTGCTTACTGAGTTCTTAATTTGATTTTGAAATACTTCAAGAGTATGAAAAAAGGCAGGAAGAAAAGAGAAGGAGCTGTTATTTTTACCCACTCTTTCTTCCTGTGTAACGTTTGTGTCCCCAGACTATCAACAGTGTGCGGTGCACTTGCAGTGCCTTTCATTACTTAAATTTTTCTCTTTAGATGTTGACTCCTATATAAGGATAACTTTCATGGTTCCTCTCAAAGAAACAAGGTTAACTTAAACTCAGACTAGTGTAGTATTTCTTCATCTACTACTAGTAACTTAGTTTTGTGCCACTTAAATTAACCAGACTTTTTTTTTTTTCTTAGGTTTGTTGGTCAAAGAGAAAAGAGTCTTCCTCCATGAAGATTTTCCGGGTGACTATAATAGCTTTGATTGCTATTATGGCACTATGGTAACAATTAATTATCAACAGTTGACTTGTTTCTCCCTTCCTGTTTCTGCTTATTAGAATGAACACTCAAAGAACACAGTGTATTAAAATTAACAGTGAATATGCCTGGTAATATTGTAAAATTGAAATTGTTTTAGAAAAGTGAGATAGTTGTGCGATGCACACGCAACTAATCTCTGTCCATGTCACAATGCATGGTGCACCTTGGTGCATCTTGGTGGCTTGTGCTACAGGTCCAAAGCCAGACTCGTGAGACTTTGCATGTTTTATGCAATCATTCTGTGCCTAAGTATGATTTCTGATGTACAGAGTGATTCTATTGTGTGAAATGAAGCTAGACTTGTTCCCAATGTAGTGGGCAGTCCTGTGACTCTGAAAGTTTAACTTGTGACATTGCGCTTGTGGAAAGGAAAGTATGCTCTGGACTTTCGAGATTGCCATTTTCTGTTTCCCATCCAAAACCCTGTGCCTTACAATCTCTCTGTGAACTGAGTACTTTGAACTGGTGTTGTGATTCTATTTACAATGGAAAACTGACCATATTTTGTGTTAAAGGTAGCTGTATGCATGTATCTGACCTAAACCCCATTAAATTAAGTCAAATTTTTTTGCAGTAAAGGGGAAGTGATCAGATAGTTAACTCTTATGTTACTGCATTTGGACAAGGTGCTGCCAAGGTATTATTCATATTACGTTACCTAAGAGTTGGATGTAAATCTACACAATAATTCTCTTTCTACAGTGCTTTGACAATATCAACCCTCTATTTACTTAGTGTTCACGACAGACGTTTTGAACAACATCCGATTTACAGGCAAGTAGTTGAATTAGTGTTAATGAATGGGAATTAGTACTAGACTGTGGACCAGTCTGTTTTGGTCCACAGCTCTGATGTCAGTTTCTTAATGAATTGTTTTTCTTTTTCTTCATCAGCAGTACCTCAAGTTCTGTTGTACTCTCTCCCTCTACCACTACAGCAGGTACTGTACCTCTGCTGGTCTGCTTACACGTAACAGGCTTTCAATTTCTGTGCTATTATAAAATGCCAGTAGACACACAGCACTAGTGAAAATTATGTCTTTTTTTTTTCCTTTAGCATTGCAGGGGGAAAGCACAATTTCTCAGAGCACGCAACCCATCAGTAGGATCCCTGAAGTGAATTTCTGTGGCATTTTGCCCTGTGACAGGGTCTATTGTTGTCCAATTCACCAACAAAAAGTCAAATCTCTAAGTTACGAGAAAACCAATGCAAAGGAGACACGTAAGTTGAAGCATTTATTTCGATTATTTACCATTTGAATAAACACTACATGAAGAGTGTAGGGGAAGAGGCAAGAATCTTTAGAGGTAGTTAGCTTTCAACAAAAGAGCACAGTCCAGAGGATTTACAAAGCCCTGATATTACTAATCATCACTGCCATCAATACGTTTTTGAAAAATCTGACCTGGTTACCTTTAAGAGTTCTGGGTCCTGAGATGTTTTTTCAGGTGTCACTGTTCTTCCTGGCCATTCATAGTAAATGATTTCATGTGAACCAGAAAGTCACTAATCCCTTTAATTAACCTTTGGCTACAGCTGGCCAGGAGTTGACTGGGGTAGTGGAGGGTGAATTAACAGATGTAAAAAAACCCAAAACACATAATGGTGTCACAGTGTGATGAATCTACATCTTTTCTGTGGGCAGAGAGAGAAATTTAATTGCCATAAAGCTTAGAATTAAAACTCCACTCATTCAGGCAGGGTTTTTAAGTAGAGAAATGGTATTTGAGGACAGAGCTCTATGAAATAAATTACTTTTACTGGAATGGATTGTTTTTCAGATATTGTCTGCCAGATATTATGTGTGTAATATACAAATAGATGTATTGTTTACAGCTTTTATAAGAAAGATTTTATACATAAAGGTATGTACAAGTTGTTGGAATTTGTATTCCTCTTTCCCAGACCTTCACTTGGTCATTGTCTAGAAGCAAGTGTTAGTATTACTAAGCCCAGCTTTCATACTCTTCCTTTCTTGGCCTTGGGAACAATTCTTGCACCAACCACAGTTGACAAGTTGAGGTGAAATCGGGGACGGATGCAGTTCAGCCTCTGAAATACAAATGTCTACCAGGGCAGGCATTGCCAATTGCGGTGACACCCTTATCACGTGGACTGTTTTGGTGGGATTCACCCACTGGCCATTCTTTATACTGCAAAGTGCTGTTGGCTGCAGACGAGCTGCATGTCAGTGGTCCTTGTGATTCTTGTGATTAGTGTGCAGTAAGCCCTGTGGCACATGCAGCTCAATACAGTGCTTTCAAGAGGTCATACCTAAGTAGTTTGTATTGCTCTGATGCCTGAAAGAGTGTTGATTAATTAAAAAGACATTAATCTCATTTACAAATGAGGAAACTGTAGACGGATAAAAATGAAATACAAAAACCTTCTATCCCCAGCTGACTGCTTTTGATATTAGGTGAAAAGAGAAGATAAGAATAAACACAAAGCATTACCTTCTCAAGGTCTTATGCTCTAAATAGCATTAAGTGTGGATCCGAGAGTGAAAAATCAGCACAGTACACAAGCTACTGAAAGATTTCAGATCTGCACAAGTTTAATGAAGCTGAATGTATCCCCAGATGGAAGGCAACAATGTCAATACGAAATCCAAACAGAAGGAAAACCAACAAGCTGCTTAATGTAGCTGAAGCCAAGATAAATGAAAAGGAAAATGTTTTCAGAACAAAAAGCTAAGAGTTAAATATGGGGGATAATCAAGATAAACAGTGGATATTTTAGAATCAGCTGATTAGTCCAATTCGTGAAAAGATAAAACTATTTAAAATTGCAGTTGAATTAAATGCTAATTTAGGAATTCATATTTAACAGACCTTCTACTCTTCCACCATGCTCTACCTGAATTCCATGGGTGCAGGCTATTACAAAGTGCATCCATTGTAGCTCCTAATCCCTTGCATCTCAGATTTGTTGAGGAGAACGCGTTAGGAGTGTTCATGTAGGAACAAAAGCATTCATAAGCAAGACAAAATTTATTAAAGAAAAATTCAGCACATCTTTATGTAGTCTAGTTGAATGTGGCCTTTTTTCCTCTTACTTTATTTGTCTTAAGAACTGAAGGATTTAGGCTTTGGAACTCCTATTGATTTCAGCAGAACTGAGGAGCGTGACTACCCTTCAGCATCTGGGCCCTTTCTGCTCTCTGCTTCCATGCTATTAATGCTCATTGCTCGCCCCTTCATGCTAAGTGTCACTGGTAGCTAGCATCCTTACTTTCTCCTAGAGTGTTGTTTCTCCCTGGTATCTCTCCCCTCACAGCAAAAGCTTGGTGAGGGCTCCTGCTGCTTATAGAATATTACAACTCATGTAAATTAAAACCAGAAAGNATTGCCTTCAGATGGTAGTTAATGGATTCATAGCAAGGTACCACCACCACAAGAAACCATCAGCAGGTTTTTTCCATGCTGCTTATAGAGTATTACAACTCATGTAAATTAAAACCAGAAAGTGCTCGATGGGAAAAAAAAAAAAAAAAAGGATACCACATTTGTTGGATGAGTTTATCTGAATCTTACTTGAAGATAATAGTTACATAATACATTAGATTCTGGTCATGCTCATACTTTTGTATTTGTTATTGAATTGGATCTTCACACCCCACATGGGCCTTTGAGAAAGCTCTCAGAGTTACTCTGTGACAGAGTGGAATTTCACCACAATTTATTGAAGGCTACTACGGTGTTTTTTGGTTGTTCCTGGTGTTCTCAGTTGGCAACCTGAGCTCCAAATAAAAATAACTTCAAGGTCCTGCTTTCTACATTTCATTTGGATTGCATCGACCTAAATGACAATGAAATAGTAATTTTATGAAGAGTAAAAAAACAAGTAAAATAATTTTCTATACTGGTTACTGACTCAGTTTAAATAGTTGAAATCTTAGTGAAGTAAATCTGTCTTCGTCCTCATTGTTATACAAATTTCTGATACCCACTTAATACTTTCTTCCATCATCTGTCAAAGAATCACAGAATCACAGTGTTAAGTGTTTAGCAATTCGAAGCATGTAATAAATATTCCTGCCAACACTTGCACAGCTGAAGTATTGTATCTACAGGGAGAATCTTTCAGTGAGCAATCTCTTACCTTTACCAGGGGATATAGGTTTTCCTGCAGAATAGTTCTCTGTTAACGAAAATGCAAAAAGGCAGGGAAGTTTCAGTGCATTGCTAACATATCCAGACTATTAAAAGAAAACAGAAGAAAGTGAAAGGAAGATGTGGCAACTAGTTTGTGAATTAAAAGGAAGAATGAGAGAATGAACAGCGCGCTCTCAGATCTGCCACAAGACCTACTGTACTTGTATAACTGACTGTATGTGTTCAGTAGCCATTTGTCTAGGTGCGTGGCAGCAGATCACAGTGTAATGAAACATGACAGCGTATGATTACTAAATGCAACAGTTACCATCTAAGTTGACAGAACTGGCACATCTGAATGATGAACAAGTAAATAGTAAATGGATTCAAGGAATAACTAGCAGCAGTATCACAGATTCATATCAAAACACAAAAATTATGGAAATCCCAGGGATGATTTTGTATTTTGGGTCCTCAGATTCCAGTTGTTAATAATGCTCCATGCTCTCAGTCACCTACTAGTGTGAGGGAAGTCTGAATTTTCATATCTCCCGATACTGAAATGAAAAAATAAATCTGGAGTGAATAATAAAACAGTAAGGTCAATCCAGCTTTCTTGTTTCAACTTCAGTGAAATTATGCATTTTGATCCTTCCTTTTGTAAAATAAATTTTTATACAGTGAAGCAGTGACTTCTGTTCTAAACAGTCATTTTGAAATCAGAATGTTTCCTTTGGAAAATGTGAGAATGGGGCATTTTGGTATTGTAGAAATACGTGATTCCTTTTTTTTCCGTATGAAATGATATTTGATGAAGCATATTAGTTTAGGCAAGATCAACATTTCACAGTGCCAGTTTATTGGTAACATGTCTCTGGACAGATTCTTGTCTGGCAATTAGTGTACAAGCACAGTACTACCTTTAAACCATGTCCCATGGGGTTGGAGGGCCTTTTGCCTTCCCCAGGTTGTACAGTGTGGTGAATATTCAAAAGATCTTTTCAAGTTCACTTTTCTAGAGAAATGCTGGGAAAATTAATAGAGTTAAAGCTTATATTTTCCAGCCTACTTCAATGTTTGAAATTACAGAGGTAACATCAGTGAACGTGGTGATCATGTTGTTAGAGCTGTGTATTATTTTCTTTAATTTGGTGACTCAGCCTTCTCTCTGTGAAATACTGTGTCTCACTTGGGTCAGTCCTCAGTGCCTTATATCTCATATTCCAAAAGCTAAATTATTCCCCTGGCTTATGTTTGCATGGCAGATGCCTATTTATTAATTTTCTCGCTAATAAGAAAGATGTGGCTTTATGATCAGATTTGTGCTGAAGTGCCTGACTGGATGTTGACTTTCGCTTTGGCTCTCTATTATAACAACTGGTGTGTGGTATGAAATCTTTTCTATTAGGCTATTTTTTGAAGTGTTTTAGAAACTCTGTGGAATTTCAGAAGCATGTTTCTTGTTATCTACAAACTTCTTTTGACTATGTATATCTTCTGAATAGAGGTGCTCTTTATTTTAAAGGTTTTTCACATGGTTATGCATGCCTTTATCCAAGAGATAATTAACAAAGCATTTTCTGATGTTGTATTCATATGTTGCTGTTACAACCATGCAAGGCTAACTTGTGGACGTTTGTACATATATCCTTTCACAGTAAACAAAAGTGACATGTTACCTGAAAGAAATCCAATCAAAAAACCTAATAGAAGACCTGATCTTGGAAATGACTGTAAGTCTCATATTTTGTAAAAAAAAATACCCTTTTGAAATGCATAATTGTGTAACTTTGAAAAGGTACCTTTAGGCTTGGAATTCTGCTGCTGGAATTTAGAGAATTTTCATTTATAGCTGGTCATTATGGAGAATTAGCACTTAGGAATCTATTAAATACCTGTGATTCACTATAATTTTCTTGTCATTTCAGTTTATTTTTACATCTTCATTATATTTTTATAGATATTCTGGCTGCCCTCTCTAGGGCGTTCTTAGGCTTGGCTTCAGGTACAATAAAATGACAGCTGACATTTTCCTTGACAGGGGCTGAGATCTTGTATGGTGCTCAACAGTGCTAACCCTTACACAGCAAAACGTTCAAGCACGCGGGTGTGGTGTTTGTGTGCAGGAAATGCATGGTGCAGTGTAAAGGAAGTGTTTGGGCTTTGGCCCAGTTGACCTAGTGGCTTAAAAACGTCAGCTGCTGAGAGGGACCATGTCTGCCTCAGGATCTGACACTGCCTGCATCAGTGGAGGTGAAATGAAGTTTGTCGACAGGACATCTGGCTTGATTTCAGTCTCGCCCTTTCAGTGACTGTGCACTGCTGTCAGCGTCAGTCTGGGCTGAAAGTACTGATTCTTTACCGTGGAGATGAGTATAACATTATGTTATAATGGTACGCTCTGGCATTCATTTGGTATGAGCAGGATTATGCCTTGTCTTTTCTGTTTATGTGGATGCTCTGTTTTAAGGTTTAGGGTTTCTTTATAAATGTTCAATTAAAGCTTAGGCATCATTTGGTTGATAAAGCGTCTATACGCTGCATGCACTTACAGCAGGTTGCTACCCGGGGCCATGAGAGGAATAGAACACAGGTTCTACTTGTTGCCTGGGTATGCTCCAGTGGGATGATCTGGGAAAAATCATTCCCCTTCTGATTTTTTTGCATGGCTACACACCTCAGAAAATGGCCTCTGTGCCATTACTATGACACATGTTGTAATGAGATGCTCTGTCAGAGGGAAATGTTCTTCTGTGCTAGTTCTTTGAGATGAACATGCTCAGTTTCCCTCTGTCACTTAGGCACATGTGTGGATATTTGCATGCTGAAAGTTAAGTGTATACTACCGCACAGATGTTTTATAATCAGAGCAGGGGTCAGCCTGTAATCATCAAGTTTCTTTGCAAAGCCGGGGGCTGTTGCCATAGAACAGAGGAACCGAAACACAAAACCAGTGTTCACAGTGCCATGTGAAGAGCAGGCTTGGGCCTGCTGGACCAGGCTGTCCTTATGCTTTCTGCACCACATTGCAAGACTGAAAATCAGCAGCTTGATGCTGTAGGTAACAACTGTGCTCTGGCTCTCTGCTGGTGGCTCGGACACTCCCTCCTCACCTGGCCCTGTCCCAAACCATTGGCAGTGTGAGCCTAGGTGCACCTGGGAGGATTAAACCTGTTCAGCCCCTTCTCTCTGAGGGCCCTCCACAGTTCAGACTGAAATGGGCTGGTTTAGGGTCCTGAGAGGGTCCTAACTATGAACCTGCACTGCTCCAATACTGTAAATGTGTTCAGAAGAAGTAAGCTTTTCTGGATGCAGCTCAGTGCGGTGATTGCTAGGCCAGCTGTGAAAGTAGAAGCTGTGCTGCTCTGTTAGCACACTTGTTCTTGCCACCTAACTCTCTGCGGGGTTAATCTGCCTCAGGGAAGAGCCACCCCATGGTGGCTATACTCTTCCATCTCACCATAACTGGCCACCTTAGAGAACACCTGCATGGCACAGAGATCCTGGCCTAAGGTATCACAGGAAGCCTGGGGCAAATGGAGGAACCTACTCTAGCCTAGTTAGGGACATAATCAGTCTGGTAACCGGTTACTTTCCTCATCTTTCCCAGTAATCAGTACAACAGCTATGGTTTGAGGTTGTTTTTTTTTCCCCAGAAACTAGTTTTTCAATTACTAGTGTCTGGATATCTAACTGCATTTTGTGCTGCCCTGAAACATATTTTGTGTGTGCATATGTATAAATACAATGTATATACATCTGTTTATACATAAGATGTTGAGCTACTTCTAAAATACAAATTTTGTAGAGTTTTTATTCCATATTCCCATTCCTCAGACTGTAAACTTCCTCCAAGTTCAAGATGTAAGTGTTCAGAAGATATATAGTATCCTGCTACCGCTGTTTTAGTTGTTTCTATTGCCACAGTTTACTTAGGATCAAAGTGCAGATATATATTTTTAGTTAGCTGAGCATATTTTATTTATATTTCCTGGTATTCATATATGTAGAATATAGCAAAACTCTTTAAGTTCTTGCAAGTTCAAGGCAGCATTTTATGAAGAAATTATATTCATTAGAGTTAGGTAGTTTTCCTGCACATAGGATTAGATACAAGTTTTACTGCATTCCGAATTATTTCTCTCAGCAAAGAATGTTTTTCAAATGAATGGTTACTTGCATGAGCGAACTTTCTAGTACATCAAAATGAACATTGAAATGTTGTATCCTACTTGGACTACAATCAAAATAGCCTTCAATGCCTGCCCAAAATAAAATGTTATAATATTAGGTGCCTGACTCCGATATTTGTCCTTGTAAATCAAATAAGGATCTTATCTGCCCTGTAATGGCAGACTGAAAGCAATCAACCAAAGGCTTTTTACTGAGTGGTAATTGAGACCTGTAGCAACTCCTGTAGTAGCAAGCAAGGGAGCAGATGCCAGTGTATTAACTACAATTTTATTGTGCTTTTATCTAAGATTTCTGAAATAATCAAGAAGAAAACATTATTCTTAATGTTTTTAGGGATTGATACCACGATCAGTTCCATACAGATTTTGGAAACGCAGCAAAGGATTGACAAACGCTATTGTAGTAAAAATCTACAGTGCAGGTAGGCAAATTGTTTTATTATGCTTTATTACAGTGGAATAGAATACCATTAATGTGGCATGGCTACTTGGTTGGCTCCTTCTATGGTTGTTTCCTCTAGCGTGCAGGAGTTTTTTCTACCTTTTCATATTTTTCTTTTTAAATTTAAATGCAATTTCCATGGTTTTGCAAAGATACTATGTATCTCAAAATCTTATGTGCGTCAATGCCACCTTTTTTAGGTCTGGAAATTACAGCTATGTTATTCCTGTAAACAAATATACACCCATGGATGTAGAAATCTCACTGGAAATAAAGTAAGTACAATTAAAGATAATACATACATAACAAGAGAGTGGTTCATTTCTATTGTGATTTCTATTGTGACGCTAATTTGTCCCTATTCAGAGGAGCGTCGACCTTTGGGTAGATCCTTTGCTGTAGCATAGGCCCAATACCGTTCTCAGCCCAATGACAATTTCATCCATTAATGCAGATATTAGAACCCAGTAGTCTTAAGGTTCAGTTTAACAATCTTTTGAGCAGACATGTATGCTTGTATTAGCAGGATTGTGGCCTGTAGACTAGGGATTTGAGCTTTTTTGGTATAGAGAAATATTATTAGGAACATTTATCTATAACTTCAGAGAGCATCTTTTTTGGCATGTTGTACCCTGCACTGTGAAAGGGGATTTTTGTGCAGGAACCTCTTGTAATGCATAAAATTGTGGCTTAGAGCAGGAATAAGCAGCAAACTTATTTCTCTCAGGAGGTATTTCCTCCTCAAGTGAAAGTCTAGCTCCATTGTGTTCTCCCAGATATAACAAGCCCTTCTTTTGGGGTTCTTCTCTAAGAAAGGCCAGTGGTAGCCAGAACAGCTGCCAAAAACTCTGCTTGATGACACTTCATGACTCCAGTCTGTCCAAAAAGGGGCTCTGTGAAGTTACAGTCTTTAGATCCAATCTTTTGATCTTGAATATTATCCTTGTAAACATCCGCCTTTTTCAGATAAGAAGAAATATAAGAGTACTCCTGAAATGCCTGCTTGTTTTCTACAGCCACTGAAAATTTGTCTTTTAAGTGAATGACGTTATAAACTAATAATGCAACCCTTCTCTGTAGGGATTGATACATCATATTCAGAGTTTCACTGTAGCAGATGCTGAATTCATTTTGGATATTGTTTTTTTGGCAGGAGGGGGATTTTCAATATATACATTTGCTATAAACTTTCACTAAAAAAAGCTGCAAACTTAACAAAACCCAAAACGCTTAAGAAAATACAAACATATTTGGATTATTGCTGTGTCCAAATATTGTAAGACATTGTAACTACTTCAAAAATTTGGAAAAATTTTATGCCTGCTGAATACAACCAAATAAAATCAATACACGCTGCTGATAGCCCTGTAGGACAGAGAAACTGCCATGTATGCATTTTATGCTTTAAAATTGATGTTTCTTAAACATCTTAAGGTTTGAAAGCACATTTTGCTAGGTGTGCTTCATTGTTCCCCACAGCATTAAACTGTAAATACTGATGTCAGGTTTTCCCCCCTTTCTGCTTTCATTTTTTTTGCTAGACATTGCTGTATCTGAGTTCCTTTGGATCTCCCAGAGTTTTTATTTGTTTATACTTTTCTCAGAAAAGCCATCTGGTAAGCTAGGAAATGCTTGGAAACTCTCTCTAGGGATAGTTTTGAGAAGAAATGACCATGGGGTCTTTGCTGTTAAAGTATTCTGAGTGAAATTCTGTTTACCACTGCTTTCCCAGACAAAGTCTGTGCTATTTTTACTTCTTTTTAATGATATATTTGCATGTGTACAATAGCAAAAGGGAGTTATTTATATAGGCCCCTGTTTTAAGTCTTACTATGGATTTGTCTTCCATACCCTCTGGCACAGGTATGTTATGCCTGTGCATGATGTAAGCCATGCAACTCAAGCATGTCATGACTATTCATTTGTGTAAAAAATTATATACAATATCTGCTGGTATGACTATGCTTGAGGTTTGAGGAAGTTTAGTGTACATTTCTAGATTTATCTTAACAACTGTAAAGATCACCCAGGTTTCTAAATGCAAAATACCCTCCATCCATGGGAGGGAACGGGAGAAGATTAGAGGTTGGTGGCTCAGGTATGTCTCCTTCGTATCAACCAGTGAAGTAAGTTCCTCCGCTTTATTTCTTGACAGTTCAATTCTTTGGATCTTTTTGCCTTGTATGAATTTTGTATTTATATATATGATTCTCCTATTTAAGAGCAGTCTGATAGATCCTTATTTTTCTCTATTTCTTGAAGCACCACAGAACCATTGATTATATTTCTCTGCAAAGTCACATTTGGAAATTATTGCTCCTATTACTCTTCAAGCCAAAACAGTAGGAAGGATTTCCTAGAAACCACACAGGTAAGTTTTTTGCAGCAGTACTCTGTCTTGTGGGAATCATTTTTATATACTGCCCAGCACATGGCTCCTTTTTCATCTCTTACATGAAAGGTACTGTGCAAAACTGAAAATAAAATTGAGCTTTATGTAGGGAAAAAAGTGTTCATTTTTCTGGTAGTTTTGGTGGTTGAAGCCACACAATGCTGAAATACTTTGTGATTAGCTTTAACCTCCCCTTGCTCTCCAGAACAATGTTCCCTTCTACTAACTCTGTCTGCTTTTCATAAAAGCATCGGAGTCTCATAAGTAAGATGTCGTGATCCCTTGAATGATGCTTTTGATTCAAGCAATGTTGTGTGGATGCATTCTGGAGTACAGGGAGATATGGAAGGTGGAAAAAACTTGTTATAATACCTAGCTCTGCTGAATAGCCTTATGCACCACTGTTTGTAAGGAATGAATGAAGAGATAGGAGAAACCATGAAGATCTTTAGCACCAGAGTGTGGAAAGGAGAGTAGCTCATGTCAGATAGTCACCTTGGCCTTGTTACCAGTGTATTTGGAAAAAAATAGTCCATTAGAACCTGACATATAAAATTAATGGCTGCCATATTCTGATCTTGAGTAACATAGTAGAAATCCAAATGGTACTTTCAGTCTGCAAGTCATAGTTGGCTTTGGCATGACCATAATGAGATGCAACCTTTCTGCAGGAGTCCATTTTCTGCTGAATTTTAGAAAAATCTACCTAGTGTCTCCCTACAATGACAGCTTTGAGTCTACTTCAGCCTAACTCACCACTATTTATTTATTTGTTTGTTTGTTTGTTTGTTTACACACACACACACACACATACATACACATAATTTCCAGAGATACTTGAGAAGTAGGTGTACTTCTCACCCAGGGTCTTAGGAGACAGTCCTTGAAACTCTCATCTACCCTACTGTTCCCATTATTGTCTTGTGGGTAGTGAATTCCAGTTTTTAAGTCTTGAATTCACTGGAGACAATGGTAGTATTCCCTTTTATTTCTGTGTGAACAGGAGTTTACCAATAAATCTCTAGGGAAAGTTCTTTGTTGTAAAAGCAAGAGTTGTTTACATGTCATTCTCTGTATTGCCTCAATGGGAATAAAAGCATGTTCACTTTTCCCAGTAAAAAAATATGTAGAGACTGGATCATGCAAACTTTTGATCATCTCCAGTAAATTGATGAAGGCCTTAACTTTCCTTCAAATTAGCTGGAAAAGTAAGACTCACTCAAGGCCTCAATTTGCCCACATTGCTTCGAAATGTTTATTCCAGCTAAAATGGTAGGAAAGACAGAAGCAAGGATAGCATCGTTTCTGAACACGTTGTAGGAGAAACCTCCCTGAAGTTGTAAGTAATTTCAGAGTCATCTTTAGATTTCTGATCTATGGTGCCATACGTGATATGTTCTTAATTGATTTTAAATTACTTTTTTGGTGGTTTGTCAAGTTAAAGCACTTGGGATACCCCCACCCATAAGCTGACTTTCTGATCAACTTTTCAAATGTCATTGCAAAAAGTTACAGGCTTATCTGCAACTGCTGCAAAGACATCAGAAAGCCAAAATGGTCCAAGTTTTGACCTGTCTGCTGTAATTCCAACAGAATTGAAATGTCAGACCCAGAGAGTTTCGCAAGGCAGAAATAGCTTGTAAGCTTCCTGCCAAAACTGGTCAGAGAGATTTCCTGTGTCAACCTGAAATCCACATCAAAAGACTAAAGCTAACTAGCCTCCAGGAGCAGTGAGCGTTCAGGTTTGATGTGACTCAGAATAGAAATGCTGCCTAGTTGAAGAGGTTTTCTTTCCAAGAGGATTTTCCTAGGTACTGGGAGGCTTATTCCTTGCCAAAGGGCAGGACAGCAATCATTTGGACTCAGCAGTCTCACATAACTTGTATCACGTGAACGTACCGTCTCCAACAGAGAGAGTGTATCAGAAAGTGAAGGGAGGAGGGAAAGATGAAGGAGTTGAGACACTAGAAACTGATGAAATAAAAGTTACCACGGATCATTAGGTTAAAAAGAGGTGAGGATTGAATTTTATTTTATTTACTGTAGCGTACACATTTCAGGCACAAAATGTATTGTTTCATTTGTACATGGCATGACACTGCAATCAAAAATAGCATGAAATCCTGCCTATATTTGTTTTTGAAATACTGAGTGAAGATGCTGCTCGTATCTTTAGAATATATAGAGGATGTTTCACTGCCTTCTGAGTACTACTAAAGTTGCTATTTCAAAATCAGTAGAATTGCCACATGCTACTATTACACCTTAAAACTCTCGGGCCACCTGGCACATCAGGAACAATCCCAATTTATTGTGGGTTTTGCTTGGAAAACTAGAGAGGGAGTTCAGTTATTCAGAACCAGGTGAATGTCGCTGGGAGCCAGATACCTATCAGCTCCTGGGCAGAGCTGCTCAGAGCAAACCCACATTTGCAGGGTTTAAATACTCTGACTACAGCTATCAAGTTTTGTTATACTTACTTTGCACTGCGTTTGTCAATTAAATGTTTCCAGAGCCTATCCTTCTTTCCAATTTCATGTGAAATAAGGTTAACTAATCTCTCTTTCTCACTTATCATCTAGGGACGTCAGCATATTTGGCCTCTCCCTGTAGCTAAATTGTATGACAGCGCGTACCACTTCCGTGTAGCTGTACCGGTAAGCCTTTGCACATGGCAGCACAGCAAAAGACAAATAGCATTCGAACTGAGAGAAGATCCTATATGAATCTCCTTTATTTTCCTTCTACAGGGTTTGGCGGGCTGCTCTACAGATCCTTATTTTGCTGGAATGTTTTTTACTGATTACTACTTCTATTTTTATCGGCAGTGCAACTAAAATGTTGCTGATCATTCTGTTCTTCAGGGAAAAGACAATGAACCTCTTGATATGAAAAAGAGACTTGTGAATGGCCCTGCGTATTTTTTTAAACCTCTTCCTGAGTTGTGTGACACTTTCTTGTTTGTTTCCCTTTAAATGAAAAAAAAGGAGAAAAATAAAGTGTTTGACAATAATTGTAGCTCTGCCTTTCAAGGAACTGTTTCTAAAAGGACATGAGGCAGTGGAGTATATGATGTGTAAATAAATAATCCCATTGATCACAGTGAAGTTATATGATATTGTACATATAGCAGACAAGAACAAATGGGTAGGAGCTCTGCTGAGCTGGAATGCACTCCAGTCCTCAAAAGATGGTAAGATGATAAAATGTTATTTGCAGTCAGGAGACCTGCTTCTGTCCCGCAGGCATATACCTTCTTTTAGTACCTGCTGCCCTTTATTTATATATAAATCTATTTTTCTTGCTAACAAAGCCAAAACCAAATAAAACTTTGAGAGAGAAGTGTGGCACTGTGCAAATGCCCTCTAAAATAAGTGCTGCAGGTTAGGGAACAACGGGTCAATTCAGTGGTCTGTGTAAGTATTTCCATTTCAGAAAGCAGTACCGTCATTACCGTTACAATTGTGTGATTTGACAACGCTGCTGCTGTTTGAAATGAGATATGTTTCAGCTACCTTTTATTTTTTTTAACTGTATGGCAGGAAAGAACTATTTACTCCTAAATTCAGGTAATTTTTTTCCTCGGTGTTTGTGATTTGTGCTAGTGTGATGAAAGAATGGAAATATTTGAGAAGAATAATGTCTTACCTGCACGGCTTGCTAAGATGCATATGGATACACGCTTGCATGGAAGAAATCTTTCTGTTTAGATTTAGAAAGTACATTTTTAAGGTAAAGCTATTGGAATGGAATTTCACGTTAGTTACTCAGCCAGAAGGAAAACAGATGTAATAATCAAGTACAGTTTAAATAGTGTTGTGGGGTATGTTTAGGACAATTACTCATTTTGTGTAGAGAAAAGAAAGTAAATATAATGGAGAGACTGTAGGCTTTTAAAGATTTGTCATGTAAAAGTTAAATTTGAACAACCTTACTCTGAATGAAATTCTTTATTTAGCAGTGAAAGGGAAACATTAGCAAGAAAAATTAATCTCTGAAAAAGAGCTGGCCACGGTCTTTGTAAACACCAGGGTGTCTTAATTGTATATTTATTGCCTGATGATGCAATGAGAGAGTTTAATTTGTTTCTGTGCCTTCATTTGGCATTTCTTTTGTCACTATTTTGGGATTTCCTTTAAGGATGACCTTCTCACAGATTCTTTTTTAGATGTATGTGCTTCAGTTTGGGTTAACTGCAATGTCCGTGGGTTGGATTTTTTTGCCTTAAATGACTCACTGCTTTGACCTTAAATATTTAAGGGTTTGGGTTTGTTTTTTTCTTTTTTCTTTTTTTTTTCCTCGGAAGTATTTATGGTGTAGACCACATGCTTTGTAATATCCCAGAGACTAACTGGACTTAGAACTCTGGATCCAAAAGCACCAGAAGTTTGTGTCTAGGTTTTTTATGGTCCATACTTAAGGGTAATTCCTAAGAAATGTCACCCAGTCACAGATCATAATGCATGTACGTTTTGACCAGAAATTGTACTTTTCTAGACCCACCTTGTTTTCATCACGGTGTTCTGGGTTGAAATACTCTTCCCAGTTGTCCTGATTTGAGGCCAGAGCACTGCAGTGGGAGAGTGTAAACTCCCAGTGTTTCCTGTCGTCAAAAAACCTGCTGTGATTAGAGTCTGGGGTGAGGTGCATGTGGGACAGCAACTCTTTTTCTTTGTGAAAAAGCTTGTGGAGATCTTATTACACATTACTTTGCCCATTCAAGAATTTTCAACTAGTTTGTTACTCCTGTCATACATTTTTAGTAAGGTACTCTTGAAGATTTTAGGCAGATTTAAGATGACAAGTACGAAGGCTGTGTTCTAACATGTCTAAGCTAACAAAATTCCACCTTGGCAAAAGCTAGGGAAGAACCGGCAGAAATTAAATACTTGGCATTGAAAAAACTGTGATAAATAGTCTTCAGGCTCCTGAGAAAATCTGTGAATGACAGTGAGCTGAAAGACTTCTTAAAATGAGATGACAAATTAACAGTACTGTTTGGATCTGTTTTGATTTTAAATGGGGATTGGATGTCTTCTGTCCCTTTGTGAAACTAATTGTATTGGAATTACCACTGAATGAGTTAGTGGATTGGGGGGCCAGGAGAAAATACTAGTAGCATAACAGAACCCTGAGCATCCCTGAGCAGGCCCTGTTTTTACATGTAGAAGTTTAGTCTAGTTAAAAAAGAAAAACTTTGCTCTTTGCCTGGGATTTCACATACACCAGGTCTAAAAGTGGAAGAGAAAATACCCAGTGTATGTGATTCAGCCTATATTTGCACTGTGGATCTTTTATCTGAGAACCTGTCAGGTGCTTGGTCACCTGGAAATCCCAAAAAATGAGTTAATTCTCCTTTCTCCTGGATAATGTTTTCAGAATACATTGATGGCCAGGCATGTGCTGGCTGGCTGTACGGTGCATATACAGTGGGTTCAGCAAGCCCAAAGAGTGTCAGCCTGTACTGGTTTTGGCTGGGAGAGAGTTAATTTTCTTCATCGTAGCTTGTATGGGGCTGTGTTTTGGATGTGGGCTGAGAACAGTGTTGATAACCTACTGATGGTTGAGTTACTGCTGAGCAGCGCTTACACAGGGTCAAGGCCTTGTCTGCTCCTCACACCATCCCACCGGTGAGTAGGCTGGGGGGGCACAAGAAGTTGGGAGGGGACACAGGCGGTACAGCTGAGCCCAGCTGGCCAAAGGGATATCTCAGACCATATGATGTTATGCTCTGCAAGAACAGCTGTGGGAAGAAGGAGGAGACATTTGGAGTTATGGTGTTTGTCTTCCCAAGTAACCATTACACATGACGGAGCCCTGTTTTCCTGGAGATGGCTGAACACCTGCCTGATGGTGGGAAGCAGTGAATGAATTCCTTGTTCTGTTTTGCTTGCATGCAGGGTTTTTGCTTTACCTGTTAAACTGTCTTTACCTCAACCCACGAGTTTTCTCGTTTATGGTTCTCTCCCCCGTCCCACTGCGGGGAGAGTGAGTGGCGGGGTGGTATTTAGCTGCCTGGCGGGGTTAAACCACGACACAGCCCCACCGGATGCACAGTGGGTGATGTACATGCCCAGATCTCGGTTCGTTTTGGTGTGGAAATACAGAAGCTGTAGGAATCGTTCTCACTCCCATATCTGCTGAGCCTTCACGTTCCTGTGTTTGGGGAGGTGAAACTCATCTCTGCACCACTGGAGTGGTGACATTCTCTGCCTTGTGCAGTCCTTCTCCCTTGTACAGCATTGAACTGGGACTGCCATAGAAGAATATCACGGGGAAAGCATGGCTGGCAGCATTTTCTGTCCTGAACAACTAAAGGAAGTATGGATTGACTTTTCCAAATGAAAAACATGGCTCTAAAAATTTCAAGTGTCTCAGTTGGTTTTTTTTGCCGTTTCAATGTGAGCAGTGATAAAGTTGCAACAATTTTTAATAGCGGTCATTACAATATAATCTGAAACAATTTTTGTGATACTGAATAACCAATTGTTGATGTTTTCTGTACAGTCTACCTGGAACAGGAAATTCCCCTTTCCTTACCTGTTTTTAACATAATGTGGATGAATTGTAGAGGCCTTCGGACATCCATGACTGGAGTATTTCCCTCTAACTAGAGCGGGGGCTGAGGCAAAGCAAACCTCTCGTCTGGGAGATCCACACAGCTGTAAATGGCAGGATGGAGCTGGAAGGTAGAGCTAGAACAGGGTCATGTGGTACCATCTGATCTGGGCTTCAAACCATGCTGTTCGTACCAAAAATACTATATGGTGATTCATATTCTCACTTGACTGTAACACAAATTATGTACCCTCGCTTTCAGTAATTTTGATCAAGTGGTGACAGTGGCCTTTGAAGTGAGGACCTGAGATCCCTTGAAAGCCGTGAGAAGCTAGCAGTCCCAAAGCTGAGTTTGGAGCCCTGCACAGCACGGCTCTGAAGGGAGACCTGGAGGTGAGCTTTTGATCAAGTCCTGCGTATCGACATTTTTCTAGGATCATACCTTGCTTTCTAGAATCGTGCATTAAGAATTGTTAGCGGGTTAAATTCTGCCCACACTGCGAGAAGTTGCTCTCTCAGGAGTCATTCACTTCTTCAATTACAATCCAGCTGCAAAATGAAAACATGATTTACACCCGGTTTACTCTCTGTTGATCTGAATGCTAGAGTATGCTTAAAATAAAGCAGTACATTGTAGGTCTAGAAACTAGTTTCAAAATATGCAGAAAATTAATCATAATTTATAAACTAGTTGCAGTTCTTTAAGACTTTTATATGGTATGTTGCTTTATATGGAGGCATGGCTTTTATATGTGACATTGTGGTACACTTAAAAACATTGAACACAACTGATGGAAAGTCATTATAGGATTTTCTAAGGAAAGGCCAAGGCATAAGTGTGTCCTCATCCCAGATTACATATGTTTTGTCCACTGACTTGCTGCTCCTCCTGCTATCGTCTGAGCTTTGGGGAGCTCAGGTACCCGCCTGGCCCAGCCTTGGCGCTCCCCAGCCAGACTCAGGACATGGGACTTGCTGAGCACAAGCAGAGTGGCAGCAAGGTTTGGACGCGTTAAGGAACTTCAGCTGGTCCTAGTGTATCTTGTCCTGATTAAAAAAAAGAAAAATTAATTCACCCATAGCACTTTGGGCAGCTTGACATCCTCGTAAATATAGTCACCTCTCCCCACTCCAGCTCCCCAAATAGCATGTCTTCTGTCAAAATATCACATGAATGAGCGTTTTCAGCCCGAGCCCAAGCCCTGTATTCAAAATAACAGGTTTCACACTGGCCGTCCTGACCCAATTTTAACCCTGGTTGCTATGGCGCTCTGCAGGCCGGGCTGTCGGCGGGGCAGGGTGATGTGGCCGTGGCACACAGGCCTTTTGTTGCTTCTTGGCCTGGGTCCAGCCAGCTTGTCCTCCCCCTCCATCTCCCTCCACCCTGCAGCAGCTGGCAGGAGCCTACATCTGCTGGCCAGGAGCAGCAGCCACGCTGCAGCCTCTGGCGCCTCTTTGGGTGGGTCTCCCGAAAGGAGCCACCCTCTCCCGGGCACCCAAAGCTGTTCCTCTGCGGAACACAGCTCCCATCCTTTGGCTCCATGCCCCTGTGTTGGAAAAGCCTCCAGCATCCTGCTCCCAGGCTTTGAGCAGGCTCCCTCTCCTCTTCCCTCACCAGTTGCTTTCCTGCCGCCCTGTGTCCTGCCATACTCCCTCCAAAAAAGGAACAATTTGCAATACTTTTGAAGGATGAGATTTAAAATACGTCATCTTCCTAGTAACGGGTAGCAAGGAAAGGGACTTTCATGAGCAGGATTTAAGACAAAACTCATTATTTTAAAGGCAGATGTTTTAATTTCTAGTTGATGTTAAATATATCGCAATTGCCTACACACAGCAATATAAGCAGAGGATTTGCAAATTTGAGTTTAATGTTAATTTAGCTGGTAGAGATACTCTGCGGGGTAATCAGTGCATTGCATTTTTCATTCAGTCTTAATGTTACACTTTCCCTTCAACAACATAATCTAAACCACAGACCAGCTGGCTGTGTTGATTAAAATCCTCTTTCTGCTTTTTATTAATCTTCATGGTTCTGCCCTAGAGTTATGAAGTGGTCATGGTCTATCAGGAGGGAAATCTGCTGGGCCAGAATGCAGTATTTACAGATTGAGATTTCTGCCTAAAGCATATTGCTGATTCCTAAAATAAGTTGTGTCCTGAATGCTTTGTCATATCCACAGAGCCTTACATGGGTTTGGAACAAAGCCCTTCAGATTAATTTACTTACAAGTAATTCATTATGCATTTGACTGACACCTTTCCTCGCTGAAAACCTAGATTAAGAGAATGTTATTAGGGGATCGGGGGTGACAGGGGACTTCTGTTGTCAATAGGCCTAATCCTGCCTTTTGGAGATGTAGAGTCATGGAAGTTTTTTGTATGGACCCTCATTGCCTTTACTGTGATGGCAGAGGGGGAACGGTCGGGGTCAGGGTGTTGCTGTAAGGGGGGAGCACTGTTCCAGGAGTCAGAGGTTCCTCGGGATGCACAGCAAAGGGATGGGAAATGTTCTCAAATGGAAGGTGATGTAGCAGTGGGAAGGATGCTCTGATTCCCAAAATCCATCCAAAGGCTGCTTGGGTGCATCCTTGATCTTTTTGCGCTGCAAAGCTCCTTGCACAAGGGCCGTTTGTCCAGACTGGATGAGATTCACCCCAAACAAGTGATGTGCTCTGTGTCTTGTTGCTTTTTTTGTAAATAGCTATTTGATCACGATGCTTTAAATTTTTTTTTTTAACTAATTTGATGTGATGATTAGGCAATCACTTTAGCATGTGTTTTTTCAATTATCTCACATTAACAAAATGAGGCAGTAACTAAGCATAATCTGTCTTTTCGTGATTTCTCACAAGGTTAATTAAGACTGCAGATATTCTTGCTGAGGGGTTTGGATATCTTTGGTTCTAGGGATGGTAAACATGTTTATATCCTGTAATTATACCGCCTAGACTTTGGCCAAAATCTTACTCTCAAGGATAGTACCCACGGAAAATAGTACACAGGTAGAGATCTGCCTGCAGGTCCTTGCTGCTCTCTTCCCTTCCCTCCTGTGCGTTGCTGTTGGGGGCTGTGTCAGCCCGTACATTTGGGGCAGAGAGAGCACGAAATGACGATGGATGCTTATAAATAATACATGCTAAGGCTGCAGAATTTTGCTGCAGGAAGTGAAGTTTGGTCTTAGGCTTTACTCTTTTGTTTCCATAGTTGCACTTAACCACAAACACCCATCTTTACTATTCAAAATGAATTGCCTTTCAAATTCTATGCCATTGCTATCTGGTTTGAGCTCTAGCAAGCGTCTGTAAGACTTGCAGGTTGAACAGTCAGGGCCCCAAAGTTTTCCAGAAGCTTTTCTCTCACTGTAAGGAATGATATGCCTTACCTCGGCGTGTCTCTCACCACTGCAGGGCTATCCAGCCTGCAGCAGAGTAGGCCAGAGACAGGCCATAAAGAGTGAAGTACCTGCAGCGTTAAAACCAGAGCTTCCCATGACACCAAGGAGAAGGAAGCTTCCTATGAGCCAACTCTGCTCTGACTTGCACTGTTGAACACAGGCTCTAACTATTTGGGAATTAGTCTTTTGTGAATGGAGCTGTTTTTCCTCCATCTCCTTGCGGGTGTCTTAAGCCCTTGTAGGGTGCCCTACAGTAAGAACATTGGTTCTGGCTTCCCCTCTTCCCAATTTACATTTGTCAGATTTCCAGACATTGCTAATAGTTTTTGAAGCTCTCATTTCTTCAGACATAGAGTCTTGCACTGGCAGCTTGCTGTGGTAACCTCTTTGCTGGTAGGGTGCTGGTCAGCATTGCTTGGCTGGCTGAAGGTTCAATGGGCACTACACAAAAAAACCAACTCCCAAAGGCTGGGACAGGTTAATTGCCTTGTTTTTCTCCTCATGACTGCACAGTTCTTACTTTGTCTGCACTTTTGCCATCTCAGGCGTTTCCTTTAGTTTCGTGCGCATAGTGGCTGGGCTCCAGCTGCAGAACTGGTCGGCAGCAGCATTCAGTTGATGCTCTTCCCCAGTGTTCCCACCTCGCTCCCCCCTACAGCATCATGGCCGAAGCAGCTCAAATTACCCTCTTGACATATGTCTTATCACTTTCCTTTGTGATCTTCTTGCTCTAAGGTTCAGTCTTTTGACTCGCCTCTTGGTAAATATCATGCCAGCTTCAAAATTTGTGCCCTTCCAGAAATCTTAGAGAAATATTCAGCAGCTTGGGATCTCTCTGCTAGCTTTTGTGTTTCTCTCTCCTTTTGGGCCATTGCTTTTATCCCTGTGCTTTCTCATGCAAATCCTTCTTCCACTACACCATTTCCTACAAATACTAACCTAAATGATCAGAGGCTCAGCCACACCACCAAACATGTATTTCATGAGGTTTCATACTGTAGTGTTGTTTCTTCAATGGGCTTCTTGTGTTCGTGGATGGTCTTACTGCCTTCAGCTGGTGCTCCACATAGCGGAGCATTCCTTGTGGGCCAAGGAAGCAGGCCCCGGGGAGAGCAGACCTCTGGGCGCTTTGTCCACGCACGCTCCTCAGCACAAGGCACGAGCCAAATGCTTCACAAGCAGCAAATACAAAAATGAACAGAACTGCTTGACAAACAGAATGCAAACTCTATGTTTCTGCGTCTCTTTACTGTCCCTTAAGGATTTCTTTTTTCATGAAGTTATGTGGTTAAATGTAGTTTTCAAGACAATAAAGAGTGACCTGAAGGATTGCATTCAATTCATCTGTCTTGGCAAGTTCCCTTGCTTCTGTTCAGACAGCTACCAAGAACCATACACCCTGTGTTTACTTATTTAAACTAAATTAGGTATCATGGTTACACAAATCAAAACAGAAATGGTCTGTGGATACAAGAAGCAGCTGATGTTCTGTTTCTGAAGTAAAATATATAGAGATATTTATTTTTTTAATGCAGAAAGAAGAAAAAAATCTGAACCTGTCAAAGTCAAGCATATTAAAGGAGATGTTTGCAAGAAGAAGATCCATATGCTGTACATAATATATGACTTTCTTCCTCTTCTGTGTCTGCCCTCTGAAAGATGAAAAATTACAAGGGCTGAAACTGAAAGCATCATTAAATGTTAATCTGCTGGGGCTTCCTTAGTGCTAGCGAGGTCAGGCTCTGCGGCAGAACATAGTGACAGATGGAGAGTCCTCTGTGAAATCACTCTGCATTGCCAAACGCCGTCGGTCGACGGGCTGTATGTCACCGTGCATGTGCTGCGGCCGTGCAGCACCGTGAGCTCTGTGCCCAGGGGTGGGAGGGCTCAGAGGGACCCGGCCCCCCGTGCAGGAATACGCCAGTGTGGGCATGTCACGCGGACAGTGAATCAAGAAGGACGGGCTTGAGATTAGGGCCAGTAATGAGCTTTCTGCCTCTGTGAGCGTATCGTAACCTGCAGGCAGGAAAAATGCGGTTTCAGAAATGGTTTGTCTTGGTGTAGCGCTGAGATGGGGGGTTCTCTAAACGCCTCTGAAGGGCACTGTCCCTGCTGAGCCTGGTTCCTGTGTTTTTCATTGCCTTGTATGGAAAAAGACTCAAGCCTTGGAGATTTACCATGTTTGCAAAATTAAGTTGAAAGCTCCTGACTGGCAGCCTTAAGGGCTTTTCCCAGAAACAGGGAAAGCTCTACTGCAGTTGAGACAGAAGAATAGGTTTTGCTTGGTGTCTAGATTTGCCTACTTTTGACCAGGCTCCCTGTGTTATTGTGCTTCTGGCATCATAACTTGCCAGCTAATTTAGTGATGAAGCTGCTGACAGGAAAACAAACCAGTCGAATTCCTCCCTAAAGCTTCGCCATAGCAAAAATGGGAATGATCCCTGAATCAGTGCCTGCCCCGGCTTCTTTTTGCCAAAGTCCTTTGCGGTGGCGGAGCTGAGGCTGTTTCCCAGGGCAGCCAGAGCCAGCATCGCGGACACTGTGGCCTTAGGGCCTGTCTGCTCTCGTTCAGGAGGGAGATAACATGAGCGCTCGTTCAATGTGACCTACCCCAGTGACATTACACGCAGTTGGTCTGCAAGCCATGTCCTCTGCCTCCTCTATGGAAGAGAGCTCCCACTGCATTAGCAGAGAGGGCAAAGAAAGTCTAAAGCTGTAATGTCCCGACTCTGGTGTCCTAAAGCTCTGGTGACTGGTGGTGTCATCGCCTCGGTGCTACATGATGCATTTTCGTGATGGTCTGGATTACAAGTAGTCCTGGTTTCAGCTGGGGTAGAGTTAATTTTCTTTCTAGCCATTGCTCTGTTTCAGATTTGTTACGAAAGGAATGTCAATAATGCATATTGGTTTAGTTGTTGCTAGGCAATGTTTGTACCATTCAAGGACTTTTTTTCAGGTTCCCATAAAAGCTGAGAAGGAACATAAACAGGACTGTGGAATGGCCAGTGGAATATTCTGTACATGCTCGGTATATAAATGGGGGTTGGCCAGGGAGTGGGAATTCGCAGTCACTGCTCAGAAAGGTGCCAACTTCACCAATTCACCGGCTGGTGAGAGTGACTTCTGTCATTATTGTCATTGTTATTTTCCTTTTCTATTATTGTTCTATGAAATTGTCTTTATCTCAGCCCATGAGGGTTTTTTCCCCCTTCCTTTCCCGTCCTTTTCTCCCTGTTCTCCCTACCCTTCAGGGGGGAAAGGAGGAGGACTGTGTGGGCAGCTATGTGGTCCTGGTTGCTGGCTGGGGTTAAACCTTGACACAAATGTAGTTCAAACAACTTGTGAGAGGCACTGTTGCCATCGTTTATTATCTAAAGTTTAGGGTTTTAGCAAAATCCTTGGAAAACAGTGGAGCTTTGCTCAGGCACTGCTGCTTATCAGCCCATTTATTTCAACTGCGTCTAACCTGAGTTGTATGTTTTGCCAGTGTGGACAATTTCCAGAAGTCATTTGCTGGGCTTGATTGCCTTGTGAAGGCCAAGGACGTTTATGGAACCTTAAAGAGAAGCTTTTAAACTGAAGTGTTAGATCAAGAATTGAGTTTTTGTATTTGAGCTCTTGCCTGAGGTGAACTGAACAGCACAAACCTGAAACAAACGGGTTGTGCCTCTTCTCCTATGCATCACAGCAAAGAGGGAAGCAACATAATCTTTGCTTAAGAGAAGGACATTATACTTGCCAACAAAGGTTGTACTTATTTATGCTTTTGAGGCAATTGCAAGCTTTCACTCACAGTGATTGCAAAGAGGCAAATACCCAGAATGTAAAGATAGCTCAGCCCTGAAGGGAATAATGTCTAGTGCAAACCAGTACTGGTGGTGGCGTGCCTTAGAATATGAGTACATCCATGTCAGTTTGGCTGGCAGGCAGCTCAGATGTCCATGAAGTGGGGACAAGATGATACATCGTCAAGCTGAGCTAGGGAGCAGAACCTGAGACTACTGTACCTGAGGTCACCCAAGAGGGCCCTAGCAGAGCAAGGAGCAGAAACTGCATCTTCCAAATTGCAAAACAGCCTCCAAGCCAACAACTTATCTTTACTGTCTCATGGATGTCTCCTAACCCCTCTTCATAAACTCTGCTGTGTGCCTGACTTTTGGTAGGTGGCAAAGAGCCAGCTCACTTAGGCTCACAAGGAGTTTTGTAGTCCAGTAGCGTTTCTCAAAACAGCAGGCATCACGCTGATGATGTGACAGACAGTTTCACGTTGGGTGAAATCTCACTGACTGTGGGATTAAATTTATGTTTTGCCCGAAAGGCTAGTACAAAAACGTGCTTATCTCTGAAGTTCTCCCTTGGCTGTGTGGAGTTGTTTGCTCACCTTCTGGGGAGGGAGGAAAAGTGACCACTGTTGCATGGGGTATCTGGGAGTGCAAACCCAACACAGGATGGCAAGAGAGAGCTAAGGCTGCTTCCCTTATGATTCATCTTGGACTTACAGCATTTCTGGTGACTGTGGAGTTATAAAACTCTGGCACCTGCATGTCTTGTCTTTGCTTCCTCTTCCTACAGGTTTTATTCAGGCGTGTGTCAATTTTCTTCTCTAGGTATGCGCCCAGCTGGATTTTGATAATGCTTCCAGAGGCTTCTGTGCAGTTCTCTCTTCAATTACTGCCTTCCCTCTGGGAAGATTTTACTTTTCAAATTTTGCTGAAATGTCCCACATTTTTTTAACGGTGCTAACAGAGCTCCCTCCCTGGGCTCTGGAGACTCTCAGGACACAGGGTCAGTGCTTTGCTCTGCTTCAGTGTAGCCTTGTCATATTTTGTTTTTTAAAAGCCTCAGTCAACATATCCTGGAATATTAACCCTTTCTCTTCAATAGATAAGCCCCTGGTTTTGGCAACAGATGCAGGAAAATAGCCAGTACGGAGCAAGAAGACCGTGAATTTGCCTTTACTGAATGCTGCATCATGCTGAGCTGCTCTGGTCCAGATGAGGCTCCAGACGTGGGTTAGACATCTCCCTTTTTATGTCTCTGGAGCAAATATTCAGCTCTTTCCATGCTTTCATTTGCAGGGAGCATGCCGCATGTCTCTGCAGGACGATGGCCATTTGTGTAAGAGAGCTTGTGCAATGTGCTGCAAACAGACCACGCGCTGTGCTTCATCCTGGAGGCCTTCCTTTTTTTTTTTTTTTTCTTCTTTAATTGTTTCAGTGGACCTAACTAAACCCCTCAAACAGAAAGCCTGGTGTTTTTGCATGTGCAAGAAATACGCAGTAGCCATTGCAAGTGGGTGATATGGTTGGTTCCTGGAGCTTGGCCATGGCCACCCCGAGACCAAAGTACTGTCATTCGGCTGTGTCCATTATTGACCTGGAGAAGGAGAATTTGACACATTAACTTGGCTTCCTTGGCTTCCGAGTGCTGCAGTGTAGGTCAGTGCCATATGACTGAGCGTTCATCTTCACAGTGCTTTTCAGGGAGAAGTGGGCAAAACAGCTAAGAAGCCCACCCCAAAATGTAAGCGAAGTCTCCACAAGTATTGCTGACGAGTCCTGTGGGGGCATGACTTGAGAGCCCTCACAGCTTGCAAAAGCTCACTTGGCATTTGTATCAAGTGTTGGGGAAAGAGGAACAGCCCTCTTGACTCCTCAGGAGATGTCAGAAGACATCTGCCACAGGGTAGTGGTGGTTCTTATCAAGGTTTGCCCGCTGGAGGAGGAAATAATGCGGCTTAGTTACCTTAGGCGCAAGCTAGATGGTGCTAGAGCATACTAGTGAAATGATGTTCACCTATTAAATTAAAATATGATGGTCACAAGAAAGCATAATAAGCAAAACTCGTAAGAGTTAGAGACTTTTTAACACCTGTTTTTGCTTTTTCTTCCTTTTTACTTTTGTTCTGGCTGTGTAAAAGTAGTTTCTACTTCCCTGATCCTCCCAAAATGCTCTGTCAAATGTATTAACTTATGGAAACCTCTCTTTGATATTCTTATATGGAACAGATTAATAAGGCGACCCTGCTCTGTGATTTGAAGTAAGTTTTTTCTCTCTCCTTCACTTCTCTGTTTGCATTACATTGGAAGAGCAGTCAGACATTCCCCAGTGCCAAAGAGCAGCACTGCTCGATGTGGAGCTTACAAAGAAAGATGTGCGTTGACGGAGTAAGTGTTCAAAAGCATTTGTGGGACCAAAGGGCATAATTCCCACTGAAAACCGGTGGGAGCTGTACTTCAGAGTTTCCTATGCCACAGAGCTTCCCCTGGCCTGTTTTCCTGGCCGCATAAAGCACCTTGTTCTTTAGAAATGGATCGCACTGCGACACATATGTATTATTGAGTGTAGCAAAAGGAGTGAAACTGGAAAAGCTGAATATGTTCAATGCATTTAAATATGCCTGGAGGTTAATAATTTAATTGGCAGAGCGCCCTAGATTTCTGGCTAATGGGCCTGTTCTCATGATCTCCTGTCGCGTCTGACATACTGGCCCGCTGCTGTTCAGATGCAGTTGTTCATCTGGTGATCCGAGCTGTGCCGCTCCATCTCTCACACCCTTTCAGTGAGAGTGTCGGAGCCAGAGTGATGCTGAAATACTCAGCCAAAGATCTGTGCTTTTGTCTGAGGCTTGAGGACATGCTGGAAGCCTTCTTTTTTTGCAGTGTGTAATGTGATCAGTGGGCACAGTGGAAAACTGCTGCGATAAGCGGAGGGAATGGCGCTTGTGCAGCACTGGTGCTGCTCTGCGAGGCGTACACATGGGAATATAGGTCAGTGAAACATCCAGAGGGGCTGCACAGCTGCAAAGGGCACATTTATGCGCGCAGGGTGCAGACGGCGGGCTTGAGCTCTCCAGGCTGCTGCTGAGCAGCTTGATGTGCGCCTGGGGAATGACGTGCCAGCACACAGCGGGAGACCCTAGTCCTCAGAAATGGCTATGGCACTTTGGTCCAGAGCTGCTTGCAGGCTGGCATGGCTATTTTGCCTCTGAAATGGGGTGTCTGTGGCACAGGGCCGCAAAATATGTGGACTACCTGGGACCCATGACTCCCCGGGAGTCCCAGCAGAAGTACGGTGCCCGGTTCTCGGAGCTGCGTTGTGCTTGGTCACTGCAAACATGAGCAAGGTGAGGCTTGGTGGCTGAAGCAGGTATCTCCTCTGTTTTCCAGCTGTATCGACTGATCTAAAAAACATGGGGTTTGGACCCACAAGCCTTTTTTCAGGCCTGAAGCAGTAGCAGCCAGTTTTGCTCTTAAGCAACCCAAAATTGTGCAGCTTCACTTTCATCAGCTGGTGGAATGTTTGCAGCTTTGTTCTTTGTGGTCTCTCCAGTTTCTTGGTCCCCTCCTGCTTACATCTGTGTGCAGCATCTTGTAAAAATTCTCCATTTAAATTATTGCCATGGTAATTCCAATCTGTTTTTAAGGTCTTAGGAGAATTAAAAGACTCACTCTTTGGGTTTTTTTTATAATTTAATGAATTTTGTCACAGACTTGCTAGGAAGTTTCTTTTCAACCAATGGTGGACAGGGCCTATGGAAAGGTCCTACTGAAATATCAAGCCACTGGACATTTTGTCCTGGCTTCCCTGTGTGTGGGAGGCAGACACAGCTCAGCTGGAAGTTTGACAGCCTTTCAAGAGTGTTGGAGGGTTTTGGGTTGAACCAGCTGCCATTACAATCACCTGGGGACAGCAGCTTGGTGGAGGAAGACTTTTATATCCTTCTTTGTTATTCTGTCAAGGAATTGCTGTGGGGTCCTGAGCAGGAGTTCTCATTAACAAAGAACTGAGATCTCTGAACATCTCGGGCTGCTGCCTACAGCTTTCTTCATGGTCCTCTCCTAAGACCGACAAACTTCCCAGACTTCCAGTGAACACTTTATTTCCCTTGATTCTCTCTACCAGCTGTCTTACCCTTAAAATTTGCCTGCAGGGAAGGACTAGAGGCTTGCTTGTGAAAAATAATTAAAAAAAAGGCTTAAGACTTCATGAGACATTTGCTGCCAACATGAAGGCTGCCAAAGCTTGTTGTGCTGTGACTGAAGAAAACATATTTTTCAGAGGAGTTACTTTGACTAGCTCTCGTTTCCTAGGCACAGGGGGCCCTTCCAGGGTTCCCAAGCACCCTCTTCCCTAACTCAATAATGAATATTTTCTGCACTCAATTTCCCCACCCATAACCAGGTATTAGTTTCTTTGGATCCTTCATACATTGGCTTTCACCAGCGATGAGCGTACTGCTCTCATACTGACTTCAGTTTCTCTCAATAAGAGAGGCATTAAACACCAGCCCTCCACCCCATACATTGAGAAAGTATGCTAGCATCGACAACAGGCTGGCTGATACCCATAATAATATTTTAACTGGACTGCAGTGAAAGTTTCCCCTGGTCTTTGGCTGTCTGTAAGTTGGCAATAATTTTTAGTTTTGCGGTAGAAGAGTGGAGGTTGAGGAAAAAACTCACAAATTTAAGGGAAGATGGGATTCTCTTCTTGCCACTTAGTCCACCGTGTTTGATGTCTTCAGCTACGCACTGCTTGGAAATCAATCAAGGATGTTACTACAGATGTCTGACTCGTCATTCAGCTTGGAACGGAAGATTTGGGCAGTGCTAAGCTTGAAGTCAGCTGGTGGTAGCTGTTGACCCAAGTTCTGTGATCACACCCCAGGGCTCATTGAGCGTGCAGCGATTGTTGGGTATCGTTGTCCAAGCAGATGTTTGGCTGGCGAACTTGCCTTAGTCTGCAGTTCTGTCCCCTGTGAAAAAAATTGAAAACGCAGGATGCAGGGTATTCCTGGAGGAGAAATTGAGGCTGTGGGGAGAAGAGTTGGCTGATTGCGGCAGCCAAATGTTCCCACTTGGAATTCAGCGTGTGCCTCTGTCCATCTCAGAGTGAAGCTGCAAAGTTGGGTGCGCTGGCAGCCCTTCCGAGTTTGCTGCCTGGTCTGGTTTACAAGATGAGCTCTGTAAAACCTATTCCATATGTTTATTTTACCAGAAATCCTATTGGCTTGTGATACCACAACTGAGCGTGTTCGTGGATACTTGATCCCTGTCAGGATAAGACAAAGATTTTCTCAACAAGTAATGTTAAGTTAGATGTTAGTTCTGCCTCAGCCTGGATTATATATGTGCTGACAAAAATAAATTTGGTGTTTTTTCCTGCTGTGAACAACGCAAGATATTCCTTAGGAGATTCTAAGATTGTTCTTACCTAGTAATTAAATATTAATCGTGTTTTTGCCAAAAGCAGTATGTTTGGCTCCCAAGGGGGGAGATCTCTCAGTGTTTGTCCCTCCTCCTCCTCCCAGTTGCGTTTGCCGTGTCTGCCGTTCAGTCCCAGACTCTGCAAACTGATACCTTCATCTGCTGTGCATGAAAATCCCTGCTCCGCATCCTGACAGGAGTCATTTCGTTTTGTTCCCCTGGCGTCCAGAGGAGGTTTTCCTCCCCAGGAATTACACGCTTTTCCTGCCAGGAGCTGCAGATGCTCAGTGTGGCTGGCACGGGGCCATTGCTCTGTACCTGCCCGCTGCCAAGCGGGGATGCCGCAGCTCAGATCAAAGGTCTCTGGGCAGGAGGGCCCAGAGAGCTCCTGCTTCTCATCCATCCTGAGGGGTTTGCTGGCAGGGTCACCTTGGGTAAATGGCTTCTGTCCTCCTGACAGCCTGCCTGGAAAACTGTATGCGTGTGGCAGAGCAGGGAAACCTGCAAGGTTTAGAAAAGGATAGTACATAATGCAGTGTGCAGATGTTTTATGTATATTTGTATATATAGTATTTTATCAACATCAATGATTGCGGATATTTGTCCTTTTGTGAAATCAATCCCTTATGTATCCTGTCAGGGATTCCGACATTGTGTTTATCTAGTCAGGGGTTGAGTCCTTTCTTTGTTCTCCCCAAACCCAAATCCTTTAGTGTTATTCAGAAAGAAAATGCATTGATCTTATATATCCACCCTTTTGGCGCTGGAGTGCCATGTTGCTATTATTTTTTTGTTTCTAGAAATGCTCATGAAAGCTATGTACTTTTCCAGGAAGGTGGAGAGCTGTCTCACTGGCTTTCAATGCCATCACCATCATCAAAACAATGATGTGCAGTACTGCCAGTTTCAGGATGCCTTTCTTTGTACAAAAGGGTAGTGCTCAAAAGCATAAATGCATTAAGCTCTACAAAACCTTTTGTACAAGAAGTTAATTTTATGGGTGAATTAACTACCACGAAAAAAACCAAACAACAGAACAAGTGACAAAATCCAGCCACCTTTCCTGTCTCTTGCTCAGGCTACCACATAAATCTGTCCTGGTGGCAAATCTTTAAAATGAACCATGAGTTCACTTTTAGCTAAGGACAAACTATGACAATACAGTCTATTGGAATTAAGTTTTCTTTTGGATTTTTTTTTTGTGGTTTGTTTGTTTTCCTTTCTGGAACTGTATTCTGTGCTATAGGGCTTTCCAATTTGATGTACAAAACTCTGTTCCAGCCAAGAGCCAAACATATATTATATATATGTATGAGTGCTTATTTCTGTTAGAATTAATTATTTTTACATTTAAAAATGCACATAAACATTGGTAGATATGAAACGTTTAGAGCTTGTAGGGGTGAAAAATGTGATGGTGCTACTTTAGCTTTATGACAGCTTTGTCCTTTGCATGGCTCAAGGACTTATTTTGCTATGAAAATTACATGCATATCCTTGGAGAAACCTCTTCTTTTTCCTTTCTTTTTTGTTTTCTTTTGCAAACATAATCTACACCATGGTAATAAAAAATAAGCTTCGGTAGAGTTTTGCCAAGAAGAATATTAGGATGCTTTCCCATTCTTCTTGTGCTCATCTTAGAGGGCTCGGGGGGGATTTGGTTTGGTTCTGGTTGCCACAGACATGTGCATTGCAGATGCCAGAAGGACCTTTGGGAGACTCAAACCCTCTCCTGTCAGAGCTACTGATAGTGACGACTGCATGCGATTTTGAGAAGGCATTCACTAATTCCTTTTATGCTTATGACATGAGTTTGTGAAAACACCCCAAAATGGTGGTTTCCAGTGCTCCAACCAGTGACCAGTGTGAAAGAATAAAGCTTTATCCTGAGTCAAATTGTCTATAGCATGTGCCAGTGTTCAGAGTCATGACCCCATACCAGATCATTTCAGTATGAAGCTTGTTGCAAGGAAAAGCTTCTGTGATCCATTCCGAAAGATCAAAGGCCTCCAAGTTGTGCACATGTTTCACAGTCAGCGGTAATTGGTTTTATGTTGAGCTTCACTGTGAGATTGGGTTTGGATTTTGTCCATCTGAAGTAACATAGCAGTTAAGATTTACCTAGTTTATAGTGTTAAGAATTGTATTAGAAGTAATTTGCCTAACGACTGATCTGAACCATTTCCTTCAGCCACTCTTCTGAGGCACGTCTGCTGAAAGCAGAGGTGCTGCCTTCACTTTCCCAATGACAGGCTCCACATCTTACTCTCTAGCTTGGATAAACCTCCTTGTACTAAGTAGGGCATTCAACTTCTTTGTGTGCCTTTAAAAATGGAAGTAACATAACAATATTGGGACTTTCCTAGCTGTGTTTGGTGTTCACTTTGGATATTCGAGCAGCCTGCTCTCTTCCTCTCCCACCTGCAGACCATCAGAGCCTTCTTCAGTCCTTCTCCTCAACCTCTTCCTGGTTTCCTCTGGCTCTCAAGAGCTATCGACAGTGCTCCCCTCCCAGTACCTTGATGGGCAATAGCAGAAGCCAGGTAAGCTGCAGCTAGTTTGACTTTGTGCATTTGCTCCTATTTTGTGCCCTCCAAGTTGTGCTTGGGTCAGCTGCCTCCTTTGCTTTGTCCCTGAGGTGTCACTGCTGGTCCTCCCTGTACTTATGCACTGGATTTCATTTAAGTGCATAAGGCCAAAGTGCATGTAGGAGTGGAGCCTGGGGCTGATCTGCACTCAGTCCAGCTGGAGAGTCAGTGCTGTTTACGAAAGTATGGTCATTTTCTGGTGGATGAAGAGACAGAAGTTGAAGGGTGGTTGATAAGATCCCCACTGGTCAATGTCAATACCCTGGCGAGCACATTGGCAGTGGAGCATAACCACATCCTTAGTGGCTTCCCTTCGAGTCAGCCATGAATGTGTAAGGATAAAGCCAGGACTCGGTTTACCAGTAAGCCTGGTTCCTGCAACGCAGCTGAAGATTTTTTTGGTGGGGACTGGGAGTTGGATTCAAGCATTACCAGATGTGGTCTCAACACAAAAAACACTCAGCCTCATGCGTGCCTCCTGTGCACGTATGAAAGGTGGGCTCCCCCAGGTGAATATGGAAGGGTTTTGAGGGGTCATGTAGGGAGTATGTGAGCTCCTGGTGAGGAGAATCTGTGGTAAGTGGTTTTTCTTTAGCAACACAACCAGCTGCAGTAAGTGGGGGCAAGATGCTTGTCTTGGTTCTGTGGAAAGACAGTTGCCTACCCCAGGTGTGAGCACCACGACAGCTGTCTGCCTGCTTCTGCATGTGCAGGTGGATTGTTTCCACTGTCTCTAGTTTTTGCCTGTATTGTACCTAGGTGAGGATGAGGAGAAGGAAAAGTCAAGGCTCTCCATGTTGATTAGGTTTTGGCAGTGGGTTTCTCCAGTGAGAGAGCATTATTGATGCAATGGGGCAGAGGTAGCAGGAGGGATGGGAGCTACCTGCTCCTGGCTGGTTTCCTGCCTCTTAGAATAAATCTTCGGCTTTCATTTTTTTCTGCATCCTTCATCATGCTGACATTGATGTCAGTCTGCACCGACTTGTTTTCTCACAGCAAACACAAACAGCACTTGACGTGCATATTGCCTTTTTCACAGCCCATATGGTCTTCTCAGGTTCCTCAGGTGCTTGGCAGAAAAGGGTTATTCATCAGCAGCTTAATTCATGGCTCCCCGGGGAGTCAAGGATGCTCCTCAAGGAGGGAGAGCAGCTAATCCCAAGACTAGCACTAGCCCCCGTCTAGGATGGTCTGATAATTGGCAATGTGGAACATGGGAATAATTTAAGAAAGGAATGAACCACCCTGAGGAAGGAAAGATTCTGAAGTTACTGTAATCATGTGTCAAACACCTGTGTGCCCCCGAGGGATCCCAGCTGGATCTTCCACAGTAGCTGGGGCCCTAGACTTTTACTGCCTGAACATGAAGTTGGAGCTGATTGTCCAGAGGAAAAGGCAATAAAGTGCAAAAGCTTCAAAGGCTTCAGCTACTGTTACCTTCTGCCGGGGGTCAACCTCCTTAAAAGTAAGACTCTCTGGATAAATGAGCCTAGGAGGCACAGGAATTTCTGCCAGCAGAGAAGGGCTGGGCAATCAGTCACATTAATTTGGGCTAAGTGAAGCATGAATGAGGCCTTTACCATTCATTCAATGTTAATCATATTGTTAGCTAGAATAACAAAACTGACTCTGTAGAAATCCTGTCTAATTTCCTTTTGTTGTAAAGTTAATCCAACCATGTTGTTATTGCGTAGAAGTTCTGTCTTCCTAAAAGATCTTTGACATTGGCTTAACATCTCTTTCATAAGCTTAATTCTCCTGATTGAATACTGTTTTGGTATTTAGCAGGGATAACCACTCCATATATTTTGTGAAAATAAACTTGTAATCATCTGTATACCCTTGAAAAGGGAGACTACCAATCACACGGCTGAGCAGAGTAGGATAAGTCTGAAATAATAGGGATGAATCAGATGAGAAATAATAATATAAATAGTGATGTAGACATTGTCCAAAAGCTAAAATAGCATGAGAAATATTTAGGTGTATCTTCTCTGAGAGACAGACACGTGTGTTTATACTCATTTTGTGGGTAATAGAAAACAAGACTTGCAAATGACATCTTAATCACTGTTATTTAAGGCATATTTTGGCTCAGTAAAGAATTAGATCAAATATACTACCTAAACCTTTGCTAATGATGGTTCTTCCTTAATATATCCTTAAAATAAAAAACCAAAGAAAAGGTTTGGGTCCATTAATCCAAACCTATGACAAACTCAGCCTCTGATGCTGAGATAATCAAATGAGTAGAAAAATAAAATGAAATCCTGTTTTCAGGTCTGCCTTTTGAGCGTGCGTTGTGCCCTCCACTTAAAATATTGCCTCCAGGTATCCTCACATGCTTTATACACAAAAGCATAAAAATATGTATAGACAGACACACAGTTAAGTTGCTGGCAGCCAATGTGTTTAACTCTCAGCCAAATGCGCTTGTGTGGTGCTTGTCCTTAGTGAACCTTCCTCTAGTATTTCTTTTGTGTTTCAAGATCATGTAATGTTGAGTTTTCATTGCAAAAGCAATCACACAGAATCAAACAGAATCATAGGGTTGGAAGGGACCTTAATAGATCATCTAGTCCAACCCCCTGCCAGAGCAGGGCCACCTTAGAGCAGGTTACGCAGGAACGCGTCCAGGCGGGTTTTGAATGTCTCCAGAGACGGAGATTCCACCACCTCCCTGGGCAGCTTGTTCCAGTGCTCTGCCACCCTCAAGGTAAAGAAGTTCCTCCTCATGTTTAGGTGGAACTTCCTATGCTCAAGTTTGTGNGGGGTCCCATTGAGTCGGTTGCTTGGTTTAGTGTGGAGAATGGTACGGGTTTTCCTTTACATCCAAAGTCTCAGTATAACCGTCTTCTCCAATATCATCTGAATCTACCTCAATGTGCTTAAGTGGGTGTAAGAGCGCCCTGCCCCGGGAGGGCTGGGTCTGCCCTTTCCACCCTCGTGCTCCCATCTCCTCCCTGTGCTGGTGTCCATAGCTGCAGTACTGTGCCGCTGTGCGATACACTGTGTTCAGCTTGAGGAACTCACCAAAACCTAACACAGAAAATGAACAAGGGGAGGTTAATACCTGGTCAGACCCCTGGGCGGATCTGACACCCCGTGTGGCAGCAGCATCCCCAGCCCCGACCCAAGAGCAGCCGTGGCAATGCGTAGCCAGGGACTATCTCGTGTCTTTCAGCCACAACATGATCTTGCACTGGCTTAAGTTGCCTGTAAGGCCTTTCCTTAGCCCACATGACTGAATTTATAGACAAAAGGGAAAATTTAGTAGAATTTTTAAATTATGCCTTTAAAGAAAAATCCCACTGTCTAAACCTGGGAAGCAAATAAAAAGAATAAACCTTTCATTTTTAAAATTCCTTTATTTTAAAGCTGGTTCCATAACTTTTTGTCCGGCTGACCTGTAATGTCCAAGGCCTTGGGCTCAGTAGCTTTATGGGTGAAGCGCCCTCTTGGAGTTACCTTCCAGTTAAGTGGCAGATCAAAGTAGTGATTTTCCTTTTCATATCTACAGCTGCTCTTTTAGTCCTGCTAATTGTCTTAATTCAGTGAACTTCAGCAGAGGTCCTAGCAGTGCTCTTCTCTCGTCATGTTTTATGATGGGCCATCAGACAGAGACAAGGTTGTACCTCACGCTTTTGCACCTCTAAGGCGTAGACTCCTGTCGGATGTTGTTCTGGCAAGAGAGGAAGAAATTCACCATTTGATTTTATCTTCTTGTAGACAGCAGGACCAGAATGCCCCCAAATTCAAAGACTTAGGTCTCTGTCAAAAGCTGCTGGTGCCTGAAAGTGTCGTGGGACTTTCATGCCATGTGGCGTGCCAGGCTTAAAGCTCTTTGCCCCAGCGCCTCCAAATACACATTGTGTGTTGCTCCAGACATCACTTGCTCTAAGAGTGTAAACCATCCATGTGATGCTCAGCGTGACCAACACAATTCTTTTTCCTGTTAACTAACTGAAGCCAAAGAAAGTTAGAAAATACGTTGCAAGCCCACCTGTTGTAAGGTGCCATCCTGCAGTATCATGGCCAGGAGTGGTTTCCAAACCTTCCTGATTGTAGTGGATTTCTGGGCATGACTGAGGTGCCAGCTCCACTCTGAAAGGAAGTGTTGATTTTTTAATCCTGGGCAGAAGGTGGCACCAGGACAGAACACCCCAAAGTCCAGCACCTCTGAAAGCTGGGGAAGCTGGGCTACATTTTAGCTCACAGCAACCCTGAAGACTCGTTGCTTGGAGGTTCTGGTTACCAGCAGCACAAAGCAGTTGTCTCTTTGCCCGCAGAGGCCTAGGTGGAGTTATAGGGGGACATAAATCGCTGCTGGGGAACTGCTTTCCCTTTTGTTCTCTCTTGGCTTCATGTGTCGGAAAATAATTAGTAAGCATCTGTGAGGGGTTCTCAATGATGGGTTGTCGTCATGTTTTATGGGTATAGGAACTGCCTTCCAGGATAACCCCTGGTCCACACCTAAGCATCTTATGTCCAATACTGGCCAATGTCGCTGTGAAAAATGCCCATAAGCTCTATAATAGCACATTGCACATGCCTTCCCTTGACCTGATGCCTGATGCCTGAGTACCAATAAAACTTTTATCTCTGTCTTCAGTGTGTTAAGGAAAATGAGAACATTTTTGCAGGCTGCATTTTAGGGAAAGTGGCCTAAGTATTCTCTAACTCTCCCAAGTTTTCTGTGAGCTACAAAATATGACATATTTATAAACAGGTTTCAGTTGCACTGCTAACAGACTGAGGCTGACAGCCAGCATTTTGTGGGGAAAGACTTTCAACTCTATAGTGCTTTTAAAAGATGTTGTCCATCTACATCTGTTATTAGGCTTATTGCTTGGAATGTGGTCCTCAGTACTCGCAGTGTCCTTCATGCATGGCTGGGGGGCAGTTTCTGACTGGGTGGACAGAGGGTTTGTCCATCCTCATCCTCAGATGTGCCTGGTGGGACCACAGCCCTGGCCTTCATGAAAGGGAAAGGCGTGAGTTGTGCCATGCAGGTGGTCTCCAGCCCATCAGCCAAGTCATGACTCCCCTTCAACCACCTCAAATTGTCCATCAGCTGCTTTAGCAGACAAACGTAAGTCTGAGGTCAGATGGCTATCAGATCTTGTGTGCTGGGATTATGCCTGAAGTGCCACATCTTTCATTATCCTTTGCTGGCATCGCGTTTACCTGCTTGTGTTTCAGAGATGGTTTTAATTTGCTATTTCAAAGTCTCAGAAGTGAGACAGTCTTAGCTGCCATACCCTTGCCATGGTTGTGATTTCTTACTCCTGCTCTCCTGTGGGACTTCAGATTTCTTTCTTTTTTTTTCATTTTTAAAGATGGAATCTGGTAGCTGGACTTGTTTGGTTTTACTCCTCAGTACACAGAGTAAGATATCCCATCGGGAATGAATTTTCTGTAGTGACAGTTGGGGGAATGTTTTTCACCTTTGGTGAGATCGTGGCCAAATGAAGGCCAGCACAGATCGCCAGCTTCACTCTTCACACTATACTGGAGTGGTTTCATGAGACAGCTTTCCCTCCTTTGTCCCTTGGGATAAATCTGACCTCTTCAGACTCATTCGCATCTTACAAGAAGTTGGGGACAGAACCTGTCATCTAGAAATTTCGTTACGAAAATATAGTTGGGGCTTTGGCTATTTTGTTTGACAGGGCTGTTAATAGATGGAACTGAATGTCCTAAGGTCTTTTGGTTTTGATTGAATGGGACAATGGTATAAGGTTAATTAAGTGCCAATTGATTTTTGTAAGCAATATTGGAGAACAGGAATTATGGAACAAAGTAAGTTGCAAAGTTATCAACCTTCAAATGTTTTTAATCAAGTGGCTTTTATTAATCTACCATTGTGGCATTGTATCTAAACATGTATTGTGGTTGCTAAATTCTAATTAAGTAATGATTGATTACTTAAAATAGAAGAGGGGAAAAAAATCTCCTCCAATAATGTCTTACTCAAAGCACAGATTTCTGCTGCCCTCCCTGCGCCCCCACCAGCCCTGGTCCCCTCTGATATCAGTAACATTTTCTGTGGAGAGAAAGACCACTTCTCACTGAGAGGTAATTAAGCAGTAAATTAGCATTGGTCACACGAACAGTGAAAACGCTGGAGCGCTTTGCCGTTGCATGCAGTGAAAGCTGCTCCTGGCTGGTGGCCGAGGGTGCTTGCAGCTCGGCCAGCCCAGGCCGGGGTGGATGCTTGGGGTGTGGGTACAAGATGGGGACCCCCTCCCTGGCTGCATCCACCCCACTGGGTCACCCCGCTCCTTCCAGGACTGTGACAAGGACGCGCTTCAGTGGTGAGGAGCGTGGCAAACTCAGGGCTGACTTGGCGTGGATGGAAAAGCAGTGGATGCTGGTGATGTGTCCTGCTGGTTCTGGTACGTCTGTTGACGTGTCCTTATTCTTCAGGCAAGTTAACAGTTAACTTCTAGGTTTTCTTCTCATTGGTGTATTATGGCAAGAATATGAGGGGTATACTGTGTCAGATACATTGTAAACAGAAATAAAGAAGTGTGTTGTATCAGTAAGGAAGATATCAGGTGATTCGGGGATGTCCAGCAGCAGAATCTGGGAGAGGCAGAGCATGAGAGGCCAATGAATGGACTTTCCCATAGATGGGTTAGGAGTAAGGTTGGTGCCCCTCTAAATTTTCACCCATAGCTGTTACAATCATGGGACACAGGGTCACAGATGTTATTCTGCGTATTATTCAAGCACCAGCCAAGGGAACCCCTTGCAAAAGCTGGTATTGCAGAAGTGCTCTGCTGCTCCCTATTTTGGCAGTGAGACCAGGTATAAGCAAAGGAGGCATTTTTTCATGGTCTGAAAGCCACAGCCTTTCCAGATAGACAAGAACATGCAGAGATGAGAGAGTATGCAGGAGCAGATGCTGCACTTGTGTCCCTGTAAGGCGTCCCTGAATAAGGAAATTCAGCTTCCAGCACTGTTGGTTCAGCACTTTGCCTGCTTCAAACACAATGGCAGGTGTTGTTTTGAGTTAATGGCAAAGTAGTCATCATCGAAATTACACTTACAATATGATGAGCTTTAGTGTTTACCAAGAGTTATGCATCTTCAGTATGCTTATTGTTTTTTAATCTGCAAGGCTGTATCCCCCAGCAGGAAAGTTGACATTGAACTGCTTTCTGGATTCTCTCAAGCACCGTAAGACACAATTATCTTTACTCAAGCTATCTGCAGATAAAGTAGAAAATGAATTACTCTCAGATATTATCCTTTAAGAGGCTTTTTAAGAGAGAAGAAAACAAGTTGTAAGCCGTGCAAGGAAAGGTAATTGTCTCTTGTGGGGTGGGAGTATCTTACAGTCTTGTAAAAGCACTGAAATAGCTCCTGTAACCTAAAAATCCCAGTGAAGACAATTTTTCTTATCCTACTGTAGTTTATGAGGCCCAGCCTGTATGTTGTTTGGTTGAGCTTTGCCTCAGTGGTATTCAGGTAAACACCACATTGATCAGGGCAATGTTTCCATCAGGCTTTGCACTCAGGGAGGATTTGTTTCCCCACGAGGATGCTCCTTCGCCTCGCTGAGGCTTTGTCACCCAAAGTCAATGCTTCAAGGCTTGAAGCAATTCCAGTCTCTGTCCCTCAGCTGTTACCATGTCCCGGCTCTCCCAAGGGGAAGGGCTCCTCAGGACACAGCTGTGTCCTTTCCATGAGCCCAGTGGGAACAGTCTCCATCGGATAGAGTGGTTCTGACACCTTGAATGTCTTGTGGGCAGACCTTGTCTCAAATAAAGGAGGTAGATAGTAGGCAAAGCAAACAGACTTTCTTGTGACCTTTTTTCTCCTAATCAAGAGGGAAAGAAGATAATTGGTTTTGAAACTGGCACTCTTCAGCGGATCAGCACTTCCACCTTCTGCAGGTGAGCCATGAAGTTATTTGCTCTATGTATTAATTATCTAGAAAAGGGATGGAAAAAAAAATTAGATCCGTAGTCCGCAAATGACATCAAATATTTAAGTTAGGAAAGAAAAAAAGAAAATACGCAAATGTACAATTCATTATTCATTGGCAGTTGTTATTTCTCCTTAGAGCGGGCAGATTGGGAAGAGCAATTAACTAACGGTCTCACATTTTGGTGTGTGTGAGGGGGAACACAAGTCATTTGGGTTAGAGCACACAGTGGAGGCAAAAGGTACTTCTGCCCCTCCTGGGTGATGAATGAGAACATGCCCCGAGCGTGCCTCCTGCTGATAGACAAAATTCACAGCCGCTATGTGCCTCAGGGTGGCCTGGCCCTCGCTGGGTGTCAGGACCCAGCCTGGTGTGGCACCGAGCAGCTGTGTCCCCACTGAGGTGACGAGGTCTGGGATCAGTGCTGGCGCTGGTGAGCTGGCCAAGACCTTCAAGAGCCGCTGACAAGGAGTGATTTGAGCGATGGATTTACCCCAGGGGACGCTGGATTAATTTGCAGGCGGGACAGAGGGAAAAAGCTAGATGCGACTGTTGACAGATCGCAGAAAACCTCTAGCCGATGTACTGAGTGATTTAAAAACAACCACCCAAGTGCCAGATTGTGTAAGGGACAGAATGGGGAAAAAAAATAATCACATGGGATTATTATTTTTCCTTTTGAGGAATTTGCTGTCCACCTTAACCAGAAAAGCAGCTCCCTGTTCTGTTTGCCTGTTGTTTGCCAGAGCAGAGAGTGCTCTGAACTGGGCAATAAAAATTAATGAGAGCAGGAAAAGATCTCCGGGAAATATAACAGAAAAAAAAAAAAAAGATTTTTTTTTCATTTAGAGAGGAGATGAATGCAGAGACATGGTGGAAGGATTAACAATAACAAACAGTACAGAGAAAGCAAATTGACCCAACTGAATTTCCTTCTAGTTATGAGCATAAGAGGGAATTTTGTAAAATGAATGCATCAATGTAAAATGAGCAACTGAAAAGAAAGTGTTAGCAATGTTACTGAAAGGAACAAACCCAGTGTATTTCAAAAGCTCTACATATCCTAAATCATCCAATTATACAACCTTTGCAGTAATCATATGGCCATCACAGTATTACCATTTTACAAAATATCACATTAAAATGCAGAATTTTTGTTATGAAATTGGTTTCGGTAAAGAGTATGGTGGTTTTAAAGCCAGAATAATCTTAATGTTCAACATCTCCTCTTCAAATATGTAATTGTGCATTTATTTGATAGCCAGCTAGGGGTTAGCGCGTTGCAGATTTTTTTTGTCCTGCCTTATAGGTGAAAAGAAATAAAACATGGCAGAGAGATTTTATGTTGAGATGTGGATGAAGCCCGACACTCACTTCTCAAGAAACAAAGGGTCTTTGTGCCAGGGGCTGTGGGGCACCCCAGCGATCTGCCCAGGCAATGCCGGGGGGTAGGGTACGGTCCCTGTGTTTCTGTGGCTGATAAGCAGTGGCTAATTCTTGATACTGCCAGAAGTCGTCATTTTGAACTTTGCAGTCATAGGCAATAAGCAGCAATACACAGCATCTCTGGATGGGGCTCTACAGAAAATAGACCTTATGTGTTTTGGAAGTTGGGGGCTTTTTTTGCTCTTCTGCCTTGTCATCTGGTATCTGCTCTGGGCTTACGCCCACCTTCTCTTTTTTGATGGAAATACCCAGAGATTGTAGTAACTCTGAAGTTTCATGGTGTGGGAAAGCTATTTCCTAGCCAGAGTAATCTCAACCACAGCACCCTCGGAGGAATTGATGAGGTGAGGTGAGCTTTAAAATATAGAAAGCATATTTGTTTTATTAGTGTTTTATTAGCACTTCTTTTTCTATCCAGATATTCAGGGACCACAGCAAGATACCCCACCAAAAGCCATCAGACAGACACTGGAAAGTTTTAATCCTTTTTTCTCTTTTCATTGTTGTTTAGCAGCTGCCACAGGTCAGACCCGCCTTATTTTTCTCCTAATTTGCAGTCCTTAGTGTACAAAATCCACAGCCATGGCTGGGCCCACTGGGTCACCGCTGAAGCTCTACTCCCAAACAACTTTTTTTGGCAACAAGCGAGTTATCCACCGTTTGATAACACATCACAGGTCCAAGAGTGGTATCAATGCAAAGGGTACATAGGTTTTTTTCTCCTTAGGTTTGTGTCTTCATTTCTTGGTTTTAAATATGTTTGTCTGTAAGGCTTTAATTAAAATATTAGTGAAAGCACTCCTGTTCCTTCTATGGGCTCAAAAATCCCTGGATGAGCGACTGCCCTGTCCAGTGGGCAGCAGGGACATGTCCTCTCAGCCCATCTTTTCTGTGGTTTCTGAGGCTGCATGGGTCACTTAGGAACAGTACAAAACTGCCTGCATCCTGATCTGATTTAAATTATTATGTTGCCTAGAGAAACGACATTCAGATCAAACATCTTTTACAGAAAATAATCCCATATGTCGCAAATTCCAAACAAAGCTGGATTTGCCTGGGACATAATGACACCAGCCTGTTGTGCTCTTCCGCAACAGCCTGTAATTATTTCTCTCCTCAAACTGTGCATACATCGTTGAGGAGGCTGATACATAAATAAAAAGGCTGCATTAATTTCAAGCTACATTAGGAACTCAGGAGTAAAAATAACTGATATCTGATAGACAGGGGAAAAAAGGTGAAATTAAAAGAAATCTGACTGAGAGGTTTCTGGGGGAGTTATAGAGCAGGGAGGGAAAAAATTAAATCAGCAGAAAGCAAAAAAGTTTGTTATTCCTGTAGGATTAGATATGGCATGTGGGCTCTGAGGGTTCCTGCAGGTCTTACACTTGATCATTTAGAAGGCAAAGGCAAAAGGCGTAACGCCTGGGTCTTCATCTTCTCTTCTTCAGGGCCATGAGGAAAAAGTGATCGCGTGAAACCCAGTGTGATTTTCAAAATCACACTATTTCTCCAGAAGGAGGATATGTATTGGGAACACGGCAAGATGAAGCTGATGGAGACTGTCAGGGAGGTGATGGGTGCTCCTTCTTTCCTTCTGCTATTTCGGAGTCTGCAGTTCAACACCAAAGGCTTTGGTGTGCCTGAGCACCAGCTATGTGAAATAGTGGGTTAAATTGGGACTGGAATTTCACATGATGCTTGGATTTGACACGACAAATCAAGGTACCTTCCCATCTTCCCCATCTCACGTCTGGTCAGTTCATCTCTCGCAGCTAAAGACAGGTATCCCCCATGTGCTCCTGGGAAACATTTTGGCTGCCAAGACAAGCTCTTTCAGGCTGAAACTGGCATGTTAGAAGTTAAGCTTTTAAATCTATAATTAGGTATGTAAATCTGAGCTATTCGGTTCCCGGAAAAACTGAGTGTTCACGTATGCGTCTGAAATCCCAAGAGTGACCGATAATGTATGCTCTATACAAAGTTGTTTTTTTTAAAAACAAACCAAATCAATTCTAATCTTAAATGTTCAGAAATCAAGGTCCCTGTCAGAAGAAAAGAGCATAATGATGAGTAACCCGCCCGGAGCACGGCCACGTCCGTCCCAGAGAGCACACTGTCGCCTGAACCAGATATGCACGGCAATTGGTCTTCCTGCTTTATTTTCCCTGAGCTCATACATCAAAGCTAACTTTTCTGGCTAGGAACCAAATGGTGGCTCTCACCGGCATCACCCATTCGGAAATTTCCCTCCAGCCTCTCCTTCGGGGATCTTTCCTGGAGGCGAAGGCTGATGGGCCTGGCCCTGGAAAGGGAACCAATGCCTTGAGCCGGGGGGAGGAGGGGGCTAGTGGCTGAGACGGGGGTCCCACAGAGCTCTGCTGGGAGCGGTGGGGTCTGCCGTGCTGGGAGGAGAGAAGGGAAGGGGTGATGAGGTTCAGGAGGCGAATGCCACAGCCGAGCAGGAGAGGTGAGACCCAGCCTCGCATCCCCCTCCCACCTCATGCAAGGGGGGAGCCTGCAGGGGAACTGAGCCCTGACCACCCCAGGGTCCCATGAAGGTGTGAGCTGGTGGGTCTCCAGCGTCTGGGGGCTTTCCTGTGCTGTTTCTGCAAGTGCAAGGCCTTCCTTTTATTCTAATCCCACAATCTAACTGGAATTCAAGATTTCTTTCCCTTTTATTACATATTTTAGGTTGTGGGAAAAAGAATTGGGCTGAAAATGGACACTAATTTCTATTTAATTTTTAAAGGACCATGTTATTAATTGGTTTTCCATGCAATGTACTAATGCTTAATGAATTACCAACTAGGGACCAAGGTCTTTTTATGCAAGGTGTTTTACAGAAACCTGTTAAAACCCGAGTGCTGACAGATCACACTTTCCCCTCGAGTTTAGGATTACATGACTGCTACTTATGTTATGACTAGGGTTGTAGCCTAAATTCAATTATGGGTATTCCATGGCAGGTTTCACTGGATTGTATATCCAAGTTAATCTGTGTAGCTCGATTGAATGGCACCAATGAGAAACCTGACTCGTGCAAGACAAGCTAGCATCTTGCTCCCCTGTAAATACTGGAGAATTGCCTTTGCCTTGATTGCTGGCAGGAGCAGATCCAAATAAGTTCTTCTTCCGGCAGAGGTTGTGAAGGACACCAAAAGTTTTCCTCAGGAGTAATTGTATTTGCCTGCAGAAATACTGAATTAACAAGTGATTGTTTGGGGGAACATGTTAGATTTTCCCCCCCTTTCTTTCTCTTCCCATCATTGTCTGTTGCTTGCTCTTTTACACGTCAGTCTCTTTAAAGAGGAAGCCGTTCCAGCTGTGTCAAAATAATTTTCTTTTAAGGGTGCATGTTCCTCTTTTGTTGATCAAAAGCAATTAGAGAGAAGAGCTGACAGTTTCACTGAACTGTCAATGAAAATACCATAATGAACAGTTTATTTTGAAATAACCAGTTCTCCCATTAAATGATCTGTAGCCCTGGGGGGAAGATCTGTGTGGGAACAAGAAGTACTGTTTGTTGCAGCATCTCCGTGTTGATCTTTTGATATTTTCTAGGAACAGAGCGGTATTGGTATTTTGAAAGGAACATTGGGAAGTGTGAGAGACTGCAATGTACCAGGATCTGACCTCACATTGGTGACCATGAGAAGTTTCCTTCTTTCTTCAAGAGCATCTGTGTGTTTTGCCTCCATCAGAGCTTTGCTGTAAACACAGAGCTCTGTGAACCCCTATAAAAAATGGGAGAAAGATGCCAAGTTCAGCTTATTGGTTTTAAATAACTTTATCTGGTTAATTACTTTGTAATCCCAACTGTACAGGTGATTAATGAACCTTTTCTTTTAATGATCATGAAAGGTTTGAAGTACTGTCCTCCTCCCCTGGGAAGGGTTTTGTAGGACACCACACATCCACGATGTGAGCAGTGGGGTATGCACACATGCACCTTTATCCCATTTCATAGACAATTGCTTCCAGAAAACATCAGCAGCTGAAAATGCAGCACATCTTTGCATGGGGCACGGCCCCTTGGAAAGCACACATTGTGCCTTCATAGCCATGCTGTCACGTGTCCGCCTGTGCCGTGGGCTCTGCCTGCCCTGTGCAGAGGAGGAGAAGTGAATAGACCAAGGAATTGCTCGTGGGGAGAGGTAGGTGACAAAACCAAATGCTAGAAAGACATTAAATCCTTGGTGGAGTATCAGGCCAGTTTGCTCAACTGAGGCAATGTGCTCAATATGTTTTAGATATATCTTGTTTAACCTAAAATCTATTAAAGAAGAACGTACCTGTCCCTGTTTGATTCTACTGGGAATAAAACTTGTTTTGTCCTCTTAAACCCTTCTTCTCCCTGACTGACTTCCCCAGGACCACCCAGGTGCAGGCTTTTCCTACTTCCTCCTTTCTTTTCTGTGACTTCCCACTTTTTATACATTTAGGGTTTCTCCTCCATCCGTAGACAAAGTCATCTCCTCTTCTCTCTACTCCATCTCCTCTCTGCTGTTATTCCATCCCCAGAGCACTGGAACAGTCTGCTCAGAGAAGCTGTGGACTCTCCTCTGAAGATACTCAAAACCTGCCTGGATGTGTTCTTGTCCAACCTGCTCTAGGTGACCCTGCTTGGGCAGGGCAGTTAGACTAGATGATCCCTGAAGGTCCCTTCCAAACCCTACCATTCTGTCATTCTGGAAAAACCCTTCCCCAAACTGAGGCTGATCCCTGGGCTTGTGAAAGCAGGGAGAGAAGAGTCTCCTCTGCTCCTCGTTGCCTGATCCCGACTGACCCACTGCTGTGATGGTGCTTTTCCTGTCTCCAGGCCAGGAGCAAGCATGGAAAAGTGGCTGCTACCCTTCTCTGCATCTCACAGGGAGGACCTATACCATCTTGCTTGACATCCGCAGCAAAGTGAAGAGCTTGGTCTCCGTGGCACACTCAGGATGGCACAATCTTCACATCTGCTTATTTGGGCCATACGTTTTTTCCTTGGGGTCACATAGGAGGTGTCACGTTGCTCAACATTGCATGTCTGGTTTCACCACCCACTCTCCCCACGCTGTGTCTCAGCAGCTGAAGGAGCAGTACATATGCTGAAAACACTGGAGGAGAGCTCGGTCTGCAGCAGGTAAGTGCAGAGCTCCGATGGCTGGCATAGGTGCTGAGTGAGAAGGTTGGCAGTCTGAAGCTCTTCCCTGGAAAGTCTTGTTTCCACGTCTGTTGGTACCCATTAGGCCAAATTTATGTCTTGTATAAGTATCACAAGCATAAGTATCAGAAATTGCCTGTACTCTGAAAGACCAGCTGGCATCCCTCACACAGAAAGTCAAGCCAAACGGTCGGTAGTACCATTATAATCATCTTTCTTCATCCTTGCTGGCCTCTTAGCACTGCTTTTACAAATGTATGTCACTGCTGCAGCTCAGTCACCGATGATCTCATTCAGTCAGGCATCTGCTTGAACTACCAGAAGTTCCAAAAATATGGAAGTAAAATTGCCTTCTGCAGGTAACTTGTGGTTCTAGGGTATGGTGACCAGCACTCGCTGCAACTCCTGACAGGCTGCTTTAAAGGTATAATCATTTAGTCAATGTAATTAGTAAGAGTTCAGAAGTTAGCACTGAGTGCAGCAAAAAAATATATGACCAAGTTGGTGTCTTGTCTCCAAGAGATCTGCAAAAGGGAACTATGTATTTTTCTAGTTATAGCTAATTTTTTAATATAAGTTCTCTTGGATACTCTTTAGGGTGTGCACTTTATGTTAATTCTTAGGCTAATAAGAACCCATGAAAAGCCACATCAGGAGGGCAAAAATGGATTCCAAATTATTAGCTCTGCCTGTATATTGCTTTTTTTCACAATTATTGTTTCCAAATAAAATGTGTCAGTTCATGCCTCCTGACCTAGATGTAATTATAGCGTGGCTGTCAAGGAAGAGCTGGTTTAACGCCAGCAACGAGGGAAGTCTCCTTTGTAGAGACATAAGGAGACTGTTACTTGCAGCTTCTCTTACAGGGTTTGGATCCTATTTAAATAATGAGTAAATAGCTGTCTGTCTCCAGGAGAATAGTATAAATGGTTGCTTTTGAGTGAAACATTTGGTGCTGTTTTTATGCTTTTCATGTTGCAACAGCGTGCTGCCTCAGTGCAGCCTGATACAACCACTGATGTGTCCAAGCTGGAGATGAAAAACAGCAAACATAACAATCTTAGTGGGCTGTTTGTTAGCATTTTATATGGAGTTTTCCAATGGGAACCAGTATTGCCAGGGTCTTGCTGGCAAACATGAAAGTACTAATTATAGATGAAAAGTGCATCTCACTTGGATTTGAGCTCTGTAGGACTAGGTTATTTTTTGTGCAACTCGTGGAATGTCATTTCACACTAACACCAGAGATATGGATTTTGTCGATGTTCATGAAGAGCAGTGGGTTGCACAAAGGCTCAGATATGGTGGGTCAACAACCAGTTATTGTTTTTTGGTTGCTTCTTTGCTGCTTTTCATTGGTGATCCTGAATTTTGTGGTGTGAACAGCCAGCATATGAACAGGGTATTTTGGCATCCTATTACAAATCCTATTGCAAATTGCCTCTAGAGAATGGTGTCCACATAATGGAGTTTTTCTTCTTGTCCTAGGGGTTAAGCAACCATCTTTGGTCAGTTTGCAGAGCAGAGCTCTGAGACTGAGAGGGTCAATTCCTTTGAGGCATGTTTTGCTTCATTGCAACATCCCTCACAAAATGCAAGTGCTGCAAACTGACTTCAGTAGGAGGTTGGTGTCTGTAGGAGCGGGGGCAGCATTCACTGGAATGAGGTTGAGTGCTCCAGGGAGGGCTGCATGTGGCAGAGAGTGATGCTGCTTTATCTTAAAACTAGAAAAAGAATATATTGTCGAGTCATTTGGGTTGCATTTGGGACGAAGCATTCAGTGAGAGTGTGTGTCTCTGCTCGGAGTCCTCAGGCACTCTGGAGCAGACTGGTTTAGGAGTTACTGCCTCTCCCTAGGCAAGATGCCCTTGATACCTTGCCTCTGGCAGGAACAGGAGGGTCAGGGTCCCCCTGGAGCTGGGAGAGCCTGTCAGTCAGGGAGGGAAGCTCCTCTTCTTCCATCCCAGCTCCGGTGGGGGTCCTGATGCCCTGGGAGCTCCTGACTCGGCGAGAGGCAGGAGTGACCCCCCGCTGCTCTCCCCAGGGTCGGTGCTTCTCTCTGTGAGGAGCTATGCCAGGCAAAATCTCCGGGCGCCTGCTGAGCCTGGAGCCGTGCCAAGCCTTATTCCTCGGTGCTGAGCACTGTCAGAAAGATCAAAGCATTGTTGAGAGGTGGAAATAACAATTACTTATTAGAATTAACTTCTGCCTCGGAAATTGCATCTTCCCCCTCTGATATAACTTCTTCTCAGCTGCCTCTACTTTTACTTGGAGCAAGGAAAATCTCCAAGGCCCAGCTTTGGATTTCATTAACACTCCTGGAAAGCTGGGGCAAAGCCACCGGCTCCTGTAGGGTCACTCCAGCTGCGCACCTGAATCCAGTTTGATGACGGCAGAGCTGACGTGACAGCCAAGAATGTGCAGGAACAATTTAAAGCAGGAACGGAAATGTTTCCTCTTTAAGGGAAAGGAGGTGATACTGAGCCCTTTCCACATGCTAATACCCATTTCTGAAATGAAAGCCAGGCTGAGAGCAATAGATATATCCTGCACAGATTGCAAATCATCTCATCTCATGTCTGGTTCCCAAAGTCCTGGATTTCCTAAGCTCTCTTTCCAAACTTAAAAAACTTTTCCCTAAGCATTAAATCCAGGGCAAATCCATATGGTGGATTATAATAAATGCACTGATGTTAAAAACTGAGCTCTCAGAATAAATGATGTGATCATCTTAATCATAAACCTTTGGCCTTTGTAGAAGCTCTGCACTGGAAGACCTTCAGTTGCTGTCAATTTTACTTGCTTATGGCAGCTGTGAGTAGGAATTTAAGAGCAGCACCTATCGGGGAACCTCTCACTGAAGTGGTCTGTCCTGTGGCCCACGTCAGTGCTCGTAAGCAGGGATGGAGGGAAAATTCCCACTATTGGCTGGGAAAGAAAAGTTGACCTTTCTCCTGATAATTTCTCTGTGTGATCGCTGCTTTTTTCCCCAGAGCTCAGTACCCAGGATTGTGAAGCTGGCTCTAAAAATTAAAAGTCTTAACATGTGGTTAACCCTGCTGAGAGGGTGACAAAGGGAAAGAAAGTCACAGTGAGGAGCAGCCTTCCTCCTCCCTGCTCACCTGGGTGCTTGTTGCTGGTGAAATCCTCCCACTGGTGCCTCTGAGCAGTAGTTCTTAGCCCATGATCTGGTGGCACTGGGGGGGGTTGTGTGTGTCTACCAGGTCCATGGAGGACAACTAAGAACAAAACTAAGCATGCTGTTAGGAAACCCAAATTCTCTGCCAACATTTTGGAGGGCAGAGTTGAAAATTATGACTTGAAGGGCCACTGGTTGTATGCAAGATACCAAGAAGTGACAGGGCTGTCCCTCCATCTAAGTCCATTACCTGCCCTATGGGATGGTCTCCCTGATTTTGCTTTCTTTGGTGGCACAAAGCTTATTGGTGTTATCCCTGCCGCTGGGTTGCAGCAGCAATCCTGAGTTTAGTGTGTAGGTAATATACTCTGCCTTCCACTTCCCAGAAAATAGTAGTAACATTAATACGCACCCTCTTTTTCTTAGTAGTCCCCATGGTTAAAAAAAAGCGGTGGTCAAAAGTCATAACTTTCCATTCAGCTTTTATACCTTTTGAAGGCCTGGGCTTTCCGTTGTCTTCTCCATCTGGAGGTAAGGTGTTTGCAGTCATGGAAGCGGTGCTGAGTTCGGCACACTGGGCACTGTATGTGTGACACACTCTGGAATGATCAGCACTTTATACAGAAGAAATAGCCTTTGGATGTTACCTGTATTAGTGCAACCTGCCAGAAAGAAATAGTATTAACACCTCGCAAAGCCAGGCGGTGCTGGGTAAGGACATAGTGACGGTGGGTGGTTGGGTACCCTCTCCCAAGTGCTGTGGCATCTCCTGCTCACCTCTCCCAGGGATCCCTTCCTCTCCCAAACACATCCTGCCCACCCAAGCTATCTCCTCGCCCTGGCCCAGCTGCACACCAGCATCTGTGTCCTTTGCACGGATCCAGCAGATCCTGCTATTGAGGAAACTAGATGTGCCGCCTGCATCACCTGCGTGTGCAAGGGCCACGGCACGCACGCTGCTGGCACCACGGCCTCTCTCCTGATCCCCCGTCCCGGGCAGAGCAAGCTGCCAGGTCTCTGCTCTGACTGCAGTGGGTGTACGGGGAAGGCTGCGATCGATGAGTGCTGGAGCAGGGACCTGATAGATGCCCGTGCTTCCCATGGATGTACTGTGATGGCTGTCTGGAAAGCACGCCTCTAGGGATGACCTCGTGCTGCAGACTCCCGGACAAGCCCCGCTGCCGGGCAGCGACTCCGAGCTGGGAACTCACAGCACGGCACTGCCAGAGAGTGTAATACAGAATATCATAGCCTGCAATAATTCAGCACGATCAGGTGCTAGCAGCTCATAAAGGACCGCACAACCCTGTAAAGTGTTGGGCTAATAACACAGGCACTTGTGGCCTGTGAAAACCAAGCGATGGTAAATAAGGAACTAAGGTGTTATTCTCCAGTCTGTCATTACCCCAGTTTGTTTGTAAACTTGCAGGCATTAAACCTGATACTGATGACAATGGACTTGACTATATTTGAGAGGCTAGTCTTTAATTTTCAATTTTATACCAAATCGCACAAATGCAGCAAAACCAATCTGCAATTAGGAAAATTTTTCTGAACATCCAGATTTACTCCCAGTAGTAGAAAATTAAGTGCCCATCACTGTGATTTTGGCACTCAGATCTGGATCAGTGCCTGGTTCTAAGGAAAGAAGACATTTTACAGCACCATAGTTCCACCTTCAACATCAGGTTAGTGAAATTACTGTGAAATGGAGAAGGTGCCTTTGCAAAGAAGGAGGTTGAGTGCACTGCAAGAGCCTTTGCCTGCAGACTGATAGAATATGCATGGACTGGAGATTCATGCATGTATATTCTTAATACAGGAATAACAGAATAGAGGAAATATTTATCTACAGGTTGGTTGTCTTGATAAACTCATCAACTGTAGTTAAACGACATATTTCTTAGTAGTGTCTGATAAAGAATGTTCATATGCCAGAGATTCAGTTGCCACTAACATAATTGTTTTGTGCCACGGAGTTTTATTTCACAGCAGATATACCTACCTTGCCACCATGGGGACCTGATTGTGTGGACACAGCAGAGTGGCTTCAAGTGCCAAATCTGCATTTGTTAGCATACACGTAAATGTATTTTGTTTTCTCTGCCCTGACCTTGTGAAAGCAGTGCTGGGTGGCAGGTGCTGAGCCCGCTCCCCCGATAATGTTTCTGCAGGACCCGTCCTCTGCAGCCACCACCCTGACCTCCAACCTGGATTGCAATTTGCTCCTCACTCACGCAGTAATGCAAACTCTCATGCTGTTTATGTATTGTTTACATTATTCAGAAGTTTATTGATGGTGAGAACTTCTCACCCTCCTTCTGCCTTTCAGGGGTCTGTCCTGGGTCTGGGGCTAGGCTTTGTTTCAATGGCTTGGATGATGGAAATGGGTACATGTCCATGAAAAGTGCAGACAATATTAAGCAGCAAAGAGCCACATGGAGGTTTGGATGTCCAGCTGGTCTCAAAAGATTGGAATCGGGGTCAGGAACAAGGAGATATGATTCAAGGAAACAAAAGAGAGGCTGCACTCAAGTAGGAATGACCAAATAGATCGATACTGGGTGAGGGAAGGCAGCCAGGGTGGCTGCTCCCCAGAAGGGGATGGAGGCTTGGTGATGGATCACAAATGGGCAGAAATAAATGCTCTGCAGTTAGGAGAAAAGGCAAAGGCCATGTGAACGTATGAGCAGTGGTATGGCCTCATAGGCATCTGAAGTTACTCTTTTTCGCTATTTTGCACCAAAAAAAGCCTACAGACTGAATGCTGTGACCAAGTTTGGACTTTGCTCTTAGCAAAGATGCAGAACACTTAGAGCCTAGAAAAAACGTGGAGAAATCTAGAAAACATCTCTTACAAGGGAAGGTTTACAGAGAGAGGTTGTTATATCTAGAGAGGAAAGAACTGAGGAGAAACTGAGGAGTCATGTGACATGTAAAAGGCACCTAGGAAGAGGAAGGAAATCCTGTCCCATCCTGACTGTGGATAAGAGAAGTAAGTGGCATACATTTCTGCAGGGAAGATTTTGGCTTTGATATTAGAAAAATAACTTTATGAAGTTGTAGCAGCAACGTAACACATCTCATTCAAGGACCTTATAGGGGAATGCAATTGTATTTAATATAAAATCGATTTTGCTCATTCACACGTTTCATAGCCACAAGCTTACATGCACCAAAAATGTGTGTATCAGAGAACCACAGGGTAATCCAGGTTGGAAGGGGTGGTGGGAGGTCTCTAGTACAGCTTCTGCATTAGTGCAATGCAGCATTCAGGTCCACAGTGCCAGAGGTGGTGATCTCTCAACTTTTCTGGGAAGCCCTTTTTTCTTGGTCAAGGCTCCATGATTTCAATTTTATAACACTTTTTTTTTTTCTCCCACTCTGCACCTTTGTAAAGATCTCAGTTTTGTCTTGTCAGTAACCTTCCTTTAGGTACTGGAAAGTGGTATCCAAGTATCCAGGTGGTCTCATGAGGATCCTTGCAATTATAAGGAGCAAGTGACACCAGCTTGAGTCCTCATCACCTCTCATGAAGTCCAGGTAGCATGGTGACCCTGTGCTGGTTTTGGGAATGATTTTTGCACCCCTTGGGAGCAGACAGTAATTAGGATTTTCTGTTTCTCCACCCTGTCCCAGCTCTGCATGCAGGACTCACCCACTGTCCTCTATCTTCTTATCTGGGCATGGCAAGGTTCCAACCCTGGTCTTTGTCTTTGCCTTTTTAAACTCCCCACCATCGCCTCTGAATGATTTTTTTTAGTCTGTTCATAGTTGGTCTCCTGTTTTAGGTAGTTCCTTTTTTTCCTAGTCTTGATGTCTGGAGAAGCTTCTTGTAGATGTGATGGGATCCCGATGACCTGCAAAGAAAGGTGTCATTAACCCCTGCCATTCTTCTGCTGTTTCTCCTGGACCTTCCACACTTGGACTTTTCCATCCATTCTCCATTCAAACTTATCATTTCTGTCAAAAATGTGAATAAGCTGCATTTATGGAATCTCTGCAGAGATCTTTGGAGATCTTAGAGAACCAGCCAAACCAACATCTGGCAGGACTGGTTTAGGGAGCTCTGAATCCAGCCATCATGGTGAAGTGTGGACTTCATGATCCTTGACATCTCTTCCAGCCCTAGTTCTGTGATTCATGCTTACATTGCTCTATCCAGATTTCTTCCTTATAGCCCCAAAAGCCCTAGAAGCATAACCAAAACCTTCAAATTAGAATGCAGTGAAATAATTTTGTTAATAAGGTAATCATTTCTAAGACAGCTTCCTGATATTTTCATGCCTAGCATGATTTTCTGAACCCTTAAAATTAACAGCTTTAAGTATAGCATGTGGCATACAGGATTCCACAATAGCAATAAATAAGTACAAGCCTGCATTTGCATCTAGAGTCCCCTTCACATACTAGTCATGTCCATTCCACACCTGCACCCCTAAGGGCATGAAGGCAGTTTCCATTTACTTCCTTTTTTCTTAACATTTAACAGCAACAAAAGCTAATGTAGCTAAATATTACAGTGGGATCTGAAGCTGGAATTGAGGCTTTCAGATGCTGTGGGTATGCACATAGTTTAATTGGGTTATTACACCCTTTGGTGAGGAATCATTTGACAGACAGACACAGGTCTCAGCAAACCTAGGGAGAGCCTTCCCACAGTAGTGTTCTCCTTCTCTCTGAACAAATCGGGGTGAAAACCTCAAGTCAGCGGTACTTTTGTCCTGGATGAAACAGTCAAGTTCACACAACCAGCTTTAATTTGCAGACGTGATAGGTGGATAACTTTCATGCAGATCCAAGCACAGCTTGCCCAGACAGCTGTCAGTCATCAGGTCATTAAAATGACTGCTAACCCTGGATGAATTCACACCTTTGCTTACCACCTCGCTAAAATAACCTGGATATTGCAGAGGAAGCCCAAGTGATCTGTCTTAGCTTAACACTAAGAGTTCTTTTATTGCAAGCAGAAAGGAAGGGGCCCAAGAAAGGCAATAAGAGGTTTTATTTCTTGCCACCATCCAGTCCTCTTCCTCCTCGGGCCACCGATCGCTGTTCTGTAGTGCAGTTTGTTTCCAAGGTTTGTTCCCCAGCGGGCATTTTTAAGGCTTAAACTTTTATAGGGAAAGGTGTTTTTTTAATGCAGAAGGGCCAGGAAGTTTCCTGAAGTTACTTTGGGAATAAATCCAAAGAATAGGACAAGTCCTGGCAAGTGGCCAGCCCTCCCGTTGAGCCACCTGGGCCGGGGAGGTTCCCTCTTAGCCAAGGCTTTCTCCTCAAACAGCGCTTTGCCTGCGTGTAGCTATTTCAGGCTAGAATCAAAGATAAATTGGGAAGTTATGCTCCGAGAAACTTCACTCTGCTCTTACTGCATATTTAGTTACACTAGTATTGAATTATTATAAATACTGTTAAAAAGTGGAACAACAGCCTGCACTTCATGTGCAGTTTGGTAGCTGCTGCCTTGGCTGATGTTTGCCTCTGTGAGCACATGAAACACTTCTGATGCCCGGAGGGAGCCTCTCCCATACAGGCAGAGCAAGAGGTGAGGTCCTCCTCCCTAAAACGTTGCTGGGGCATACAGAAGCACGGTCAGCTTCTCTGACAGCGGGCATAGGGCTTTGGGTCACTGCAACCCAAGTGGGTGAGCAGCCAGTCTATGGCAACCTTTCCTGTGAATATGTCAGAGGGTTTGGAAGTGAGTAGGAAAATATCACTGTGAGCTGAGAGATGGCTTCAGGAGTTCCTCTGCATGTAACAGTAAACCTGCCTGAGCTTTTGCACACTTTTTTTTTCCTGATGCCCACAGCTGGATGGAAATAGGAAACAAAAGAACCTTCAGTTTGTTTGTAATGAAAGTAAGTGGATGTTATTTACTAGAATCTATTCCAGCTACCGCAATGGTATGGTTACCATTTTTCTGTAGAATAGATGTAAACTGTCAGTTACAGGCTAATGGCAAACAGATGATGTCCGGAAAAAAGCCTGGGTGTGCACAGCATGCAACACCGGGCTTCCCGCTGCTGTGCCAGGGCTGCCACATCTGCAGGGAGCGGGGCATGCTCCGGCACACTGGGGGAAAGAAAAAGGTTCTCTGTTGCCTTACATTTTATTGATTCAGGAATTTTTGAGACCAGGCACTTGCACACCTTCGCCAAAGATGTTTGACTTCACTTAAACAGGACGGTTTTCAAGGACAGGTAGTGGGATCAGAGCTGGAAGGACCACATACCACTTCAGGCTCCGTCCTTGTAACTGCAGCTCTCCAGGACCCTCAGTTCCCTCCAGCGACCTCCCCATTCAGCTGAGAAAGGCTTTAAGTGCACTAAATACAACTGTGACTTTGTATGCGACAAACAATTTGGTTAAAAACAAAGATTACCAGACTTTAGCATATTCTCTGGCAACAGATCCCTGATGAATGGGAGGTACCATGGGCAATTTAAGGAAACGTGGATTTTCACGGCCACCCCACTCACGGAGCAAACTACAGCCGGGTTCACCGCAGTGCACCAGGTGCACATGTCTTCCTGTGAGGACGAGGCAAAGGCCACCCCAAATGCTCAGAAAAATTGTTTCCCAGTGAAGCCAGCTCAGTGTTTAATGAGGACAGGGAAAACATTTTTTATTAGCAAAATATGATGCTATATGTTTCTTTTCTTTGCACCTACTCATTTGCCAATGGTAGTCTAGAACTGCCTAGGTGTATTTAGGTGCATTACACCTTATTAAGACATTTTGAACAGAAACCAGCCCTCCTGCCCAGGGTGCGCTGCTGGTGTGTGCTCTGTACTGGTCACACACACGGATTTACACACACTGATTTGCATCACCCTCTGGCTGCTGGTGTGTAGGAACCCCAGAAAAGGTGGGAGGTTCGCTTTATGAGATGATCTCTGGAGCAAAATAAAACTAGAAACAATATATATATATACACACACACATCTTATTTGTGTAAGCAGTAGTGGGACTTCTGCACAGCAGAACCTTGCTTCATTTCTTAACTCAACGGGGTCTCTGTAGGGCTGGCGCTGAAATTTTTTAGCCGTTGTAATCTTGCATTGTAATGGCATCACCAGGAGGTCCTTCTGTGCACATGCAAGGTCCATTACCCAAACACCCACCTCCTTCTGCTATGGCGGTCCTACCTAATAATGACTTTTTAATGAGTTTTTCCAGGGCTAAGGGTTTTTCTTTTAAATCCAACATTTTAATGATGTTTTTAGTGGCATAATCAGACAGTCTCCCCAGACCGTTAGACTGTTTGTACTGTTACAATGTCTAATTGTGAATCTCAGTGGCGGAGATTAAGTACTTCCCCTCTTTCTCTAGGTACTGCAGCGCTTAGAAACCCCATGGAAGACAAAGGCAGCGTTGATGAAGGGAGTGTTAGAAAAATAAGGTGGTACCCTGCCGATTACAGAGGATTTACCTGGGTAGCAGACAGCCCCCTGGCAGATGAGGGGAGGCAGGCAGCAGAGGCACACGCAAAGGTCCCTGCGCTGTCACCCAGCCTGTGGCTCTGCGTGCAGAATCAAGGCCTCGGGGCAGACATCTCTCTCACTCAGAAGTGTTTTATTTTGAGTTTATGGACTGCTATATTGTCCTAGGCAGTCACCAGCTTCCAATTCCTTGTTTTATACCTTGCGAATTTTCTTTTTTTTCCTTGCAATATCATTCCCTCCCTTTTAGAGTGAAGATTAGCAGTTGCCCTCTTTCCCATTTATGAATGTGATTTTTATCATGACTAGGTGATTGCCTTTTTTTGTATGAATGATAAATACTTTTCTTTGGAGGGAGAACTGGTTTAAAGTCCTTGTTTTGTACAACCTTATCTACAAAATGAGTCTTGGCCAGTTTTTCTTCAACTTGCATCCGTCTTGCCACCTCTACCAAACCTCAGTGCTCAGAGGGAGACCTCAGGTCACAATTTTTGTGACCATTTCCAGGCATTGCGGGTTAACTGGTGCCTTGGTGCGTTACCCCAGATTTGCAGGGGACTTCTTTGGGAGGCCAAGTAGCCAGGCTTAAGCTCTGGCTCTTGGTGGGACACAAAACTGCTTAGAAACATCTGCCCTTGGGGCACCAGGAGGGCAGGGAAAGGGGGTCTCACAGCTCTGGACCTGTCTGTTCAGCCCAGAGCAGCCCTGTCCCTGCTGCAGGGTGCAGGGCACCTGGTGGCAGCACCCCTGTGCCTGTCCATCGCCTCCACCTCTCAGTGCCATCAGGAGGTCCCAGGGTGAATGTGCTGCAAACCTTTCACTTCCAGCCCCTTTTTGTATCACTAGCATTGCCTTCCTGGTTTTCACTTCTCCTCTTTCCTAGGTCTGATTTGTTTCTTTAATACAAGGCTTTGTGGCTGGCTCAGCAGAGAAAAGCATTTGGGGTTTTGCTGGGAATTTGCTGGTCTGGTTATTTTATCTGCTGTTGAATCTGCAACTGCTGCTTCACACAGCAGCCTGCCCCTTGGCTGCTCCCTGCCAGGGTTAAACAGGAGGTCTGCCACCTATGGCCCCATGTGAGAGCATTTGAAACCCTCTCTGGGCCCAGATTAACATTAATTTCTTCAATGTGATGGTTCATAGCTCTGACAGGCTCTTTGCGCAGTCATGGCATCTCTGGCCCAGGCAACATACGGCACAGCCCTTACAGGTCTCAGAGACCTTCTTCCACACGGAGAACATGGTGCAGAGCATGGCATCCGTACATCTCTGCTGTCTGGCTGAAGCTGTTGTAGGCTCAGCACTGAGTATTTCCAGCAAAGTCTGGGTCTGTGGTGGTGCATTTGCAGCGGCTGCTCCCTCACTTGAGGCGAGGTGGTCTCTCAAGCACACGGGGATCGCCGTGCCCCTGCCCTGCTGGGGTGGCATCTTCTGCCATGATACTGTGCTTTGACCACACTCTCAAAAGGATCACAACCTGCATCTCTACCAACTCCCCCCATGTGCCGCGGGCACCAGAATGCGGAGGGGACAGGGGAGAGGGACATCTGCTGAGGACTCCAAGGAGAATGAGCCAAGGAAGGCGGCCAGACAGTGCCCTTCACCTTCATAAGCTGTGCCATTGGCCATAAGGCAACCCAAATTCTTTTCCATACAGGGGAATAGCTTCAATGGGATAAATGGTGAGAGCAGCAGAGTTTTCTGGTACAGACGAGGTGCTGCAGAGTTCAGGTGAGCAGATCAGGGTTTGGCGTTAAGGTGCCATGTTCTCCTTCACAGGTCAAGGTCTCCTTTTGGATCTATCCCAACACCCTGTCATGGATTTGGCCCTTTGCATTTGTGGACTCTTCAAAACTGAAGTGCAGATTTCCCTGATGTCTCAATGCTTGTTTTATTTTCTTTACTAAATCCAAATTGAAATGCTCTTTATAAACAAAATTCCCATTCTTGACAAGTACACAAAGATAAGAGATTTGCTTTGGCCCTTGGTACTGAAAGCTCTTGCCACTCAACTTAGCAAAATGAGGATTGTTTGGGCTAGAACAGACCAAAATGTACATTTCCAGCTCCCTCACAGAGACTTTTAAATAACTACTTCTTTTTGTCTCTGCATTTGCTCAGCTCTCAGCTTTAATCACAAGTGAGAACAGCAGTTCTCATGAGGGAGAAGCATAAAAAAAAAAAAGAGCTCAGTTTTTAAACTAGTCTTCATCCATGTTTTGGCAATGAGGAGCCAGCCAGTACCCCCAAAAGGGTAAACAGCTTTATTGCAGCAAGGCCATCAAGTGATGGTGCCTTTCCAGGCTGAGTGGAGTCAACTGTGTGTCATCTGGGGGCTGTCCTTGCTGCAGGAGCAGAACCACGGATGACAATCAGCAGTCAGAATCGTAGAATTGCCTAGGCTGGAAGGGACCTTTCAGATGATCTAATCCAACCATCAACCTAACACTGACAAAAAACATCACTAAACCATATTGTTAAGCACTACATCTACCCATCTTTTAAAGACCTCCAGGGATAGTGACTCAACCACTTCCCTGGGCAGCCTCTTCCAGTGCTTAATAACTCTTTCAGTGTAAAAATTTTTCCTAATATCCAGTCTAAACCTCCCCTGGCACAACTTGAGGCCATTTCCTTTTGTCTTATCGCCTGTTACTTGGGAGAAGAGACCGACCCCCACCTCACTACACCCTCTTTTCAGGTAGCTGTGGAGAGCCATAAGGTCTCCCCTCAGCCTCCTCTTCTCCAGGCTGAACAACCCCAGCTCCCTCAGTCGTTCCTCATAAGACTTGTGCTCCAGACCCCTCACCAGCTTAGTTGCCCTGTCTTCTCACACCCCCCGGCTCCTGCTCCTTCACGCTTTTCTCTTCCTTGCCATATGGAAAAGGGTGTTTTCTGTGTCCTGAACCTCTGCCTGAACACCCTCCTCCCCCCTTCTCTCCCCTTGTGCCCCTGCCACTGGCTCCCAGCACCTTCACCCTCTTGTCTCCTCCCTACAGTCTTCCCCACAGCACACCCCCTTCTCCCCCCACAGCCCCTGTGCTCCCTGAGGAACATGGCTGAGTATGTCATGTTTTTGGGGAGAATCACCTCAGCACAGGAATCCATGTGAATGGATCCGCACTGGAATCATCTGCAGCAGTGACAGCACCTTTTGTTTCTCCCATGTGCACGTTAACTTTATCAGCCGTTAGACCTTGAAATTACATTCTACCCTTAAATATACTGTTGGGAAATGAATTCAGCTGAGTAAATTGCAGCTCTCTCCAAATGTGCACAGGCTTGGGTCAGCTGGTATTTGAACTTCTTTTTATCGTACACTTTCTTATGGGCCACGAAGTGTGCATGTGCAGTTCAGAAAGACAAAAAAAGAAGGCTACTGCTGCAAGCAGATCATTTGCAAATATTGAGTGAGTGCATATGAATTTTACAGTGTAATTAATATGATGAAGTTGGTATTTACACAAGGAAGTTGGTTTGGCAAACTCGTGTTTGAGCGGCACGTCTGTAGGAATTGCATTGAGAGCCCCGGGTTATGTCTCTCCTCTGAAATGAATCCTCTGCTCCATCCATCCTGATGAGGATCCCTGAGGTGCAGAATTCCTTCCAGTACAAAATAATTAATTTTTCAATATCATTATCTTCCTGGGTAGCTTTTGGGTGCATATGTTCAAAACCTATAGCCCACGCCCCAAGTGTGTGGTGAAAGCTACCAGGACTGTGCTCTTCAAAGAAGATAAATCTGAAGGTCTTGAAGTACATGTCACAGGTAAAAAGCAAAAAAGAGAAAGAATGGGACACAGCTCAAACAGCAGAAAGAGGGGACAGCTGGTATACAGTAAGCAGGCAGGTGTCTCTCTAGGACGTCCCTGAAGAAGGAGGATATTCGCATTACCCAATGTCAGGCAGCAAATGTGGGTGCAGCAAGAGAGATGCTTCACACGTAGCCATGGGGGAGGATGGACTTGCCTCCCTCCCTGTCGGCTCTTGAGGACCCTCCAGAAATGGCCCAGCTAAGGGCCTCAGGCTGTCACCCCTCTGTTGTAATCCTTGTCTTGTTGGTTACCAAGAGTATCTGCTGCCTCCCTTGGTCTCTTCTGAGGCTGCTGCAGAAGTGAAGCCCCCTGCAGAGCGTGGTCAGCTGTGCCTCCCGTGGGGGGCAGAGAGAAGCCCTGAGGTGTAGGACTCAGATGGCCACATTTTAGGTAGCTATAGTCAGTTTATGTGTGTCTTCCCAAAGGCACAAGGTGTAGATCAAAAGCCATGTGTCACCGAGTGCACACATCCAAAGTCACCTCAAGGAATGCACGAAGGGAACCAAGCTGGTAGCTCGCACCCAAATGCTAAGCGTCTCCGACAGCTTTTTTTGCCCTGTCACCATAACTGGCCACCCACCAATTTGTCTGCAATTGTGGCAATTGTTCATATGCAGGACTCAAAATGAGCCAGTCCCACCATGAAGCTTGTCTGCCTCGCAGCGTCACGGCTCACTGCTCCCAACAGCACTGGCCCAGTGGACCGACTGTCCTGACCACTGCCTGTGTGAATACATCTCCTGAGGACTGTATGGCGTTAGGGTAAGTGACTCCCTCGTCCGAAAAATCCACTAATCCACTGCCCACTTTTCTTCCTACTCCTCTTCTTTCCTGCTTCTCAATTCCTCTCTCTTGTTCACGCACATAGGAAGCTCTTTTCCCTAAAAGTCCTATGTTTTCCTTCTCACACATATCCTCTCATTTAAAACACTGATGTACGTCAGCATTAGAGAACTAGAAATACTGTATATACGGCACGTAGCCCTTCATCACCACAGAGGTAACAACTTAGGGTCCCACGCTGAGCAGACCTTGCACTCACACCTTCCTGCTGTGCCTGTTACATAAACCGAGGAACTTTGATTCTAAGTAATTCTGACTAGTAAAAGTCAAGGGAAATGACAAGAAACTTGTTTAAATAATTTAAATAGATTTATATATTGGGCAATATGTATGTAATTGAAGTCAGAGGTTTTTATTTGATTAGATATAACAGGTGTGGATGTTAGGAAAAAAAAGGTCTATATTCATATGTTGCTGGTTTGTAGGCTGGGTGTGTGGAAAACACGGTAAGAATTTCTGAGTGTCAGTGAAGTGTACAGCAGCAGTGAACATCACGCATTAATGCTGACTAAATCCTTATAAAACCTCACTAAATAGAGACAGAAATTACTGAAGTGAGTTGTACAAACAGAATGTATGTGTGTGTATATATAAATAACGTATCTGGAATGTTTTCTTCAATACTGTTTCTCATCTCAAGAAAGAACATAACTCAGAAAAGATCCAAGAAAGAATAACAAAGTCAGAGCTTTGGAGAGACTTACATTTAACAAGGAGAATACAAGACCAGGGAATGGTTATCTTCAGGAGCAAGACAATGTAGTGAGAATTTGATTAGGATGGATATAACACAGATCAATCTGTTCTCTTGACTCTTTTTTATAATAAAGGAACAGAACAATGCTTACATGAAAGGGCAGTAAAACTGTAAGCAATAGAAGGACTTATTCCCACAGTAAGTTTGTGGTGGTCACTGCTGGAAGAGGTCATTTGAGCAGGCAGTGGGGCAGGTTTCTGTGCATCACTCAGAAAGATCAGGTCATGTGTTCTCAGACAGGACCATTGGGATCCTCACCTTCCCCAAAAGGGGTCCAGAAATAAACCAGAGAGGAACGAAAGCAGCCCTGGAATGGCCTTTGCTGCCTGTCATGCCCACGGTTTCATGGATTGAAAAAAAAAAAGTTGTTGATATATTCCAGGATGGAGGGCAAAGGGAAAGAAATGAAAGGCGGTGGTAATAGGACAAGATTCACTGGCAATGAATCCCTCCACCCCATGTCCACACAGGATTTAGCTGTCTGACGTCTCTCTTTTGAAACTGTTGTAGTCAATAGCGATTCTACCTATATCATACACGTATCAGTTTAAGATTACTGAAACTACATGAGGTGCACAATGATTAACATGTTGGTGTGTTTTTATAGTCTGCACGTAATATTCCCTCCTTTCATACAATGTAAAGTCTCTGTCCTATCTGCTCACCAGCAGTTGCTGCTTCTCAGTTTATACCACCACTGGTCTAACAGAATATTTGTGACATAATTCCTCTAATTATTAACCTTAACAAAAAGCCAAAGATTTTTCACGTAGTTATTTTTACAATGCTGTTTTGGGGTAGTTGTGTTGTTGTTATTGTAGCAAATTTCTTAATTATCAGGCAATGTGCTAATTTAAACTAGGCTCTATTTCTCTCTGGGAATAAGGTTCTTAATATATAATTATCTAAAACAACACATTGTTTAGCTGTGGTTTTTGGAGCCATATTATATTTTTAAATATGGCTTCAGTGGGATGGTGTTATCCTTTTATTTTTCCCTGGCAGTGTTGGCTCCACTCAGTCCCTGCCTCCAGTGACAGCCGGCCTCATGGATCTGAGGCCCCACTGGACCTCATATCCACCTTCGGCCCTGGGTTTGTCCCCACCTAGACGCAGGAGGAGACAATTGCTGCAGCTCTTTCTGGCTAAGTTTGAAGCCTTGTTTCTTCCTGTTTTACCCTGGCTCCTGTTTCTGACCTTGCTTTGCTCCAGCACATCGTCCAGCATCAGCTCCTTGTCTTCTCTGCCTCTAATGTCTGACCATGCTTTAAACGTGACCTCTGCTCTGGTGTGCTCTCTGTTCCTCTTGTCCAGTTCCCAGCCATGCTTCTTGCCCATACCTCTACTCAGCGCAGCTTTTGCAGTGACTTTGGTTGTCCGGCTGGTGCACTCCGTCTTAAGCCTCAATCATGAGCCCAGCCTTGCTCTAGGGACTGGGACAACTTAGCAGAAAACAAAACATCCCCATCAGGCGTGGAATCTCAGCCCACATATGTGGTTCCCCAGTAGCCCCTGGCAGCCCTAGACCACGATCCCTCCAGCCCTGAGCTCTCCCTCCCCTGGAGACGGTGATGCAGATATTTTATGTTGTGGTAGAGCTTTGGGGTCTTCCCAGACCTTGCTCTCCTCATTCCCTGACACCTGCTTTCAACAAGAACTTCTCTACTGTACGGGGAGATGGTGCCTGCTCCCACTTTCATCTCCCAGATGGCCCCCAAAGATGAACACTGGATTAACTAATGGGATCCTGGGTTAGCTGCTGAGGCAAGGCAACCTCTTCAGGGAAGGGACATTTATACCCAGCCAGAATATGTGCCACTATTTGTAGCAGTTTTAGCATGCCAATATTATTCTGTCAGTGAGGAAAGAGGAGAAAGTACCCATTATCACAGTTTTGCTGGCCCTGTGGAAAGTACCAGTATTGCATTTGCTGTTCCATCTTTAATGTGATTAATTCTGTACATAAAAACATGTGGAAAGCAGAGATTCACATCAGATCTATCCATGAAAATCAAGATATTTAGCAATCCCTCTGTCCTCAATTAACCCTTAGCTTCTGCCAGGCCTAAGAGCCCTTTGACAGCTGTAGTGGTATTCTCTGACAGTAAGGAAGACAGTTGTGTGGGATGAATGGCTTATTCCATAAAGACGCTTTGTCAGGAGGCAATCAGTTAGGCTATTTAGATGTCTTACTCTTAGATGTCTTATTCCCATTGGGACTGGTGCAAGCCAAGTGCCTAGATAGCTTATTATGCCAATTGTTCCAACAGGTTTGGGGAAAAAGAATAAAAAACTATGCCACTTTCTAATTCTTCTTTTACGAAAACCACCCAAATCCATACTTGTTAATGAAAACATTTCATTTTCAAGTCAGGAAAACCCAGAAAATTTTCAGAAAGAGAAAAATATCTGCAAAAAGCATTGTCAAGCACTGGAACAGGCTGCCCAGGGAAGTGGTTGAGTCACCATCCCTGGAGGTATTTAAAATACATGTAGAAGTCATGCTGAGGGACATGGTTTAGTGGTGGGTATGGCAGTGCTAGGTAGATAGTTGGACTCAATAATCTTAAAGGTCCCTTCCAACCTCAATCATTCTATGCTTCTAAAATGTATTTGTGTGACAAACCTTTTGTAAGGTAGCTCTAATGCCCTTTGCACCCTGCAGGTACGATCTTTTCTGTGCTAATTTCTGAAGTACAAGGAATCCTAAACTGAGGAACAAATGCATGGTGATTTGACAAGGGAGAAAGGATATGCTAATGCAAAGTAAATAGAAGTAATTAAATTTATGCAGGTCTTCGCAGTGCCAAGGAAAAAAAAGGAAAAAGTTCTCATACTGGAACAATGCTAGAATGAGTTTTGTAAAAAGCTGGCCCTTTGCAGCAATGAAGCTCAGAACAAGCCCCAGAATTTGCAAAAGTGAAACAAACCCTGAGGACTACAGGCACGTAACCTGGTAAAGCTGATGAGCTCCCATCTAGAGAACCTTCCTTTGCCTGCTGCGAAAGCTGTCCCTAGATGTCCTCTTTGTGCATGCTGTATTTTTTCCTAACATCCTTTGTTCACGTTTCTAAATACTCTCTGGTCTCTCCATTTCCCACCTCCGGTCGTACCTGAGCTCTGTGCCAAGTAGAGTGGGAGACCCCAGGGACCCCCTCCAGCCTGAAGGCAGGAACTCAGCACCGGGTCCCCCCCAACCTCCCCAGGCATTTCCCTGCTTGGGCAGCCTCTCCAGCGAGCCCCTCGCATCCCGTGCTCCGACTGTCTTCCTGGGAATCATACCAAAACGGAAAGGAGATTGGGAAGGACAGAGGGTTGGGATGAAGTCCAGGATACCCATTTGTGGAGCTGCTGCCACATTAACCTCCCTCAGAAGCCAGGAGTTTTTTGCTTCCTCTTGCTTTACCCAAAATAATTCATGAGGCTCTTTAAACATATCCTGCATGTACTAAACAGGGAAGCACACACAATGCACCTGAAAGATGCTATGACAAAATAGGATATTTGAGGAGGTGCTAACAGTTTTATTGTGTCTTAATGACCTGGGATGGGGGTTGTGGAATTTTAAAGGCTGCCAGGAGACAGAGGTTTCTTTTTTCCAAGTGTAACAACATGCTCCTCCTAGGCATGGTATGGAGGTGTGGAGCCCCTTGGCTGGCCCACTCACAAAAATGATGCTGAAAACCCTCCAGTGGTGCAGTGCAGCAGAAGCTCAGGCAGAGATTCAGTGTGATCCTACTGTCCCACTTGCACAGGCATGTATGACAGGACCCATGCCCACACGGCTACCTGCTGCCTCGGTGCCAGCGGAGAGCCCACGTAGAGGTACTGCGGATTCCTCCTAATTGCCTGCAGACCGGCTGCCTTCTGGGAATTCTTGTTTTACAGGTTTAAAAAAAACCAAACCCTCCACCAACAAGCTCTCCGGAGAGTCTGGCACACTGTCAGTCCTGAAATATCCTTAGGCTTTTACTCCTGCCTCAGAGTTTCTGTGTGTGTGTGTGGCGTTGTTCTTCTGTGTTTCAAGTTTATGAGCGTGCACACGCCTTGCTTTTGACATGTAAGTCAGTCACAGTTACATCAGCTGTCCTCCTCCCATGGAGATGCATAGGCATTTACAGAGTCAACACCTCAGTCTGCAAAAACCAGGTATTATAATATAGAATCATAGAATCATAGAATC